>BOPP01000238.1:630625-662576 GCA_017312745.1 Gryllus bimaculatus | reverse complement strand
CCCCGGCCGCTATGAAGCCACGTCCTCCCGGCCGCTGCTCAGGCTGTGCAGCCATATCTGTCGCGCGCTTTATGGAGGATGAAATCCAGCCGTTATTTCGCGGCCACCGCCGCTGTGTATCTCGCTGCTTAAACAGTTTAATGTCGCCGTAATACTGCCAGTGACGTCATTTCCATCTCACGCACAAACGTCGCTGAATGGAAGATTCGGGAGTGGATAGGCAAATCTTGTCAATGAAACAGCCGAAAATCTTGATATAGCTGCTCTGAAAGGTATTCACCGAGCGATCGTTGCTACGCATAGCATAGCTGAACCCGTTTATGAAACGAAAAGCTTGCGTTTTCGCGATGCAAGCAATGGTTGCGAATGTAATCACAACAAAGGGATCACAGCTCGGTATGCATATGGGCAAGCGGGGATTGAGCAGTTTCTGCGTTTTTAAAATACTTAAAATACTTTAACAAAATGTTTGTGTTTTTATATTCAGATTTGTTCTTATTTATCTGTTTCAATCGAACAGATTGTGAAAAGTATACTTTGTTACCATTTAATTTCTATCACTATGCAACTACAATTTCAACAATCCTTAATGCTTCACACATATGTTCATTTTGAATAGAAAAAAATTTCACGAGAACATATAATCATAATGCAAGCAAATATATAGGTACATTAATACAGTAATTCAAACTTAAAAAAATACCATATAAAAGTAGAAATTTAAGAGATATGTCTATAGGGCAACTGAAATGAAAATATCTTTGAAATAATCGATAGAAAATACAAAATTGTATTTTATCATTCATTTATTTCTAATAATTTTGCTGAAATTGAAGTTTTGATAATCTCTATTATCCTTCAATAAAAAAAACTGAAATGAAATTCAGCATTGAAAAATCGCTCTTATTGTCACAATTAATCTTTCTATGTTTAATTGACACCTTTATCAATCAGAATCGTAAAACTATCGTTTTCAGTTTGTAAAATATTTATTTCATGTAGTATATCTCTTTGAAAGGTACTATAGAAGTTTTCATGAAATAAAATGTTCTAAACAATACATTAGAAAAGACGATATTATTTACTACGTCAACTCACTTTGTATTCACTTGAAAAACACACAATTATGACATAGGTACAAAAATAACGTTTAATTTTTTCTGAAACGTTGTAGCTTGTTATTGATTTCCGTATGGACTTCGATATACACCGCATAACTTACCTGGATCGAGAAGTTCGTGGTTGCGAGGGAAATATGAAAACAGTTGAATGATGCTATATTACGGGAGGGAATTACGAAAGGGAATTATGAAAGGGAATTGTGGGAGGGAAATATAAAAAGACAAACTGAGCCAATTTATCATCTAGTTAATAAGGAAATATAAATCAATAAAATAGTGTAAAACATAAAATAATGTACGTACCACGATCGTTGACTGGTTCTAATGATCTGGCGTAAAAAAACTCCTTCGTGACAATGGCCCTCAGTTGTTTTTGTATCCGCTCAATCATTAGAAACTTGGGGAATAAATAAAAATTATAATTAGTTTGTGACAAAGTACTTTTCAGTTTCTTGAAAGTCTTTGTCATAATAAAAATGCAGTTAAAATTTCTTCTTGTTCTGTAATGAATAATTGCGACAAAAGCGTCCTTGATCCTTAAAATTCATTTTACTGATATACACCGATTTCGATGCCGTTGAAATCGATTTCGCAGGCCGTAATATAGTAAAAAATTAATATTTTATAGCCTTTCTATTGCATATTTGGAGCTTTAACTCTTTAGTTTTTTGTACCTCCACTGCCAGTCAGGAACATGCGATTTTGAATTCTGTGAGAAATTGAATTGACAATTGTATAGTCTGTGCGATTTAATCGCATGAGTCTAACTAACCTTGTTTGTAAACATCCAACAAAAGAGTAGAATGTATGGTCATTACAGTTGCACCGTACGGTACCTATGAAATAATGTACAGTTTGAGGTCCTAGCCATTGGGAATTGTGTGGCAAACTGTATGTCCTATTTCCACATTTCAAAACATGGTTTACGAAGTGCGAATTATACGTTCGAGAACACTTGCATGATATATTAAAATCACGTTTTACTTATAACATGGTTTTTCAATTCAATATCGGCCCGTCAATCCGTCTGTTCGTGAACAACGCTAGCTACTAAACAATTCAGCAGATTTTCTCCAAAATTAATATTCTTCAATTAATCTAGCAGATATAGTAACCCATTGACTTTGAAAATGATACTTTAATTTGGGGGAGAACTTTACATGAAGCCCCTAGAACATGTTGAAAAATTTCAGAATAATGGCATCAACGCTTTTGATTAAATTTTGTTGTTGAATAGTGCAAAGAACGTTTATAAAAGGTGCAGGTCTCATGCTCGTTGGAAACCTGATTTTTCGAAAATTGCAAAAGTTTATTTTTTTCGGCGCCTTCCTGCAACTAATATTAAATATATTGATTTTATCTCAATGGAATCTGTTCCTTAAAGATATATTTTGAAATAAGTTCATATTTTTCGAAAATTTGAGTACTTTTCGCGCAATTTTGCGTGAAAATACGGGCGAGAAAGTACGTGCTGTTGTAGCGCCACTAGTTCGTCCTAGACCCCTTCCACCGAGCGTTGCTGCCCCCCCCCCCCAACTCCAGCAAATTCATATTCGGGGCGCCGCGCCGGTTCCCGGAATTGACGATCTCTGCCCGCGCGCCCCGCGGCCGCCTTTGGCCTGGCCCGCGGCTACAGCGACGCTCCGCAAGGCGCATTTGTCAAACGACTGAACGACAGAACTCGCGCGGAGATTCGGGAACTCGCGGAGTTGGGTGTAGTTGAAATTTGGAGGGCCGCCGCCCGCGCCCCCGCCCCCGCTGCCTCCGACTGCAGCGCCGCCGCTGTGTATCGGGCAAAGGCGTCGCCGTCGCGGCGGCGGATCCGGCGTTGGTGGGGAGGGGGAGGGGGAGGGGGGAGTCGACAAGAGAGAAGGAAAGGCTGTGGTAAAATCAGGAGAAAGTGGAGTGCAATGGTGTATAACCGAAGTGGAGCGAGAGTTAGAAGCGCGTGAGACTTTAGGAACTCGCGAAGGAAGCCGGGGGAATAAATAGAGCAAAGTAATACGGTCTCAATGCAAAGAGAAGGAGGAGGTGATGGACATATGTAGGAGTTATGAGGAACAAGTATTAAGAAACTAGACGGAAAAAGGCCACTGAAAAAGCAGGCGAGACGTCACGGACTGATTGATTGATTAGTGATTCCGGGCGCGTCAACTGTTAAGGTCATCTGTCCTTTAAGCGTAGTGCACGTGCTGTCCTCATGAGGTGGCGGTGATCTTCCGCCGCTGGCTGGTGAGATCCGGCGCCGAGCTACCCGTGGGCTTGCGGGGTTTTCCCCAACCAGGTACCTCCCACTAGCGGGGCACCACTCACCTCCAAGCTCCCGACCGCTCTCCTGGTGTGTGTGATGGTGTAGTGCATGTTAGTGTGAGGGTGTGTAGGTAAAGGGTGAGGATAGGACAAGAAGAAGAAGAAGAAAGATAAGATGGCGCACGGTTCATGGCCCGATTGTTAATGCACTGCTCTGGCGTTCGCCTGGTAATGATCGGAGGAATCACTGAAAAATACCATCCGCTAGAATTCTCCTCCAAACAGCGACTTTCCAGGTGAGAGGCATAGCAGTGACATCAGTGGACGCCCTGAGACACCTCTCATCACCCGATGAGAAGTCGCGGTGATATGTAGTAAGGGGAGGGATCAGAAATAAGCTGTAATGAAAAAACAAAGCACTGAGAGATGAAGACAGAGAAAGGAAAATGGAATTAAAGATGTGGGCGTGGGGAACTACACGGGGGAGGGCGGTTAAACGTGGAGCGTCGTGTGGGGTGTTGGCGGAGCGGAGGCTGGTCCGCAGAGCTGGATGCGGGTGAGTTGGCGGGGGTGAGGGAGAAGGCATGGCGGGTAAGAGGGCAACGCTGGAAGGGAGGGGCGGTGCGGAGAGGTTGGGGCGGCGCTATTGGGAGAGGAAATAGGGAGGGAGTGGGAGGCAGAGGGAACTTCGTCTCGTGATCGCCTTCTCGCTTGACAATATCGTAAAATGTTGAAATATGAGCCGCTGTCGTCGTTGACGCCTTCGTAACCGCCGCCGGATACAAAGCGAGCTGGGACGGACAGACGGCGACGGGCTGCTGGGCGGAGAGGGTGATGGCGGGGTAGGTTGCGACAAGGCAGGGAATGGCAGCGCGGGGAAGAGGCGGGGTGAGTGGCAGTTAGGGAGTGGCGGCATAGGAAGTGGCAGTGTGGGTGTGGTGGAAAGTGGCGGGAATGGCATGGCATGGAGTGCCAAAATAGTGCGGCGGGGAGAAAAGGGTAGCGAGAAGCAAGGGGAAAGTGTCGGGGAGTGGCGAGGAGTGGAGATACTAACTGGCTAAAAGTGACACGGCGGAGGATGGAGAAGGAAAGTGACTTGGAAGGGAATAGCGGAGAAGAGAGTGGCAGGGAAGATATTTATGGAGAATAGTGTGGAGAATAGAGGGGATGGGCTCAAAGGGAGTGATGGGGAATGGCGGGGAAGGAAAGGGGAGGAGGGAATGGTGGGGAGGTGTGAAGTGAATGGAGAGTGAAAGGGAGGGTGGTGGTGGGGTGGGGCGTGGCGGCGTTGGGGTGTGGCAATTGTATTGATGCGGAAGCACGGTAGTGCGGGGTGGGTTGTGATGGTTAAAATGATGGCGCAGCGCGAGCCGGAAGCCGGGGCGAGGATGGGTCGAGGAGATTAGTGGAAAGACGCGGAGAGAAGCAAGGATATGTCGACGGCCTTTGCACACTCGATGTAGAGTCTCTTTTAGAACAAGAAAAATAAGACGATGTGGAGACGAATAAATTTCAGATGCTGTGGTATTGTGCATGTTGGTCAAGTAGTACGTGTATCACTTTATCGGAAATGTAGTTGCAGTGAAAAAAATGGGGGTTTAGGATGAGGATCCACTAACGGTGGAGGTAATAAAAGCCAATAAGAAGGATGGAACATCACAGGGTGTATGAACAGTAAAAAGATTACCGAACGGTTTTGGAGATAATGGAGACGATATTTATGTCGCAAGATAAAACAAAAAAAATCTACTTTTTCCTATTCATTTTCATTACTGGTTTGGGATGATGAAAGTATTCAATTAATATTAAAGGGGAAAGAAATCTACTGTTACCGTGAAGAGAAAACATGAATGCAAAACAGATGAGTGTGATTGAAATGAATACGAGCAAATCAATCGGGATAATGGAGGATTCCATCGGAAATAAGTGATGATAAATACAGAAGAAAATGAAAATGAATTGGTGTTTGAAATACTTCGAATAAACTTGAATATTGACAAAGTATTAAAGCAATAGTGATGCGAACGGTAAGACAATATGGTGACATTGTAGGAAACATTGTTATTAGCCATATACCAGAGGGTGAGTAACGAGGAGTTAATAAGCTCTAAAGAAAAGAATTACGGAAAGTAGAAAGTAAAATACATATTGGCAGCAGCTCATCGCGTGATCAAAAATACTGATTGATTAAGATGTAAGTACCGTTAAGAGGAGTAATATAACACACATTGGCACACCGCTTCATCTTTGTACATATCAGAAATTAACATCGTGCTTTGCGAAATATTTCGTGTTAATAACATGATTAAAAGAAATACAGTGCATATTTTGTGCAGATATGGCATCAATGAGTAATGCGCATCAACGAGAAGAAAAAGAGCAGTTCATTAGTAAAAAAAAATTACATTAAAAAGTGCAGTTCATTTGAAGTTCAATATCATCTACATCTCTTACATCAAGGCAAAATCCTTATAACACTAGACGAGCAGGCGTTGTTCCTGGGGGACCCGCAGATGCGTGCTCCCCGCGCTCTGTGCTGCTGCTTGGCGCCGCCGCGAAGCAGAGCGAAGACCGAGCCCGAGGTTCCGCAGCTCCGAGTCACGGGAGGGCGGGGCTCCCCCAGCCAGGGAGGCGGGCTGGCGTGGGACTGGGACAAAGAAGGGAAGAGTTGGCGGGACAAGGAGGGGAATAGGCTGAGGGCAGAGGTGGTCGTGCCAGAGGTACGGCAGAGCGCGGTTATTCCAAGCGTAGAGGCAGGTAGTTGTAGGAGTGATATGGACGGGCGAGGTGGTGAGGCAAGGCAGATGTTGGGACAGGTAAATAGGGGGAGGGGGTGTCAGGGCGGGCCTACGCCAGGCGTGAAAGCCGAGAGGGGAGGGGCTGGAGAAAAGAGGATGAGGGGAGGAGTCCTACGGAAGGGCTGGGGCAGTACACAGAGGTGGACAAGGGCAAAGAGTGGTAGGGTGGGGGTGTGCCTGGCTTAAAGACAGACAAGGGTGCTACTAGTATGGAGCAAGGAAGGGTGAAATAAGGGACAAGGGAAGAGCTGGGACAGTGGGAAGAGGAGGATAGGGCAGGGCGCGTCTACGCCAGGCGTAAGCAGAGGTGGGACTGGGGTAAAGAGAAGAGATGTGGTCTAAAGAGAGGACTGGGGCAGTGAATAGATGAGAACGAGGCAGGGGGACGGCAGGGGGCCACGCCAAGTATAGAGAGCTCTGGGACGTGGAAAGAGGCTGCTGAGGCTGAGCGAAGTTGTGGGGCTGTGGTGCTGAGCGACGGAGAGGTTGAACGGCGGCGGGGACGGCCGGGGAGGGCTCAGCCACAACGTAGAACTGCGGTGCTGCGAGTAAACAAAGACCCGGCAGATACGCCCGTCTCCCAGGAAGAAGCTCCGCCCCCTTCGTTGCCTCCACCTCCGCCTCCGTCTTCACCTCCGCCTCGCCCTTCATCTGCCACCGCCTTTCGCCTTCATCTCAGTCTCCGCCTCGGCCTCGTACGCAACTCTGCTCCTCCTGCGACTTGGCCTCCGCCTTCTATCGCAATCCCTCGCCTTTGGCTCCGCCTCATCACATATCCAACTCCGCCTTAGCCTTGCTTTTTTGCCTTCGTCTGCGCATTCACCTCCACGCACACCGCCCCCGCCCCCGCCCCCGCCCCGCCCCCGTCACCCGCCACCACCCCGCCAGCATCGCCTCCCGCCGCGGCCACACGCCACTGCCACCGCCCGCCCCGCCCCGCCCCCACCCCCCCATTCCCCCACCGCCCCCGCCCCCGCCCCCGCCCCCGCCACCACCCCCGGCCATCATCGCCTCCGCCGCGGGCACCACGCCCCCCCGCCCCGCCCCCACCCCCCCCGCCCCGGCCTCTGCCTCAGCCGTCGCGTCTTGTGCAATGTTCTCCGTTGCTCCCCAAAGCTCAGCCGCGCGTCGGAGCCCCGCACGCGGAGACGTCGGCCCGTCGCAGAGCTTGCCTCCGCGTCCTTGTTTCCTTGCGCTGCCGCCAGCCGCGCTGCCACTCAACCCGCTTGCGCAACCGATCCGCAAGGCGCCTCGATGCCTACTTGCTCGCTCAGTCTCACTGCCCCATACGCTCACCCTCTCACTCGATCACACGTGAAATCAACTTTCTAAAAGCCTACGTGTCATTCAGGTTTCCATTCACCCATCCATCACATGCCTGTTGTTGGCTCTTTGATATCAGTTCACCGACCAAACTAATCATATGTGCACTAGGGTTTTCACTAACTCAACCATAAAAATCATTTATCTGACAAGAGACCTTTATATTTATTATAATCCTCCTTATTGTGCCTTTTCGTCCTTAACTGAGATGAGTTATTTTTATGGATGGGTAATTGGAAATGCTATGTTTTGAATCACGGGAATCAATAGTGAAATGAGAGCTAGAGTGAACGGGAAAACTCTTAGAAAACTCTCGCGAGTCAGTTTTTTCCAGGTCAAAATTCACATGGGATGATCTGGGTTTCCAAATATTTATTTAATTATTTGCCATTACTGATGTGTTCAAAGTTCAGTATGTGTCAAATTTGTAAATATGTATACCTGACTTTGGTGCAAATTACAATTGTTAACTCAATTCTAATATAACGGTTATGAAAACTTAATACTATCTCTAAGTTTGATCACGCTCAGAAAATGTGAGGAATACATCGAAAGGAAATTTATTTTTGCTTCCGGTTATATGGGTAGGGTTTTTATCGTGTTTGAAGTCTTTTAGTGTAATGATGAAGATTACACTAGTGTAAAAGTTGGCCAATAAATATGTGATAAGTAGGTTCACGTTTGAGTTCTTTATGAATGGTCGTATCTAACGAACCTGGGTACAGTGGTTATTGACCTTTCTGTTAAGTAACAGTAATTTTTAATGTTTGGTTTTGGACATTGACCCATATTGAGCCCTCGTTCGCACACAGAAGTGCTGAGTTGCCTCTCAGCTACAATACGGGTCGTCCCGCTTGCCAACAGCACTTTTATCGTTCGTTCTGACACTACGAGGTTCGCTTTAGAGTCACTTGAAGCTAATCACAATCATTATCACCATCACCATGTGCACCAGCAGCGCCGTTCGCGTCACCACCTCTACCTCCTCCGTCGGAGTGGTTCACGAGGCAGCCGCCGCTCTGGCGTCGTCACCACCGCCTCTGGGATCGTCACCACCACTCTGGCGTCGTCACCACCGCCTCTGGCGTCGTCACCACCACCTCTGTCGTCGTCACCACCGTCTCTGGAATCGTCACCACCGCCTCTGTCGTCGTCACCACCGTCTCTGGAATCGTCACCACCGCCTCTGGCGTCGTTACCACCGCCTCTGGCGTCCCCACCGTATCTGGCGTCATCACCACCGCCCTGTGCCTGGCGCTGCCACCCACTTGGATCGGTTCCAACCCGACGCCAGCGACGGCCGGCTCCCGGCCCCCGAATGGGCTTCGAACAACTCATGTTTGTAACAATCTCCTTTCGCGAGGATGCCTCTGACAAAGCAGCTTTGCGGAAATACATTTATACTTTCTCGAGTATTATTGCAGATTTCAACATATTTTCTTAAATAAGTGATTTTAAATTCAACGGTAATAGGATACTTTAATATAAAAGGCATAACATTTCAGGAGGACTGAAAGTAAACACAAGAAGTCATCGAATAAAATATTAAAACAAGTAAAATCATAGAAACATAAACTGCGTGTTTGCTTAGTATGTATGTGATGTTTAAAAAATTTTAAAAAAACAGAAGATGTATTCGTTTCAAAACAGTGCAGAGCAGTGGAATAATATCAGAATATTTGTAAATGATGTTCATGAGTAGAAAACATTTTTCCACTTACGTAATGAAAACGCTCAATTATATTAAATCGTTATGTTTATTTAGATTGTATATGTAATAATTACTACGATATAATAATAATATAATAATTAATAAGCTATAATAAACACCCTTTTATGTCATGCAGAGGACCAACATGATGTAATTTATTTGCACAGGCAAGTTCACGACAATGAGAAAAACTTCATATAATAAAATTAAACGTGTTTAGTTGACCCCTAATTAGTGTGCAATTCATTATGCACTATTGTTAGGCAGGGCAGATTTTGTCGCAGTTGATGAAATTTCTTTTACATCGAACAACAGTGAATAATTTGTATAATCGTCAACGAAGAAATAACAACAAATTCGTAATAATTTTCAGAAGAATTTTTCATTAATTCAATCACTTTTAGTAAAATCATAAGTTTTAAGTTCTTTACCAACTTTTCTAGTTACAATCAGCCAAACCAAAACTTTTTATTACCACCCGTTATCCACTAAAATACTCCAGAACAAACCTGCCGCAATTCAATAATCCGCAGACATTGCAGCACGCGTACAACCATCGTTCTTCTCTCAAACCTATTACGCGAGCGAAAATTCACCCGGTACAGCAGCGCCTCGTCGGCGGACCGCCACCAGCGCTCGCGGCGGCGGCCCTGGAAGCAGGCTGCCGCGCGGCGCCGCGCAACGGCAGAAATATTCCGCATTAAAAATTCCCTTTCGTTACGAATTTGGGGCGTTAATTTAGCATGCGGCGCCGCCTTCGACCGGCACCCCCTCCCCCTCCCCCTCTCCCTCCCACTCCCCCTCACGCTCCGCCTTGCTGCCGCCTGCCCCCACCGGTGTGTCGCGCCGTAAATATCGGCGAGGCAGCTTAACCGGCGCGCTGCCGGCGGGCCGTATCTCTCGTCGCCGAGCACAGACTCCCCGCCCCTCCGTGCCCCGCTCCGCCCCGCCGCGCTGTCCTCTTTCGTGTGTCCCGCCCCCGCAGCACCGTGCTACCAAACCTGGCCACGGTTTCAAACATAGATGGATTTACGTAGCAATATGTATGTAACGATTTCTGAAGTCGCTGACTTCAAGTAACATAATTTAAGTTCAAAATCACAATAGAACCCGGACTGATTCATAAAAAAAGGGCGTATGCGTAGAAATAAGGATTTATTGTTCAGGTTGCTGAATAAATTATATTTTCATTTGCAGTAAAATGCCAAGCAAAAAAGTGGCAGCTAAATGTTTGCTATTCGGATTAAGGATATTCCAGTAGAGAAATAAGCACAAAAAGTATAATCCACTATATTTACGACAGTTAAATAAGCTGTTAAATACGTATGCCTAAAAATTTACTTAATTTGTCGTTATTTGCTGTATTTGTTGTTATATATTAACGCGTATTCTATTCATAAATTTAAAAATACATTTAAGGCCTTTTTTCGTAAAAAATATCGTCGTGCAAATCAGCGAATTCCTGCAAATCGACTAATGGTGATTTTACATGACGATGAGGGATATAGAACCGTTTAAATAACTTTCTGGAGCGGAAGAACTGTTCTCCACTGCCTTCTAAATTAGATTTGACAATTCAAAATTCTTAATACACACTCTCCATTTTCTCGTTATGTACAATTCATTGGCTAGTGATTCCAGGCGCGACAACGGCTAAGGTCACTTGTACCGTAAGTGTAGTGCGTGTTTTGATGCACTGGAGGGGGCCGTGGTTTTCCTCCGCTGGAATGCGAGATCCGGCTCCGACCTGCCCGTTGACTTGCGGGCTTTTCCCCAACCAGGTATCTCCCAACAACGCGGCACTGCCGGGACAAGCTATAAATTCCAAGCTGGTCTCCCGGAAAGAGTGGTGGTGTAGTGCATGTTAGTGCAAGTGTGTGTAAGTAAGCGGTGAGGATAGGACAGGGAAGAGGAAGGGAAGATCGCGCGCGGTATTGCTCTGAAATTCGCCTGGCGTTGATGGGAGACAACATGAAAAACTGACAATTGTAGCAGCAAGTCCTTGCTAGAATTGTCCTCCAGATAGTGGTTGAACTCGGCGTAGCTTTTCCGTAGTGTCGCCATTGTGTTCACGTTCGCAACAGTGTGCGTCGCACTGTCTGCAGCAACGTCTCTCTCGCCCGCTCTCCGAGACGTCGGCCTAGTGCTTGTCGCCTGCTGCTCGCCCCCATGTACCTGCCTTCTTGGCCCCGTTGGTGATTACCGGGGCTCGGATTCTGATGTCACGTCATCTTTTCATTGGTGCATTCTAGACGTACCTTACTTGAAAATCAATATTTATCACGACGTGTAGGTGATAAAATGTTTAGTTTTGGGCATTTTTGCTATTTTTCAAATGTTAGGTCATTTTCTGGACCTTTCCGTCATTTTTGTGATTTTATGCATTTGGTTTCTTTTTTGTGTTTGTTGTTACTGTATGATTCATGAATATACAATGACGCACTAAAACAATTGTTTTATTGTAACATCAGTTTTTACTACTGCAGTGAGCTATGTTTTTCTTACTCTCAAAATTAGACGGATCTTCGGTAGCTTTCTCCACCTTTCAAAACTAACGGTGGAAAGATCGGAACTAAGAATTACATTTCTTCCTACAATAAACACTTTATATTAATATAATTTTATAGAAATAAATTTGAATTTAAAATTGAATTTCATGCATATTTTTGAATATTAAAAAAAGGTAATTTTCCCTTTGCTTTCAAGTCATTTTATGAGGTAATTTTCGTCTCATTTTCGGTCATTTTCAAAGAATTTTAGACCACCAGATTCCGAGCCCTGATGATAACGCAGTGCATTCAATTCTCCGAGTCATGAGATCCGGGACAGTCAATGGTAGGTTTTAAGATCGCCTTAGCCTGCAGATCAATTCGAGAATCGTAAATACCTCCAAATAATAACTGTCCGTTTTCCCCCTACTGGATTGGGATTAATGCACAAAGATATTGTTTCGGCGTCGTGCGTTTCGTTTGCTGTTATTAAAGTCTGTTGTCATTTTCAGAAAATACCATTTCAGGGCATGGTGTGTTTCATGTAATCATTTAGGAATTTGAAATGTTTTTTTTTTGTTTCAACAGCACTCCCAACAGGCATTTCATTCTCATGATAAACATAATTCACACAATGCCATTTTGAAAATTATATCGTCGACATTTAATTACCCTAACATTGTCAGACTCCAATTTGTTACTTATTTAATCCCTCTTTTTTCATTAAAATTAAATTTGAATACAATTTTTTATTTATTACTTCAATGAGTGGTTGGCAAATAATTATTTCGTGTCATATTTTGCTTTCGGATATTCAATTCAGAACTTAATACAATGTATCATAATTTTAACAGATCTTCCACATTAGCTTCTTTGTTTTCACTTTTGCTTATAATTCATTCAATCCAACGTATTTTATAATTGTCGTTTCAATCTCAAAGATTTATGACACACATTACATCTAACTGCGTTAATGTTTTCCAACTAGCATTTTCAACCGAAGAAATATATGTTCATGTCAGTGTCATAATATCTGGTCAAGCAACTCGCTACTGAGCCGTAGTAGTATGTCAAGGAGAATAGCCGCCACTTGCTCCCGTCTGCACTCAAGAGTCTTATTTCCTGTTCGCCACCGCCTGCCCCCTCTGTGTCTTCTCTGCCTCCATCATTCGTGGTCGCTCGAGCTGCTAGGATTTGTGACATGCGACGCTGTTCGTCCCCATGTTTGCTTTCCCTTTTCTTTTCCTCGTCTGACATCTACGGGCTATTGCATATTCACATTTATCAGTAGATGAACAACTAATAATTTCTTTCCCCACAAGAGCAAAATCAATCACAATAAATACAATGTACATCAGTATTGTTGAAATACATTTATTGATATTCCAACAAGTACAAAACAATTTTATTTGGAGAAGATGAAATTACTTTTCTTGGATTACCTCTTCAAGACATATTTCGAGTTCAATTTACTACTGGTGCCGTCATAATTAAATCATTTTGGTATTGCTCTTATTGTAATATTAAATTTCAGTCACATTATAACAGTATGAAATCCATTATTGCTGATCTTTTAAAGATTGTATTCATTGACATGCTCTTTCAGCTTTCACTGATCATGCGTTATGGATTGACACGTCATGTCAAAACGTTATCATCCGACTAATTTGCAGACTAGAAAACGCTTGGGATCAGATCACTCCAGAATCATTAGTGTGTAATAGGCGCTACAACTCTGAGAAGACGGCGGACCACAAAGGAAATGGTTGATGCCAAATAAAAAGTTATTTTGGATTCATATATACAGCTAATTGCTTTGAAAATATAAAATGTAGAAACATTAGGTCCTAGTCATAGTTGCTATCGTTTCGGCCGTCACAATGCGACCTTCCTCGGAGCAAAATGCACCCACGTGTGAGTTTGGATGTTTCCTTCTCAAAGAGGTTGGTCCAATTAAAAAGTTTCCACGGTCGGTATCAATACAAATTTTATTGTTCGAGGATGCTGCGATCTAGGCATAATTACCAATAATTAATTTTACTCACGTAAAGCTCCTAGATTTGTAATGAATTTTACAAGTGATGACTGAGATGTAATGTAAACAGAAATCGCTGTATTGTAATTTTAAGTAACCGTTATTAAGCAGAGAAAATACGCGTTGTTGTAGCACCACTAGTTTTTATATTAATCAATGCGATTTGGGGATTTTAAGGTCTCATATGCGATCTTAGATTTCCTTAAGGGCAAGGAGCGCTCATAATTTACTACTCCGAGGCTTGGCGCAAGAGTCAAAATGCGAAATCTCCTTTTTTTGTACACAGCACTTTTATTCATAGTTTTAGAATGCACACAACACAAATAAAACAATAGAGAATAAATGTCAGATATGCAATTCTGAGAACATAATGGTCGGAATGTTAAAAAATTACAAAATACATGGACGTTGAGACAATACCCTTTGTGAACTTTCAAATATACATATTCGATATGCATAATACGTAGTAGACTTTACTTTTTTTAATACAAATTATATTTGTTGAAAACAGAAAATTGTTAAATGCCCTTTTGCAAACGAATAGAAATGTGTATTCTCAGAACAAGACAATACATTGAACATTCAATGCTATTGTTAATCCAATAAAAAAAAACATGTGTAGTTAGTTACGAGTAACTTGGTATTTGATATTTTTAAGATGCAGAAAGGATACGATTTCAACAAACAAATTCCACTATTGGGAGAGCAGACATAGCAAGAAGTGATTTGAAAATCAAAAGAGAATAATGAAGTTTAAGAACATAGAATCTGAAGATATTGAAAATAGATCCTCAATAAATTATTTATACATGTGTATAAGACTAATCGAAACAAAATGCAGTATGGTGTAATAAAGGGGTGTAATGTAAAGTAAAAACGTGGGGCAATGATTCTGAAGCTCAAACAAACGGTCCCAGCTTACTCTCCTTCCTCACACGTCATTGATAAATTTTACTGTCATTTAACGGAAAATTAAATAAATAAATTGCAAAAAAATATGGCGGACGAGAATTCAATTTCCAAGGAAAGGTATGTATTATTTTTATGTTTTCGCATAATAAGAAAAATGAATGTGCAAAATATTGAACCACACCCGGCCAAATCACAAGCAAGTTTTAAGAAACCGGCATTTCTTGGACATTTATCATAATCTTCTAGCAAAGAGCTGATGGACATGGCTTTGTCCATATTTTGCATAAAGATGCTTCATATTAAATCAAATTACTGGACTCTCTTTGCGTGTTTAGATGCAAAACCATAAAGTGTGATAAAATAGAAAATTTTTATGAAGATATATTTTCATCTGTTAATACGAGTGAAAGTGAAGTACCTTGAGGTGCTTCAGTATTTATTTTTCACAACGTTTCTCAAACAACCACAAAAATTGTATCTATTTCTTTTCTGTTAGCCACATCTAATAGTATACTAGTGCAATCCCATCCCACTCGTCCTTGACAGACCTTTTTTCGCTTTTCCTGTCCCACCTCTAAACCCGCTGTCTACTTTATTCGCTTTCTAACTAAAATAATTAAAACATCTGCATAAAAATAAAAATAAAATACCTTTATTCACGGTGTGGAACTTGATATATCTTCCAATGAGGATAAAAATCATTCAATCTGCTACAGTTTAAGCATCATCATAAATATTTACATGTTATCTATCTATTACTTTTTCCGTTAATTTCAAATCTCTAGTAACATTAATACATTCACGCCTAGCTGCAATTAAGGTTAATTTCCAACTTACCTTGATAAATATTGTATATGTGAAGGAAAATTGACGAAGGTTATTGTAAAATAAAAACAGTTCATTTCAAGCAGTTGAATGTACAATAAGCAAGTACTTAGCAGGAATAATATACATTTTAAATTGTTGTTTCAAATCATTTGTAGTAGTTTTCTTCACGAATTTGTTCTTCTAATACGCGTTATACTTCCTCTAAATGACTCAGTACAGCACGTTTACAGTTATATTTCTTGCTCTCAATACTCTTGTTACATATTTTGATATTAACAATAGAGAAGCTACGAGAGTGAAACAGCATACACTCCAAATCAATTTTGTGAATTTCAAAAAAAAATCTTATTTTGAATTGCAATAACACTAAGTTTCAACCTTGATTTCTCAAAATTATTCGGGCCACATTTGGTTGCAATCACTAAAGTAACATTAATTTTTTGTGTCACGTATTATTGTAAAGCACTTCACTTTTATATAACAGAAACGACACACGTTTTGTTATATATTTCGCCTATTGTCTCGATTTACAACTCCAACTGCGTCCGTTATTTTCTGTATGTGGGGATAATGATGGTAACAACTACACCATTAAAACGTTTCCATAGTGCAGAAAGGCTGATGGCAACTTTTAAAATGTCCAATCTTTTGGCGTGAATGATTGTGTTTATTATTAATCCATCGCAGCATTAATGCTTGGGGCAACTTTGAAGGAGATCAGTTCGGGAACGCTGCCAAACATACAAAAGCAAAACAATGCTTGCAACATTCCTCTGTGTACTCTTCTCTTCGCCAGTTCTTGCGAGACATTATTTCCGCATGATCGTCTTCTCGTCGCAAATCAAAACTTGCCCCTTTGCGCCCGCGCCTGCACTCGCGAGTGACGGACTCGCAGCTCTAAAAGTCCGTCCTCCCACGCGAGCAAAGTTCCGCAGCACAATTTCCTGCGGTGCACCGCGCCCGCGACCGGCCCGCCATCTCGCGTGGGCAGACGGAGATATGAACTTGGCACAACTCCCACAGGTCATTCCGGCCGCCTTTGACTCGCCAGGCCAGGCAAGGCGAGCGCCCGCCACGGCCAAGCGGGGAACTACGGGCGGGAGGGCTGGGAAATCAAACTGACGGGCGCGAGGCAATCTTGTGTTTGCTCGTTCACAACCTGCCTAGAGAAGGCTTGAAAAGTATTTTCATAGAAAGGCATTTGTTTAGAACAGAGACGTTCAGTTTGAAGTCAGGCTGATGAGTGTATACGCCATTGAAAGGCGCATTTTTGATGTATATAATCCACTATGTTCATTTAGACTCAGTGTCGTTTTAATTCCTTTTCTCATTATTATCTCGACAGTTTGAACTGTTCAATCTCGTATTCTACATAAAATAGGAAACGTTATGCAATGCAACAGAAAATGCCAATTTATCTACCGGAAAAACACATTTTTTGGAACCCTGATACTGAAAAAGTAGTTTTTTCTTCCTTTTATACCTTGTTTGGCAATCTTTTCTACGCACAGAATAGCCAGTGTTCTGTGGGTTCTGGATACGGAAGAATTATTCACAAATACTCAAGGCTATTTTACATAGTAGTATATTTCCCATTCGATATCGATTGACGTTGCGACCTCTAGAATTTTACTGAAATTTTCAACTTTTGGTAGTATTTTTCATGAAGACTAAAACATTATCTAGAAATTTTCCCAAAAATGACTCCTAGTTGTTTTTTTTAAATTTTGCTCTGATGCCACAAAGAGGCTTCTTAAATTGCTTGTATTTGTGTACAATTTGTAGTTTGTATAGTTGTTTTTGAGCAACAAATTTCTTTAACAAAAAATAATAATTTTGGAATATCATAGAGAATTAAATTTTCTAATACGGAGATTTTGTCAAAAGGAAATTGAGCCGTTTTTTAGAAAATTTGGTTCAAACGTTTTCGAAAACTGGCTTTTTGTGGTTCCCATCTCGTCAAAACTTATGGGTGCTTCAAAATTCATAATTAGAAATACTTTGAAGCTTCTGTGTTTACAGATGTATTAAACAATCAAAAAAATCTATTAAGTAAAATTTAACGATGTGAAAGATACTTTAAAAAATACATTTATATAATTATAAAAGAACACAAAACTATACATCAAAATTGCGTTGTGTCATGTTGCTCAGTGCATTTAGTGCTATCCCGTCCTATGCTCGCTACAGGCCATGGCCGACCAGCGGTGCCCAGCTTCTCGACAATGGGATAAAGGGGTTCGTTTACCACGTAGATATCCCTTCATCGTATATTATGGTCTCCATAACCTTAAGGTTGGATTTATCATCGTCACACAGCAACAGATACTGAGAAAGCGCACAGTTATTATTTTACCACAGCCGGAAATCGAACCCGGGGTTGCGACATGAAAAGCGAGCACGATAGTCAACAAGCCTCCGAGTGCCTCACATTTAGTATTATACGTACAAAATGCTTGTAAAAAATTGTGATACAGTGGTACAGAAAAAATATTTTTAAATATTGCTACTATTTCACTCAAACTTACCAAAACCAGCTAATATTTTCAAAAAATACAAAAAATAAATAAAAGAGATAATTGGGAAGAACACATTTCATTTAAATAAAAACTCCTTATCTTCTGTAATGTACAAATGCTAGTACGAGTGAGTTCAAAAAATTTTATATTTTGTAATTTTGCAAAATTTGGACAGTGTTATTTAACAGTGAATGTAATATCCATGTGAAACTTATGTCACTTTCATAAGTGTATTTAACTTTATTTTTCAAACAAATTTAAAGGAGCCATTTTTTAGAGAATTTTGAAAACGTCCCACAAGCTGCTTGTAATGATCCCTCAAAAACTCAATGAATTGTTTTCAAAATCATAGAGTTTCGAAGGGCCAGATGGACTGGGGAATATTCATTTTCGCAAAAGCCCTACGAATAGTTTGGGCGCTAGTGTTGTGAGATATTACTGTTCGCGATCGATCTCGTTATCCTTGCGAACAGTATAGTAGATCTCCAAAACAAACTTTACATTCATTCACATTATCATCACTAATCCTCAGAAGTCAACGAGAAGACTGAAGTAATGACATTTAGGAAGGCTGGAAACCTGAAAAAGGAAGCCACAAAAGACAACGAAATCAACCTGGCAGTCGTAAGTAGGTTCTACCCAGGTATTCCGTTAGTAATATCGTTTTCTTATGACGTAGCAACGAGAGAAGCTATCACGAAAGAAAAACAACACTGAGGACTGCTTCAATGAGGGAAAACATGACACATTTGCTTATAAAAAGAATTTTTGCGATGCCATCGTCATATTATCTGTTATGTATGGAGGAGGAGAGTCGAGATATGCGTACGTAAACGATAAAGAGAAAACGCCAACATCTTTCATTAAACGCTCTTTCATCTCCCTAAAACTACACCAGGATATCTTCTCGCGCTCTAAACAGGTGCGTTTAAATTGGAATGCCAAATTGTAAAGCAAACGTTATAGAATTGAATAAAGTTACTAAACATGGATTAAAAGCGCGATCCTAAAATTTTGAACAAAATACTTAAGGAAACAGATGTGAATCAAAATCCGGTAAATTATAAACACAACTGGGTGACTCAGTTAAAACCGGCATTGAATGAAAACGGCTTCAACTACTTGTGGGAATCCCAAAATATAATATGACGAGCGATTGCTGTGACAGATGGAGCTTTCAAGAAACAAAGTTTAGATGATGTGAATAGGGATGTTAGTGCTACATAGATCACGATATAAGCACATGAAATATTTGGAAGTATAAGTGCGAGAAACTACAGTCACTTGGAAAGCTCGATAAAATGTCTGTTCAATACTTACTCCCTAGTAAAAATATCGAACCCAAGTTCGTAGAACGAAGCGTCTAGGGCATCAGATACAATAAAGCAATCGGAACGAAATGCAAATGGCGGCTTGCTTGGAGCGAAATATTCCATTTTCCTCGGCCACTGAGGTCGCAGCGCTTCGTCAAGGCAACGGGAGCAAAAAGAGATCGAAAATTACGAGAGCCCGGTTCAAGAGACTAGCAGGCCCGCCCTATCCAATCACCCGTCGATGTCCTTCTCTGTGTTCATTCCTGGGCGCTCTCGTCATCTGGCACGCTGGACTTGAAGTGGGGTTTTTTTCGACTATCCAATCATGAGATTCGCTTCGGGTCTATCGATTGCTGAAGTTCAATAACGCATTTCTGTGGATTACAGATGCTTGAATTAAATTTGTTATATTATTCTGACGTTTAGTGCGCTTGAGATTCTCTTTGTCGGAATATTTGCAAAAATAATTTAAAAGATTGTCTTCTTTTTTCATTGCGTCAGTTGTATTAATTAGTAATTTAATCGAATTCATTTTCGATTCTTTCGTTCCAATAATCCAAGGTTTAAATGAGGAATTATGATCCTTTTTATGGTATTGGCCTTTGAAAATAACTGTTTGTTTAATCAAAATCCATGTATTTTTCTGAATAATTTAGTGGACACAACATAATCGTTACACAAATACAGCGAAATGACTTACAGTTACGATTTTCACAAACCAACATTCTCGTAAATATTTAGATTTCCAATAAAACCGGAGAAAGCACTCGAATTCATATGAAATAAAACAAGTTGAATAGTTTTCTGGTTTTAATGAAGGTGTTTCTGTGCCTCCAGGGAATCATACTTAATATTAGTGACGGGGCAACTCTCCGGAGGTGTTGCCTTTTCTATTATATAAGGTGCAGTGAGAGAAACTCTTTCTAATCTCATATTTAAAATCTTTATATACAACAAATTTCATTTAGAAAAATCTTCGAGCTTTATACTCAAACAAATTTTGTGATTTTTTAGATGTGATTTTTAATGTAAAAGATTGTGAATCCAATAGGCATTATCACTTCTTCATAGACTTTGAGAGCATTCACATTAAATTTTATTATTAGGTTAACAATAACAGAAAAACATATTATAAGTGTGAGATTGTGTTATCGAATTAAAAGCAGCGAGTTTATAGTTTTTTGTATACATACTATGTGTGGAGTACAGAAAATGTTATGTAATGCTACGGAAAATCCATTTCGAAGTTTTCACGGAAATACACGTTTTTGCATTACGTGTTACCGGAAAAGCTGTTTTCAATAGTCCGTCTGTCTGTCCGTCTGTGAACAGAAGTAGTGCATAAAATTTTTGCATAGTATTTTCCAAGAAAAATGTTTGCCGATAAATCTGTCCCATATCCAATACTTGCGATTTTGAAAATAATTCTTGAAATTTTTGGGGTAGGAAGAACTTGGAACATTTTCAAAATTTTGTCATAAATTGTTAATTATATTTTATTTAAATTTCTTGTAAGGATACAATGGAATACATTTATAAAAATTGCTTAGGTCCTGTTTTCACCGTCAACTCTGACTTTTCGAAAACTGCAAAAACATGAACTTTTGGGATCCCTCGTGCATTATTGAAGACAGGGGCTTTATCTTTAATTACATTTTTCTTCTGAATTAGTTCATTAATTAATATCAAGACTATTATGCCACTATTGGGACTCTAGCACCTTCCAGTTAGAGGCATTGCAGTATATCAGTTGATGCCCTGAGCCACCTATGTCGGTATGTATCTTCGAAAATGAGAGGCTTCTTATAACTGCATGTCTTTGGAAATGAACTTCGTCTTTGCTTTGACGGATTCTCGAAACACTGGGAGTTGCATATCCAATTACCACGAAGGAATTGCTCGGAGATTAATGTTCGGCGGCGGAGAGCGTTGCGAGTGCTGCGCAAATCGATGAAGATAATTTCAGTTAACTCCCGCACTTCCGGGCAGAACCTCTAGGGACGGAAATGAGCGAGAAGTGGATGCGAAGACTTGATGAAGGAAGTGCCGTAGTTTGTGCGGAAATGGTGGAACCGATACGAACTCGGGACTCGAGAAATGAAGAACTCAGGTGAAGTCGAATATCTTAGAGTAATTGATATTAGAAGAACTATAAAATGTTTGCACTGTGGAGTCTAATAGGGTTATTCTAATACATTCATTTTGATTTGTATCAAAATCATTACACCCTAGGAGTGAAATATAAATGCGTGTTTAATATGTTGTTTGGTTTCAATGAAAATAAAATTATTTGTTTAGAAATATCACTGAGTTAAATATAATTATTATATTTAGATTATGGTTGAGAGTTAGCTCTCATTGTCACTGGTCAGTCGTCGTTCTCAGAGCTTGGTATTACGAATAAATTTACCGGGAGAGATGGCTCAGGGCATCAAATGATGTCACTGCAGTCCCTCTCAGCGGGAGATCCTAGGTTCGAGTCCCGTCGGATAGAACTGGTTGGGAAAAACCCTGGTAGGTCGGCGCCGGACCTCGCCATAGAGTGGGGGTAATCTCCGCGACCTCCCGAAAAAAATCGTGCACTAAACTTTCGGGACTAATGACTGAAGTAGTTGACATTCCCGGAATCAATTACAAACAATCAATGTCAAGTTGTAAAATCCCCCTTTTCAATGGGTTGCTTTCACAGGTATTTAAGGTTCACGTTTGTAAATAGTGAAATTATTGTATGTAAACCAAAAGGCCTCTTTAGATCTATAGTGATGCATTACAATATATAATGACTGATAATTTCCCACATGTTTAATTTTACGATTAAAATAAAAGGGTAGTTAAAATCTTTTTCTAGCAGAAAATAATGTAGTTCTCGGTTTCTCCACGAGACGGCGCGAGCGTTTCTTCGTGTCTCAGTCTCATATCAGTGTTCAACGGTAGCTCACGCTTGGTTGCACGGACTTGAGCTCAAGGCTTCATTCCTGTGCAACACTTTAAACGTGCGTCGTTACAAGTCAACTCTAAAGTGTTCAGTTAGTGATACAAGTTTTAGTGGTGTGACTCAAAGCATACCAGTTAAAAGTTTCACTGTCTGCTTGAGCTCAAATGAAGACACTGCCAGGCCCCACCTGCGAGTCATGGTGAAGCCACCTTGGAGAACAGCGTCACACTGTAAGTAACTACATACATTCATGTTCGCCATCTTGAAGATTCCGTTTTTGTTTGTTTCTTTGTTTGTATTTTTTTTAAAGTTCTTTGCATGCAACAGATTCTTATCTGCGTGCAATCGACAGGATAATTGCTGTGAAAATTCTATTATTGTATTTGTGCGTCCAATTCAATATTATTTATGTTAAACATGGAAGAACGAATGGTTGAACAGTACAGTACGTGGCATACAATTTTGCATTCAAATTTATTAGATCAAAGAATTGAAGGTTTTTACGTTTTAGTGCTTGAACTGTACAGTAATTTCAATTTTGCTTTCAAATTTGTTTCGATAAGTATTGTACACAATTTCAGATTTTGACGAAGTTTTGGATGAATCTTAAATCATTTATATGACCGTAAATTTTGTATTTCATTTTCCCCCATAAATAGTTGTTTTCTTTGGAGTCAAATTTCATGTTCTAAGATTTATCGTTTTATTGTTAGTTGTATACGTTCCTGGTTATCATTAAACCAGTAATGTGCACTAGGCGTTTCTCTTGTACAAACCAGCTGCCATTTTTTCTCCTACATTCACTAATATAGCCACCACACTATCGCAATTTATGGTTTCTTGAAAAGTACCTGTAAATGAGTTACCTTGACCTCAGACATCACATTTGGCCACAAACGCCTTAGTTAAAGCATTCTGTCATTTTATGAGGAACGAACAATCAAAAGAAAGTCCGAAATGTCGTTCAGGTGCAGAGTGTGGTAGGGAGGTATTAGAAACTGGTAAATTCCAGCAGAAATATCGACCGCAGCGAGTTTTGTAAATGGCAGGAGTGATGTGATGAAGGCTGAAGGCCGGAACATCTGGCAAGTACTAGTTCTGAGTTTATTGCAGATCAATACTTGGTAGTTACGAAACCACGTGCACGAAAATCAGTGGACAGTGTGTAATAATTTTGTTTCGAATCGTGTAAAACGGTTATTTACTTGATTAGAACAGCTATTTAGCCTTGGACGTTTGAATGAAATGTTATTCGTATACGTGAAAAGTGTTTTTCTAAATTCATTTCATGTGTATTGTGTTGGCGATGCTGTTTTTCTTTCTTTCTTCGCCGTTCTAGAATTCTATCATGTAATTCTAGAAGGTTCTTGAGTTTGCGAGTGTCTTCCCTTTGAAGTTCGGTAGCGTTGAGATTAATTTACCAATTTATTGATTTCATATTTATGCAAACTATGATTCGTGGCAGTGATTTAATTCTAAACATTTTAGAAACCTTTTTCTAGCGATGTAGCAATAAAGAAAAACATGTGTAAGTGGCAGTCCCCACCTCAAAGATTTCTGTTTGTGCGAAGAGATTCAGAGCACGAACACTAAAATATCACAAATTGCAGTTTGAGAAAATAGGTATTGTGATTCTCCTTGGTTGTGTCTTCGTGATGAGAGATTGCAAACTTTACCCAACATTGCCATTCTTCGGGAAGTAGTATACGAACTTTCAGAAAAGCAGCCACCGGTCTTGTAACACAAGACATAGAAGACATTATTGATCGGTTTTGGAGAGTGTGTTTAATGTAATCAAAAAATAAAGTAAGTCCTAATATTCTTCACGCTTTTTAGGTTTTTAATGTTCACGTTAGGGGCCATCTAATGCTGAGAGTTTCGCCGGAAGCGATCGAAATGCGATGTGAAAACTATTCTTAAGTAAAGTAATATAAAAATGAAAGTCCGATCTCCGGCCTTGTCTGGAAGTGTGGTAGAAAAAAATAAAACGTAAGAAAATGCTAGTATAGGAGGGATCGTGATTGTAGCGTGACTTTACTCTTGCAAGCGCCGTGTCCTCGCTACTTCCAAACCCTCGCTTTCCGCGTCATACATACTCCGATGTAAACAGTGGTGTTCAAGGCCACGAGCTGGAAGGAGAGGAGAGCACTGTCATCCAATTGGGAGCTTCGTTGCAACTTAAAATTCTAGTGTCGGAGCTCCCGATTGGATGCTATTGTCTCCCTTCCGTTCCAGCTTGTGACGTTGAAGAGACACTGTTTATACTTCGATTTTTCTATGGTGGTCGATGACAGCAGTTATCTTGCCTTATAAAATGAATATTTCTAATTAATTCGCGAGCTTCCTTCTCAACGTGCTCGTGGCCTCAGAAATGTGCTTGCCACTGTTAAAAATATTCATTTTATCAAACCGGAGGTGTATCAACGACCTAATGTCATCGGCCACTACTTTTAAAAAATGAAGTAAAAATTGGAGTATAACGAGGGGGAGGAGCTTCCCCCTACGTCTTCCCCCTTTCTTTCGCACTCCATTGCGCCCTCCCCTTCCTGGTTTGCGTAGACATGCAGAATTTGTCACAGTCAGAGCTACACTCGTGAGATTCCTATCGGAATAAAACGTCGTCTAGATTTCACTCCACGAGCTACCCCAGGTAAATTCCCAAGCCATGTCTGTTATGCCACTAAGAAAATATTATTCACTGCCAATTTTACATTAAGATCTAACTCAATTCTCGGTAAGGGACACCTCCTTAAAACGCGTAGAAATATAAAAAAAATATGCCAATATATATCTACCATAGAATTGCTCCCATATGCAAAAGATATATACATAACAAGTATCTTGAAAGTTCAGAATTGGTAACATGTTCACAGCAAAACAAATTGTACAATGATATCCAAGTAAAACGTAAAATACATTTCCTTTATCAGTTAGAAGTATTGCACAAGAGAAAAATATAAAACACCGTAAAAGAACTTCTCTCCAATCTCATTTAATACAATCTCGTCGAATAAATAATCGTCTTTCTTCCTGGTTATATAAATCCCCCCTTAACTTTGAAGACTACAAACACATAAAAATTAGATGAAGAATACTTTAAAGAATGTTTATCAGAATACGTTCCTCACGGGATGCGATTGTGTATCTATAATTAAGACGCTGAATATCAAAACCCAAAACAAATCTGCGTATTTAGCATGCAAATATTTCAATACTACACTCCGGGGCTGCTCAAAGGCAAGAGTGTGAAGCCAGATTGTCGGCTGTGGTCCGCAGCAGGGGTCCGTGTCCCACTCGCTTTTCACTAGACTAGATCCAATCGCGCCCCAGCGCCACTCTGCTTCCCCATCCTTCCCACCGTCGCCGGGCTAACTTCATAAGCAGCGCTGACCGCACCGAAGGCGCTCAGATAAACTCTGGGTCGGGGCAGCCCAAAAGGAGTATTCATTTTAGTTCTTCTATATATGATAAACATAGAATACTGTGTCTGAGAAATAAAAAGCTCACTGCATTTAACATTGCAATTCTCGCAAAAATAGTTCGTACGAAGCCTCGAAATGCAGAATTTGGGAACAGAGCGTTTCTACGCTGGTTGGTTGGTTGTTAGTGATTCCGGTCATGTCAACAACTGAGGTTATTAGTCCCGTAAATGTAGTGCATGGTTTTTCCTAGGGAGGTGGTGCCGACCTACCGTGAACTAGAGAGATTTCTCTTTACCGGATATCTTCACCAGTAGGGCACCGCCCCAGCCGCAACGAATTCTGAGCTCCTAACCTGTCTCCCGGAATGTGTGCTGGCGTAGTGCATGTTAGTGTAAATGTGAGTATGGGGTATGACAAGGAAGAGGAAGGAAAGAGAGTGCGCGAACCGTGACCCATTTGTTAGGGAACTGCTCCGGCATTCGCCTGATGATAATCGGGGAAACCTCGGAAAAAATACAGATCAGAGCAGACAGTTGCTAGAATTCTCCTACAGACAGCGACTGAATTTGATCCAGCCGACAAGCTCGTGTCGAAAATCCAACCAGAGTCGGAAGTGGAACCCCGGGACCTCCCGGTCAGGGGCACTGCAGTGGCATCAGTTGCTGCCCTGGCCGTTTCCCTTGGCATCGTAATCAGCGCGCTCGAGGCGCGGGCGATGGCTCGCCCGGCCGCCCCACCCCCACCGCCTCCCGCGCTCCCTCGCGGACGCGCCCGGGTTTATTGTTCCGATGAATAAAAGCGGCCACATTTTTCTTTATTATCTGCGCTGCTGAAGATTGCGGCTGAAACACGAGCGCGCACTAAAAGTGGTGGTGGGGGGGAGGCGAATCCCAAACGATCGGAGCGAGAGGCCGCCGGGGAGGGGGAGGAGGGAAAGGGAGGGGGAGGGGGAAGTTGACTGCGCGTGGAGGCCGCCGGTCCAGCGCGGACGCGTAAGAGGGCGGAAGCGAAAGTCCGGCCCCGCGCTGTCCGTCGCCGCCACTGGAGGGGGAGAGGTGGCGCAGGGCATCACTGCACTCCCTCCGATCAGGAGGTCACAGGATTCCACTCCCGACTGTGGAATCATTTTAGACACTAGCTACATAGTTAGGTCGAATCCAGTCGCTGTCTAGAGGAGAATTCTGGCGGCCGGCTGCTCTGATCGGTAGTTTTCCGTGGCTTCTTCGATCAACACCAGGCGAATGCCGGAGCAGTACTCTAACAAACGGGCCACGGACCACGCGTGATCTTTCGCACCTCTTCCTTGTCCTATCCTCTCCCCTTACACACGCACTAATACGCAATACACTAGCACACATGCCAGGAGACCGGTCGGGAGCATAGAGCTTATCCCGACTGGTGCGCTGTCCCGCTGGTGGGAGATATCTGGTACAGTAGGTCTGCGCCGAATCTCGCCATCCCGCGGGGGAAGATTATCCCTCTAAGGCGAAACATGCACTGCACTTACGGGACTAATGGCCTCAGTAGTTGACGCGCCCTAAATCATTAGTAAATCAATGAACTAACCAAACAATCGGGCCGAGGTGGCGCCGGGGGAGGATGAAGGGCGGCGAAGCGAGGCGCGGCGGTCGGTCCAGCGCGAACGCGTAACAGCGTAAACGAAAGTCCGACCGGCGCGGCGCTGTCCGTCAACGCCGCAGTGCCCGCCCGGCCTGGCCCGGCCCCACCGCCGCGCTCGCCCTAATATCCTGGCCGGCCCTCCCGCCCGCTTCCGGCGGCCTCGTTGTCCCGCCTCCCCCCGCCCCCGGGGCCACGACCACCCCGCGCCCTAACGCGCCCGGCCTCCGCGCCCACGCCGCAACTAGGCTCCTGCGAGGCCCTAGCGCGTGGGCGCAACGCCCGACAGTGCCGCCGGCCGCGCTTTTTTCGTATTTTTTTTTGGCAGAGGGCGGGAATCAATAACAGACGCTATTAAAGGGCGCCGCCGCCCTCCCGACTCAACCACTTCTCCCCACCCCACCCCGCCCTCTGCGAGCGCCCAGTGGGCCCGAATGCAGACAGCGCACGTGCACACCCGAATCAACAAAACATAAAACTAGGGGATCTGAGAGAATGACACACACTTTTTCATACTAAATATTTTTATAGCCTTTGTTAACATTTCATTTTGTCTCACCCTCCTCAACTCTTATTTTTGTGTAAAATATATTAATTATACATCTTTCCAATTTTTTTAGTTCCATAATAGTCGAATTAAAATATGACTTTAAGAATGTTATTGCAGAGTAAAACCTGGCCATACATGCAAATTTTCATTGACACAAATGGGGTTGTTTTCCACAAAATACCTCTTGGAAATTTCTGAAATTGTGGAATTTGGAGCTCAATTTTAACACAATAAAGCTTGAGGATTTACAAAAATTTATAGAATGGTTTGAAACACTTTAACTCACAAATGCAATGTATGAAAGCTGTAATGTTAATATGCTATAAACGAAAGCATTCCCACTAGTTAATATTATAATTATAGTAGGGGATGCTCGCCATATCGAAACTTTCCAACTTTGTGATATTACTCAACAACTAATCATATTTTTCTAAAGGTGCACGACATCATTTAACGATGTCAAGTTGAAAGGTAAATTGCATTAAGAAAATTTGATGGCATTAATATTGGAGGGTATAAGTGTAGGAGAGGTTTGAAAATAAATTTGAACTTTTACAATGTTTAAAGTTTTAGATCTTTCAATGAAAATTGGAATTATGCCATTTATAAACGCACTTTCTTCTACTCGAAAACAATTAGAGACAATCTGCAAGCGTTTTCCAGAAAAAAATGTAAATGGCACAGGAGTTTGATGTAAAGTAACCCCCAAAACAAAAACCTATTCATTATATTATTAACTGAGTAACTAGATTCTACTTCTAATAATTTTACTAACTTTCAGCTCAACAGCTTCTAATATACTAACTAATGTGTGATATATACTTTTAATCTCAGAGATCCTGATTTTCGGCTAAAACACTGTGTGTAACTTCTCGTCTCCTGCTCCATTCTTACCGATCCTTGGAACCGCACTGATAGATCTTACATTTGGCATGCTTGCGAAGTTACAGTTAAAATAAACCTTAAAAATGAACATCAGGACCAAAAGTTTGGGATCTTATTGTTGGGATAATTCTACGTAATACATCCAAAAAAATAAAAATAAAATCCTTATTATAGTTTTATTTCCATACCAGTATACTCTTATACTTTTACAGTATAGGATACCATTCCGCCAAATAAAATTTTAGCATCTAAAATAGCTTAATATAATACACACCACAAATTATGATGATTTATTCAACGCACCGTGATATAAAATAACGAAAATGAAGTATGCGTAATTTTATAAGCTTCAAAAATAATATAGTGTAAATAATAAG
This sequence comes from Gryllus bimaculatus, assembly GCA_017312745.1. Taxonomy (NCBI): domain Eukaryota; kingdom Metazoa; phylum Arthropoda; class Insecta; order Orthoptera; family Gryllidae; genus Gryllus; species Gryllus bimaculatus. The sequence continues at coordinate 633,491 of BOPP01000238.1, read as the reverse complement.
CTGTAAAAATTCATAAAAATGTAGATTTCAGAAAATGTTTAAATGTTATCAAATATTATACAGAGTACCCCAAAAATCAAAATATCCTTTTCAAATTCAAGAGAACGTAACATCTGCTAGATCGATCTCGGAGATTTAATTTTATTAAAAACCTTACATATTGTTTAACCGGTAGCGTTGTTTTCAGACTAACAGAGGGACAGGCAGATCTATGTACAGATGGATAAACGGGCTCCGAAATCAATTTTTCGGAATCAAAGTCCCACAAAATGTTGGGTAATCAGAACTCACAAAATGTGGACTCAGACTACACACTACATCGTGTAGGTCGTTGGAAGCTCGTAGATGGGGCTGGGTATGAATGAAGGGATGTGAATTGGGGTGGAAAGTGGAATGTGTATGGAAGCGGAGTGGATTGAGACTGGGGATGGACAGGATGTTAGGGAGCGAATTTTTGTTAGAGTTGGGAAGTAGAAGATGGTTGGAAGAAGATGCGGGGAATGCGTACGGTCTGCGTGGTTGGAAGTGGAGTGAAGAAGAAAGCGCGGAGTGGGCTGGGAGATTGGTTAGAAGCGAAGTGGTATGTTGTGTGGAGGTAGTACTGTGAGGAGAGGAGTACGGCTTAAGATGCGCACAGTAATTGGAAGCCGAGTAGAGTGGAGTGAGGAGCAATGGGGTTCGGCGCAGTAGAGTAGGGGGATGAGGATAAGGTTGGCAGAGCATTGGGATTAGAACGAAGAGCGGAGTGTGGATGGAGCCGTGGAGAATGGAGCGGGTGCAGCGTGCCCTGGCGTGTTTCAATGGCTGCCGTGCGCCCCGTGTGGGCCTCTGGCCCCTTCGCTGGGCGCCTGGACGCCGAGCGTCGCCGGCTTAAAAACACAAGCACATTGTTCCAACGGATGAGGGACGCGCCCGCACACTGACTTCGGCCCCCGGAGCACGCACGCGTGAGAGAGCGGGCGTGAGAGAGCGGGCGTGAGAGAGCGGGCGTGAGAGAGCGGGCGTGAGAGAGCGGGCGTCAGAGAGAGCGGGCGAGAGAGAGAGCGGGCGAGAGAGAGAGCGGGCGAGAGAGAGAGCGGGCGAGAGAGAGAGAGAGAGAGCGGGCGAGAGAGAGAGAGCGGGCGAGAGAGAGAGAGAGAGCGGGCGAGAGAGAGAGAGCGGGCGAGAGAGAGAGAGAGCGGGCGAGAGAGAGAGCGGGCGAGCTGACTGTTTGGAAGGTCCTCGGTTACGAGTATTGTACCGGATTTTCGATCACTTCATCTCTTAATTTCGAGACTCAATTCACGTCTAATTCGCCCGGTATTTGGAGGAGGTCGGCTTCTTTCATCGGTCGTTTCCCGTGGTGTGTCCAAACACCTGCTACAGTACTCTAACGAACAGCCCACGGATCGTCCGCAATCTTTACTTCCTCTTCCTTGGCCTATCTTCATCTTATTCACAAACATTATGTGAACATACCACACATGGCGGGAAACCAGTCGGAATCTTAGTTACTCGCTACTGGGGCGGTGTCCCGCAGGTGAGAGGTATCTGACGACAGAGATTCCCCGCAAATCGATATGTAGGTCGGCGTCAGATCTCACCAGTCCATGGAAGAAGAACACCGTCAACTCTCACATTACAACACTCACTTCACTATCGGGACAAATGACCGTAGTAGTTGTCAGGTCCGGAAAAACAAACCAAATAGTTGGCTAATGTTTTCAATGTGTGAGATGTGAACAATAGAGTTCGGGGTTAATTATTGATTATAGGGAAAAGTTTGGGATGAGTTGTGAATATCGAGTAATAAAATGGTAGCGGGTTACTAAAGAGAGCGGTGGTATTTGATTAATAATTAATATTGTAAAGAAAAAATGTGAACTGTGTTTCAGTAAGTTAGAGGAGGAATAATGAATTAGTGATGAAATAAGGGTGGGATATAATCGTCTAGTTCAATTTTATACAGTGCTAATGCGGACTATTGCTTGCGTGATTTCTAGATAATTAGGATATTTGTATGCGAATATTTTCTCTGGGATGAAAAATAGGTTGAGCAATGAATTCTAAATTATGTAAAAAACGCGAGTTGTGATGGACATGCAATATCCATATGTTTTCAGAAGATAATTTACATTTCTATGATGAGTATGGATCGTAAAAAGTAGGCCGTAATAAATTATTTTCTTTCTCGCCTGACACATTCACCTTATTTCTTTATTTCACAATGGATTATACCTCTTTGTAAAAATTCAGGGATTTGAACCCTAAACTACTATTACATTACTTGTGTAAAAATTTCTAATCACTCACACAACTGACGTCATTGAGCAGAACTATTTGAAATAGAAGCTCTCATAGTTGTCCTATAGACATTTTAAATCAAACAAGAAGAATTTTGGTGTTGTAAATCGTTTGATGGGTACAGCGTCAGAAATCGGAGGGAGCGTAACTAGTAACATTATGTACATGACTCATCTAGTTCACACTGACTAGCAAGACAGCCAGAAGACTACCTAGCAAATGTGAATTTATAAGGGCACAAATATCAGTTGCTTGTTTACGTTCCGCCACCTGGGATAATGTTGAATAAGTTCTAATTAATTTCTGAAAACGAAGCACTGGGGAACTCCTGGAAATAGCAGCATAACAAAGCATTGCTTCGTAGCATTCCATATTCCTCGGTGGTCCGCCAAATTCTCAAGTGGTGTGTTTCGTTTCGGCAACATGTCTTAACTCGTGTGTCGATGAACACCCTAGTCGCGCCGAGTGGAGGGAGGGAGCGCAAGGCTGAGGTTCTGAGTGCAGCGCAATCGCAGTGGCAAGCGATGCCAGCTAGGGAGTGGTGGGTGCGGGACGTTTCGGGGCGGGACGTGTCGGGGCGGGT
>BOPP01000238.1:597424-612168 GCA_017312745.1 Gryllus bimaculatus | reverse complement strand
GAGGCGGGGGCGGGGGCGGGGGCGGGGGCGCCGGTTCATGGGGCATTAGGCAGGCGGAGGCGCGGCGCGCTGCCCCGGGCACGGTGGGGCAGGTGGGGAGCGGCCGCGATAAATCACGGCGGCGGACGCTCCCCTTTCCAGCCCCGCACCGCACTGCTCGCTCCAACATCATCCGTCCGCCGCTTCCGTTGGCGCCTTGACTGCCGCGCCCCGCTACATGCCGCGCCACGCCACGCCACGCCACGCCACGCCAGAGGGGGACGGGCCACGCCTAGCACGGTAACGGCATGCCCCACACGGGGCCAACAGCCCGCCACGCCCAACGTCATGGGCCACCACGGCCCCGCTCGCGCCGCCCCGCTCACGCCCCGCCCCGCCCGCCCCGCCACGCCCCCCGCACCGCCACGGCCCGCCACGCGCGCCGCCACGCCACACCACGCCCGCCACGCCTCCGCCCGCCCGCAGCGCAAACCACCCCGCATCGCCTTCTTCCATATTCCGTTGTCGGGCCCCGCCCAGCCCCTCCTGAGCGCCATCTGATCACCTACAGCGTCGCGCCCCACCGCCCCGCCCGCTCTGCTTCCTGCGTTCCTCACTTCTCCCTAACGAGATGGGCTCGTTGGCTGATGGACGCTCGCCGCCACGGCGACTCCAGCAGCGACGGCGGCTGGGGGGGGGGGAGGGGCGGGCGGGCGTCGCCTGTCGTGCAGCGACGGTGCCAATGGCACATTGCGCATGGCGCAAAAAACGAGGCTGTAACGATGACTGGCCGCTAGACGAAAGACAGAGTCAACGACCGGGGTGCCCAAGTGCTGCTCAAGAGGCTAGCACAAAGACGCGTGTCTCCACAGGGTCCCTAGGGATCGCGTTTGGGTAGTGTCCGACATTCCACTCATTTATGGTCACTCCTCTGCTGCAAGAGAAAACTTGGAGAGTCCACTCCTTTATATACTGGTTATTTTTCCATGGTTTCGTCCATCAGTGACAGAAATTGATTGGTTAGTGATTCAGGCGCGTCTCACCGGCGAATTCATTAGGCCATAAGTCTGTGCGTGTTCTTTGTGCGAGAAGGTGTTTTTCTCTCCGCAAATTGGCTGAGGGAAAGTAACCTGACAGCCGCCTCAGGCTTGGAGGGTTTCTCCTAATAGGTATCTCCTCCAGCGGGGCACCATTCTAGCATGGACGAGCTCAAGTTTCCAACTGGTTCCCACACATGTGTTAGTGTAAGTGCTTTAAAGTGTTTGTAGAGTAGAGTTAAAACAAAAGCCCAGTTTGTTTAGGTACTGGCTCAACATTAGTCTGATATTAATCGGAGAAGCATGTCAAAACTACCACAATCAGAGGCAGTCGGGATATTAGATGTAATCTTCCAAGACCAGTGACTGAATTCGACTTAGCTAATTTGCAAGGGAAATTCTGCCAACCGCTGACACCTCCCTAGGACTTCCAGTCGGTGTCACTTGCAGTGTCAATCAGAAACGATGTTCTCAGCCGGTGGAGATGTTGAGCAAAGAGGGGAAAGGGGGCGGGAGTCAAAACGCTGAGTGACGCGTTGCTGTTCGCTGGGGGAAGGGGTGTTCGGATTGCTGCCCGACGCGCCCTGCCTTGCCTCGACCGCCCTGACCCCTTCCCCCGTCGGCCCTATCGCCCCCGCCCGCCGCGACCTCCCTCCGATCGCAGCTGTGCGCCGTCCCGCGCCGAACGTCTGTCACCGAACGCTCTAACGACCGGTGCCTTCGCACTCAGATGACATCTCTTAGGCTCTCGGAACCTCACTCCCCCGCTCCGCGCGCCGCCTCTCAACCGCCTGCCTGCGGAAGGTGCTATTCCTTTCGGAGCAGCCCCACCGCCAAGAACCTGGTCATTTGGGAAAACACTCGGAGCATAATCGCTTTAGGTGATTCCTCGCAATTATTGCAATTGAATGGAATTTGGGGGATTTCATGCAATTAAGGAATGTAAGAAATGGACATGTGGGCATGGCGGGGATTTTTCCAAAATGAAAATATATTTTTAAAACGAAAGTGTATCAATTTTTTCTTTCACCATCTCCGCACAAATATATAATATTCCTTTCGTTTTCTAAACAATCATTTATAAATTACACAATATTTTTTGTTTGTGTAGTTTATGAGATTCTAAAGCTTTTTCAAATACGTTATTTCAAATAAGACAGATATTTTAATAAGCAATTTCATAAAGAAACATTAACGGGCTTCTCCAGAGTTGAGACATTTTTCTTTCTGAAAGTGGATTCTTGCTTCATATTTGAGACAATTTTCAAGTTACTGGTTTTCATGCGAAACAACAAATCTTCCATGTAAAAAACCCTGATCCAGAAGTTCATGGTATACCTGAATCAATTAATGTGTAATGTTATTTTATTTAAAAGTAATGTATTTTTAATAGTTGTTTTTATTAAATATATATTTATATTTTTGTAATATTTAAAAAAATAAAATTTCATTCTACTTACATTCTTAAGGTCAACAAAATTTTTTAATTCTACTTTTTCATATTTTTATTCATTTTATTTCATTTTATCATAGATATGTGTTTAAATCATTTGATAGTTGATTGTCATTTTACATTCTTCATGCATATTTTGTTTAATAGCTGTTTATAAATTCAGCTACTTAATGATTTTAGTCCGCTTAGTGATTTTATGTACTTAGAAATTTGCCGTTTCAAAAGTAAATACACATTACAACTGACGAACAATATCATACATAGTATCATTGAACAATACAGTATCTAATGTAACATCTTTTAACTAGCATCTTCCATTCTGCGCTTTCTTGGGTAACTTGCAGCGCGCAGACTACAAGCCTCGCCCTGCCCCGTTCGAATCCGCTGCCGCCGCCGCCGCCGCCGCCGCCGTCTCGGCGCTGCGATCTCCTCCCGTCGTTCTTCGCAGCTTCTTCGTCTTCCTGTGCGGGCGCGCCTTCGCAGTCAGCCTCGCTCCGCCACGCCCCCTCCCTTCTCCCTCTCTCCCCCTCCCCCCTCGCCAACCCCTCGCGAGCGGCGCCGCGCCGCCGCCGGCAGACGGGCTCGTAATGAGCTTTCCCCGCCCACGCCCACGCCTCCGCCAGCACCGCCGCCGGCGCTGCCACTGCGGCCGCCCGCGCCGCCGCTGCCTGCACCCGCAGCTACCACCCCCACACCGCCCCCGCACACATCTCGCCGCTCGCATCACGCTTCCACTAGGCTCTCGTTCATGCCACGTACAAGCGTATGATATAGCTATTGTGTTCTGTTTTCAGCATTACTGTATTTTTAAATAAAGCAGATATATTTAAGGATTTAAAAACAGATTTTCTTCTAAGATACAACAGATTCATATAAACTTTTCTTTATGTTTAGAACACGAAAAGGAAATATAGTTTTTTTGCAGTATTACTTTTGTAAACAATTTCGAAATCATATTAAGGATATATTCTCGATTTTCCGAAAAATGGTAGCTTATAATATCTTTTCTAATTGATATCGAACTAAAAAGGAGTATTGTGATATTTTGTGCGGGTCGTGAGCATTCCATCACGAAACGGCATCTAAATACTCAGACACGGATTGGAGAAAATAATAAACTGTCTGTGCAGTTGGTATTTAGGACTATATTGTCTCTGTTTACCGTTTGGTTTGTTTTCGTTAAAGAGAATATTCGCTACTACTGATGATTATTTTTTGCGGTTTGCAGATAAATGTTGCCAAAGTCTCAGCCTCAAGCAACCACACACTCTTATGCAACCATGACTTCACTTCCTTTTAGAAGCTTTGGCAAATCTAACTACTTTCTTTCTGTATCGTTAATACCACGGAATCTTCTCTTGTCATCACCTGCTTCTCTTTTCCATTTTTTGATTTGTTAATCGTTACTATCACTATTAACAGGTGATTACTGTTCGACACTATTCCTGTTCCAAGGCTGTTCATTCATTGTAATTATTTCCCAGTCCACCCCGACCCTCCATTATGTGCCCCAGCAGGTCACGCGTGTCAACAGGGAAAATCAATTTGCGCAGCCGAGCTATGACTTTCCTACAAGGTCGCATTGTCGAGAAATGAATATATCTTCACATATTTGATTGATTTCGAGATTGTATTTGAAACAAAATTACAATATATCGCGTCTCAAAGGAACTTGTCACAGATTCCTTCCCGCCTGCCTTCCCGCCTGAAGGACGACTGCTCCAGTGAAACGAAAAAACGCAGAATCGGCCCTTTGTGAACGCAATCCGCGTCGCAGTACCTGGTAAAAAAAAGGCGTAGTGGGTAGATTGCACATCCCGCCGGTGAAGCTTAGGGGCTGCACTACCTTTTGTCGATATCTTGCCTAAACTCGAATATTCCATTGTTGAATTCCACTGATCAATATCAAGCCGCCTGTTATACCCGTGGAGGGACGTGTCTGCCGCCCTCTTAGGGAACATCCTACCAGATTGGATTATCACTTCACCTCCTTGCCTCTTGCCTTTACCACGTGATCTGGGCTACTAGACTGTCTATTGTCATTCTTTCTCCTGCGGCCCGCGGCTTTCTTTATCTGCTAACCTGTTACTTCTGGTGTTTATTGATTGATTCTGGGCGCGTCAACTGCTAACGCTGCATTAGTCCAGTAAGTGTAGTGCATTTTCTCGGGAGATTGCGGTGATCTACCCTCATTGGAGGGTGAGAATCAGTGCAGACCTACAGGGTAGCGGGATTTGCCCAACCACATATCTCTCACTAGCGGGTACCGCCACGGCCGGGACAATCTCCAAACTCCTGACCGGGTCTTCTGGCACATACGGTAGAGTAGTGCACGTTAATGTGTATATAAGGGGGTGAGGATAGGACAAGGAAGAGGAAGGAAATATCGAACGCGCCGTCCGTGACCCTTTTGTAAGGGTTCTGCATTCGCCTGGTCTTTTTCGGAGAAACCTCAGAAAACTACCGATCAGAACAGCCGGCCACTAGAATTATCTAGGCGGCTGAATTCTATCTAGCTACTAAGTAGCTATCTACCTAGTAGAACCCAGGACCTACCGCTCAGACACACTGCTGTGAGATCAGTTTATGCCCTGAGCCAGTTCTTTCAATGCTACTTCCGGTGTCGATTTGGCCAATCCCGTAATTGTCCTTTCCAGAGTTGAGCCTTCAGCGACGCCAACACCTCCCTCTGCTCGGAGCGCTGCCTAACGGAGACGCCGCACACTGCCCCATCACCACCGTCGTCCCCTTCTCTCGCCGCCCGTTCTTTATTCCACGGACCGTGCGCAAGCCGTCGCCTGCCGGCGCCCGCGCGGAGAGGAGCTGTTTAAGGGCGGCACGCGAGCCCCCTCACGCGGAGACGCGCTTCCGCTCGAGGCGGAGCGCTCCTCGCCCTGAGATTTGCAAGGGTTTTGCTTGCAAAGAGCAGACACGTCATTCGCGCTGCGCGCCTTTTGTTGGCGCAGGATAGAGAGGAAGTGCTGGTACGAGATTATTTTGTTTAGAAATAAGTTGGTTGATGTTTTGATTGAGAATGTTGAACTGTCGCAAAAGTTGAATCAAGCAAGAAAATATGCAGTTTTACAACACAATTGATGATTTACAAGCTACACATAGATTAGAGGAAGAATTGCGATTGAAATTTATGAACATTATAATTCTATGCGCTAAAAATGTAACAGTCAAATTGTTGCAAATATGCATTCACAGAGGAAAATAGAAGGATTTACAAGAAATGTCAGTACGTAATAATGCAAGAAACGAACACGTAGTTCCTAGACATATATTCTATGCTACCTTGCTTCTTTACTTCTGATCATGAATTTTCCCATGAAAGGTATTACTCAAATGTTTGGCAGGATGAAATGTAAAAATCCGATTTCCTGTTTGCATGGAACACATCTGGAATTTTTGTAAAGTTACAGACAGGAGCAGCACTTGGGAGAACTCTATCTTGCAATGCAACGAAGTAGATTGCCTGGGGAGCGTCCTGTGTGGCTGCGGGCTCAGCGCTTTCCGAAGACGGGCGTGGGGCGTGGGCGAAGCCGGGCGGGGCTGGGCGGGGCAAGGCAGAGCAGAGTGTGGGGGTGAAGCGTGGGGGTGGATGGGGGCGGAGTGAACACGAACCGGAGTGGAGTGGAGGAGAGCGGGGCGAGGCAGCGGCAGGCAGCTGTTCCAGCGAACACCACAAAGAGACTACACCGGAAGATGGGGGTCAGTGCATCAACTGATGTAACTGCAGCGCCTCTGACCTGGAGGTCCTACAGTGGCAAGGTTTTCGACACTAGCTTGCCAGCTTGGTCGAATTCAGTCACTGACTGGAGAAGAATTCTTGCGGCCGGCTGCTCTGATCGGTAGTTTTCCAAGGTTTCTCCGATCAACACCAGGTGAAAGCCGAAGCAGTGCCGAAACAAACGAGTCACGGACCGCGCACGATCTTTCAGTCCTCTTCTTTCTCCTATCCTCACTTCTTACACAATAACATGCACTACACTACAACAGATGCCGGGGAACCGGTCGGGAGCTTAAAACTTGACCCGGTTGGGGCGGTATCCGATAGTGGGAGATACCTTTTTGAGGGAAACTCTGCTAGATGACGGTAGGTCGGCGCCTGATCTCGCCATACAGCGGGGAAAGACCACCACCATCTTACGAGAGGGAAAAACATGCACTACACTTACGGGATTAATGACGTCAGTAGTTGATGGGTCTGAAATTACTAATGCGTAACCAACTAACCAACAAAGAGGACATTGAACCATAGGTACATTTACCAGACTTGTCTCTGTATCCTTTTAATTTTCGTGTGCTACATGCCTGAAGATTCAGCGAGATGACTTAAGGTGGTGCCAGTGGTGTAATAAGAGATAATATAATTATTCGAGATTTAAACCAGTTCGTCAGTATTCGTTATGATTCTCATGCTACTCTGCCTATTCAAGTTTGCTTTTTCTAGCGTAGGTTTATTTATTGAGAACGCATTCGCTGATAGGAAATATTTAAGTTTTGCAAGTCTTAAGTCAAATAAAAGAACTAGAGGAGTTAAGTAATTTTGTATTAAATAATAATCGTGCCGAGAAAAGTCATCTAATTCTTTTATTTGGAATGTTACCAACAAAAAATCACCATTAAACAAATAATTTTGAGTCAATTTATGCACTTTCGTTATTATTATAATTATTCTTCTTCTTCTTCTTATTATTATTATTACTGTTATTACTATTATTACTATTATTACTATTATTACTATTATTACTATTATTACTATTATTATTAATATTATTATTATTACTACTACTATTATTATTACTATTATTATTATTATTGAGTGTTTGCCATAAATTCCCATCAGACGTGAGAAACATTCTTTACAACCTTAATTCTACTTTCAGACTCTGCCACTACTTTGCCGCTACGTATCTTGATATTGTTTCGGCAGACGAAATATTCCTTATATTCATCCATTGCTCTTGAAATATCTGGACGTTTGTAGAATAATTACTGCCTTCAACAGGCCCAGCCTCTTTGCTACGACCTTTAGGAACCTCTCACTTCTGTTAGGGAACTCAAGATTTTTGTCACCAAAATTTTGATACATACGTTACTATCACAATCATGTAGTTGCCTCGTTTCTATGTGGATTCCTTCCCTTGTGTCCTTGGCTTTTATCTCCACTGCGCCATCTCCCCCCTGCCTCCTCCCCCTGGACTGCGGTTTCCACCACCCTCCGCCCCGACATCTTTCAGCGCCGCCAAAGTCCTCCTCGTCTGCATCTTCCCTCCCAGAGGGCGGGCCCGCCCGGCCCAGATTGAGAAGACGCAGGCAAAATCCCTGCTTTGGGCCGAGCACGTAAGCTCGTTCTCGATCCAATCTCCCACGGCGGGCAGCCGACTACTGGCCCTGCCCGGCCTGTCCTGGTAAGGCAGCTCCCGGAATATTCTGGGAACTAATAAAACCCGCTACATTAACCCTCTCAGGTCGTTCTTCACGGCCAAAAAGAGCTGCATCTCATTTTGTTGCATTCTGCAATACGAGTAATAACCGCTGTGTGATAAAGGAAAATGAAATGCTGTGGAATTTGAATGTATCTTGTTAAAGCGTAGCATGGAGTGCAATATCATATTCTATTTATATTTTAAAATTGCTATTAAAGTTTGAGCTAGAATGTTCTTGTGCTAACGCCACTTTTATTTTACATGAATTTGCATATAAAGTTCAGCTCTTGGTTTTCCAATTTGAGAGTTACTGTTCTCGTCAATTTGCAATTTTGTTGTAAGTGGTTTGTGGAAACTAATCAGTCAAACAAGAACAAAATTGGACATTTCGTCACTGTAAGGAAACATTTTGTTGAAAAATTATGTTCTAAATTGTTAGAGGTAGTAATAAATGTTAAACTACTTTGAGTAAACTTACCGGAGAGAAACACTTAATAGATTTTAGAGTAAGCAATATTGTGGACAAACTGTATTAGAAACGGTATTAATGAAAAGATATCTTGTTAGTCAGCGTCAAAGACCAAGATACTCACAGTGTAGGACACTGAAATGCGCAGACTAACTATATGATATCCTGTGTAACTGATTCATTGATTACTACTACAAGATTTTAATTTTGAAATTGGGAAAATAATTGCTTATTTTATTATATAACATTGTGTGAAATGTATGGTTTATTGGCAACACATTTGCTATGGTTTTGTGGATCTAAAGAGTCATTCCCGACGCGCAGATCGTCTTGACAGAGTACGTGTGGACGGAGTTTTATTGTTTTCAGGGTAACCACGAACAAAAACTTGTGTGTCCCATGTTTTACTTTCGTTGACAGATAATTTAGTAAACTCCCACACCTATATACGGCACATTTTTCTCCGCGTAAGAGTCCCACGTCGAGAAGAAGTTATGTGGCTTCCGTTTGCCCTTTACCATTTTAACTTTTCCAGAACCGTCCAGTGAAGTTACGCGATGCCCCGTCCTGTCTAAACAAAAGACAATTTTAAAACATTTTTCGTTGCGGCTGCTAAGAGTGATTCATAATGGCTCGCAACAAAAGAACATCGACCACTCAACGATATGGATGTCGGCTTTTAAAACGAAAGCCCCCGAAAGAACTCTTTTTCCGCGGCCTGCAGTCGCGGAGGTTTACCTTCTGATATATATGTTACCCGCTCCCATACGTTACGCGTTCAATAATTTAAACGCGCTGGCGCCGCCGCCGATATCGACGTTTTTAACGACGTCCCTGGCCCTCTGTCGGACTTGGGGGGATTGAAGCCTCGTGCTCCGGGGGATGTGGGGACCGGGAGGCGCCATCGAATAAAACAACACCTGGCAACAGCGCCACTCAAAACCTCGCCGGCTCCGTTAATCCCGACTTGACGAGTGGCGCAGCGCCTGATGGAAGGGGTAGGGCGCATCTGCTGGAATAATGCGGGTGGCAGGGCGGGTTACAGGCTCACGAGGGGGGATTGCCATGTTGGATGTACATAACACCTGCACACAGCGTGGCTGTACCTAACGATGTATGTACGTCGCTTTCTATAGAATGAAAATATTCCGAAACGACCACCATTGTAAGTTTTTGAAAAGGGGTAAACGCAGTTTTATAAAAAACTTAATATAACAGAGGGTGAGATTTGACTAGCGGTATGAGAGGAAAGATAAAAATTGTATCTCTAAAATCTAAGTTCTAAATGTTTACGCAAAATGTTCTGTAATCCATTTAATTAGTTTACAATAAGTGCTAAGATCTTTATTTCGGATGTAAGTCACATTTACTTAATTTTTTCAGACTACAATTTAAGGATTATTTTAACCTCTGAATGAAAGTGGACATGATGCTTATTACTGCGTTGTCATCAACGTCTTTTGGACATCGTTCGCAAAAATTGCAAGAATAGCAATGAAAGTTCACCACAAATTTTGATATCTAATTTTAGAAAAAAAAGACAGAGCATTGTGTATACTTGAATAACCCCCCTCCCCATTTGTCAAATAAAAAAACACGCCTTGAGCATGACTTCTATACCTCAGATACGATATACTTTTACAAAAAATCCATTAAATAAAGAACCCCTTTTATTTGATTTTTAGCGCTGTTATTCCTTACTTATTTCAAATTAAAATTTCCAAAATGACAAATAATTTTAAAGTATGTATATCTAAATATGTATAATAAAATGATAAATAATTTATTTATATAATTTTTCCATTTCTTTCATTTCGAACTTTCAGGGGCACTTATTAAACTTGCGGTTTATTGCAACATAACCCAGTTAAATCACATCAAAAGAGGTAGATTTGAATGAAAAACGTAATTGATACAATGTGTGATTGTTTTAAATAATTTTGAAACTGCTTTACAGATTTTATATCATTTGTAGATCTTTTTTGAATAAATATACTTATCCCAGACACGAAGTGCCACTGATAGTCGCGGAAGAAACTTTGCGTTGATACCCGGAAACATGCCTTCCAGTTTCTAAACTGTAGTTGCAGCAGATTTTACGAGACAGTGCCAGCAATTGAAAAATGTATGTGTTGCTTAGATTTTACAGTAACAGTAGATTTTCTGTCCATATTTACTTGTTAGCATGCTTAGTACATACGATTAATAATAAGCACAATTTGCTGGACGTTACGAAATAAGAGGTGAACTCCTGTACAGAAAAGCAAAAGATTCTCGGAAAAGTGTCGTAATGGACATTACATGTCATTATGAGAATCCTACTCAAGCGTTTTTACTTCAAATGAGTCAACCTCTGCATGCAAGTGCATTTTACTTTATTTATTCATTGGATTTTAGGAGGATTTTAAGTACGATGATTGACAAACTTCTAGAGAAGATAAGGAATATAGAGACGGAATATAATTTTTTTTATTGAACATTTGATGGGAAATATATACCGGCGTTACAAATGGGTCATTTATTTTAGATTGTGATGCGGCACTTATTGCACTGGTCTTCGTCAGGTGTTAAACATATCTTTGTCTGCGCCAGGGCATGATTCTGACAAACATCATTGTATTGCTTTGAGTAGCACTTCTGAGTCGTTACGTAGACTTTCATCACATGATTACCTTCGACCCAACTTCATACCATTAATTAATAAACTAATAAATAAATTAATTAATTAGTTTCCGAACATGCCATCAGTGTGATATACAGTTCTATTGGTGAAATAAATGTCATATTCCGGGAGGTAGCGATGTTTATTTCTATACGTGTGGTAAGAGACTCTGCCCTACACGTCTGTTTGCGGGGTTCACTCTCGAGGCATCTCTACCCACCGGGGCGCCCCCGCCGCGGGGAAACTGTAAGCTCCCCGACTGGCCTCTGGGTTACGAGGTAGCTTAGAGCGAGTAAGTGTTTGTAAGTGTGTGTAAGGGAAGAGAATAGGGCAAAGCAGAGGAGAGAAAGATCGCGCACAATTATTGGTTCGTTTGGTATAGTACTATTAGGATGTTCTCCAGGTATTGGAAAAATACCAATGGGAGCAGCCGGCCGCTAGAAGTATCCAAACTGCAGCTGAACACGACTAAGGTCCATAGCTAGCGTAGAAAATTCGTCCTCCGTCAGTACTCCGACCGTAGGATCTCGTTTTTAGAGTAGCTCCAGAGACAGAAGGGATGTGTATGTAAGGGAAGAGAGAGGTCAAGGGTGAGGAGGGAAAGATCACGCGCGGTCAATGCTTCGTTTGTTAGAGTACTGCTCCAATATTCTCCAGGTATTGATAAAATAATCACGGCAAAATACGGACCAGAGCAGCCGGCCGATAGAATTCTCTTCCAAACAGCGGGTGAACAGCACATTTTGAGGCAAATATAGAAAATTCGTCCACCATCGGGACTCCAGCCCCAGAAAACGCGCGTGGAAAGTCTGTCCGCAGTGCCACCTTGCTGATGACAGAGGTGCAACAGAAGTTATATTGGTACCTCGAGCTGCAGCTTCAAACCGTCAATTGCGTACTCACCGCGATCATAATCGACCTTCCAGTGTTACCCCTTCAATTGTTTCCCAGTGAGCTGATTGCAACTAACAAATGCATTTTTTAATTGGCGATCCTGATTCCGCTCTGTGTGGAGAGTCTTTCCTGGCGCTCTGTATCTTCCGTTCAGAGCCGCTGCAAAGCCAGAGGAGGTGCTGCCCCGGAGCTCACGCAGGCGGTGCAGCGGCGAGGAGACGCGGTGCGCCGGGAGCGCCGGGGCGGCGTCTGGCGGCCGAATGATGCATCGTTATTTTTAACTGCAGTTATTAAAATTTATTATCTATCGCCCGGGAGGCGGGCGAGCGGCGCTGAAACAGCAATAGCCGCGCAGATCGATGTCGGCGCGCATTGCCAGGCCGAAGGAGCGCGCGCGGAGGCAGCTGTTGTGCGGGCGGGTGCGATGATAGGCAACGGGGGAGAGGAGGGAGGGGCAATGTCTGGGGGCGGGGCCCATGGTGGGGAGGGGCGATGGCGAGGTGCGTTCAGAGCGATGGAGGGGGCGACGACAGATTTTAGGGAGGAGGTGATGGCTGGGCGCAGGCGATCGGCGATGACGAGGGCGGGCTAGGTGGGGCGGGGGGACGGTGGCGGGGGCGAGGGCCAGGGAGGGCGACGCACAGCACATGCGAATAAATCGACGTCTGCGCGTTACGCGAACGATCGGCAAAAAAATTAATTAAAAAACAACTGAAGAGGTCAAAGAGGATAGGGCTAACAGGCATTTACGCATGATTGTTGGTGATTCCAGGCGCGTAAATAGCTAACGCCCATAGTGTCGTAAGTGTAGTTCACTTCACCCTCCTCGAAAGGTAGCGCTGATCGTTCCCCTCTGCCATTCCGTCAGCTACTGCGGTTTTCCACAACCAGGTATCTCTCACTCCAGGGCACCGCCCCAGCCGGGACAAGCTCTAAAGTTCCGACTGGTCTTCCGGAATGAGTGGTAGTGTAGTGTAAGTAAGTGTAAATGTGTGTACGTAATGGATGAGGATAGGACAAGAAAGAGGAAGGAGAGATCCCGTCCAGTCCTCGGCCCGTTTGTTAGGGTACCGCTACGGCATTCGCCTAGTGCTGATTGGAGAAACAACGGAGAACTACTGATCAGAGTAGCCGGACGCTAGGATTCTTCTCCAGACAGCGATTGAATTCAATCTAGCTGACAAGTTAGTGTTGAAAATTGTGTCACCATGGAGATTCAAACCTAGAACTTCCCGGTTACAGGCATCGCCGTGACATCAATAGATCCCCTGAGCCACCTCTCCCAGTAGTCACTTATGTATGTTTTAGGAATTTTTGGGTCAACTGTTCGTCGTTGCCAACTAGCGAACGGCACCCTCGATTCCTGGGTCTAGTTTAATTCCCACGCTTTGAGGATAAGAGTGACATACGGCGAGCATCGGAAATTCCTTCACCGTATCTAACACACCTAACACACATCCCGTGTCTGATCTTCTCTTGCTCACTCAGCTATAGAAACAGTTGATTTTAAAGGATAGCTACGTTCTATTTTCCTCCGACCGGGAGTCATTCGCGAGATCGCATCGCTGTCCCTAGACCTACTAGGCTCGCTAATAGTAATTTTATAAATTCGAAATGAATATTAATGAATACTCCTGAAAGCAAACATTTTGATCCAAAAAATGTACCTACGTATTATTGTACGTACTGTAGTGTGTGTGTTTAATACAGAAACAAGGGTACGCAGAAACTAAAATTCGTCTTCATTTACAACACACTTACTTTTATTTTGGCTGACAAGAATTACAGAGAGGTGTGTTAGCACCGTCTTCTCCTAATCCCTTCAACTGGCAGCAACGTGTGATAATTTTCAGTCTTATACGTAGCGATAAAGTTGAGTGGATATTTTAGAAAAAGTATGGATATTTGAGACGGATTTTGGTATTTAAAGAACGATGGAGTTGTTTAAACTCCAACATAATTTTTGCGCAATAATGGAGTCGCCTGTGTATCCATGTGAAATTTAAACATTCCCATTTATTTCGCATATCTTCTTTTGTTATTTTTTGGCGTGTACATTTTAATTAAAATGTTAAAATATAGTTCAAAAGGAAACCTCATTTTGATAGGATGAATTATATTACTTTATGTGAGCAAACGAAACTCGGGTGACAAATGAATAACAATTAGAGTGGATGAATTAGACCTATGGAAAAACATGCGAATATGGCTTTTCAAACTACCTTAAAATACTGTTTTCGATCTATGTCAGTATCAAATTTATAGTTAATAAGTAAGATTACATTCAAAATTATTTAGACCTGCTGAAGTGGTATTGTAAATAAGGAAATATATTAAAACAATATATTTCTGATCAGTTAATTTTTTAACAGGTAGAGATCGACGTGGTGCTACGAATTATCACAGTAATATTAAGAAACATCAGAAATATGGAGGATATTTTAAATATCTATAAAACTTGAAAATTCATCTTTTTTTATTTTTTTAAATTCCATCTCCCTTCAGCCTCTGGATGTGAACGTTTTCAAGAACCTGAAGCCCGCAAATTGATATCCATAGAATTTTGAACAAACCTGTTACGCCTATCCTCCACAATTCAATCCGACATCCCACCCAACAATGGCTTTCGCCGCGGAGCAAAGACTCCACATCCAGAACAATGAGCGAGCGCCAGGGAATCCTTGCAGCGAGCACTCAACGCCGAGGGGCCGGCGGGCGAGGGGGCGGGGGGGCGCGGCAGAGTGTCCGGGGAGGTCGGAAGGAGGCAGTGCGAATCGGAAACCGCAGAGAGCGCGCGGAGGGAGAGCGAGAGGGG
>BOPP01000238.1:575496-597399 GCA_017312745.1 Gryllus bimaculatus | reverse complement strand
CAGAGGGGGAGTGCGGGGGCCGAGATTCCTCTGGCCTGCGAGAATCGCAAGGTGGGGACGCCGCCCCCCTCCCCCCCAGTCCGCTCTGCTCCTTGCGGTCCGCGGCGCTCTACCCCTTTGCGTAATTAAGGCAGCCAAGTGGCCGCTTTCCTTTTCCTCGGTCCTCAGCGAGGAAGGACTCCGCCCGCCCCCTCCCTCCCGCGCGTCGCACCGCAACTTCGAGCAGCCGCTTCTGATTTTCCCTTTTTTTGTATTTTCTCCTTTTGCCTTCTTTCTTCTTATCTTCTGTTTCTTATTCGCTTCTTTTGTTATTCTTCACGCTCGTCTACTCGCTCTCGCTCTCCCCCCTCCCTCTCCCTTCCTAGGACACTCCTCTGTACAGACTTCCTCAGAGTGGCTCTTTACTCTCAGGACTCACCTATCGCCCCTGCATTCCTTTGGCAGGCTTCTCTTATCCATTGGTCTATCTTCTTCACATCTTCCTTTATTTGGTGTTAATTTGCCAACCTCGAATGACTATGTAGGTCTTCTGCTCTCTCCCGCGCTATTTACACCTGTTCTCATTCGCTCCGTTAATACTTTCTGCCCCCTCCATCACGTGCTTCATGACATTCTCCCTTGTCTCTCTCCCTTTCTTTCTATTGCTATACGTGAAACCGCTGTTTTTTTAAATCCATTCGCTTAGGTAAAGCAATAAACGCTATAGAGTAAATCGATAGTGCTAATTAGCAAACCATCGTAGATCCATATTCCCTTCCTCTATTTTCTTTACGTCTTAATAAAATATAATTATGAAAGAAGGTAATATAAAGTAAACAACAATCGATCAAGTCTTAAATATTTCAGTCCTCACGTATTTACTACGATCACAACAAAGGCCAATAAAATTCTGCGTCCCTGCTATGTTTATTTTCATGCGAAACTGTCTAAGGAGGTACGAAGTATGGTAATAGCGTTGAATGATAATGACGCAAATATATGTAATAAAAAATATTGTATAAATTACCATCCTACTTCTGGCACGACGTTCATTCGAATTTTTGCGTGTTAAAGCAAAGATGCGAAAGTTCGACGATGTTGGTGGCGCGTGCTCACCGTGTCACGCACGGCGCTGTCGGCAGCTAAAATGTCCTCCCACGTACGGCGTTCGCAGGTCTGGCGTATCTCGGCTGTGACGGTTTGTGACAACAAGCGGAAATGGCGGCGTTCCAGCGCAACGCCTATTGCTCCTTCCACCTCCACTGGCTATAACATTAAGTTCAAAATTGTAGGTTTTGTGCTGCGTAAGTTACATTGTTTACTTGGCTCAGTTTTTTCTGTGCCCTGTTTACATACACACATACACTCATACACATACTTGCAGACCGCACGTTGCCTACCGCGGTTGGTTTCATTAAAAGCGTCTTCAATATTACGTCCTGTGTTTCGGCGTGGTCTATCATTTGCTTTCTTCGGTCCCATGTTCCAGGAGGTTGTAGACATCTCGATTGCATTTAATAGTGTATTCCGGCACATCACTGTTTAGGCCATTCATAGTTCCGTAAGGGCGGCGTGCATGTTTTAATTCGCGGAAGATGGCCAGCTATCTCACCTTGCTTGGTGCGTGCTGAGATCTGGCGCGAAATCTATATTGGCTGACCGGTTAGTGTTATCGGCTGCGGGCTATCAGGGATCTCTCATTCGTGGTTACCGTCCTAGCCTGGAGAAGCTCTACGCAGCCGACTAGTCTCCCGAGAAGAGTGGTAGACCAGTGCATGTGTGTGTGTATGTATGTGATGTGGTGTGTTGTATGGGGAGAGGATAGCAGAAGGAAGAGGAATGAAAGTCTGTGAGCGGTCCGTGGCCCCGTTGTTAGGGTACTGCTCCGACATTCGTTCCTAAATTTCATCGAAACAAAACACGGGGAACTATCAATCACTTCTGCCGGACACAGAATTCTCCTTCAACAGCGGGCTGAATTCCACCTAGCTGTTGTAGTTATGACGAAAATCCGGTCATGTCTGCATCGAGCCCTAGGGGCCTTCCGGAACTCTTAAAGAAAATTGCCACTTTTGGTGAAAATGTCAGAGATCCATAACGCATTTTTACTATCAATAACATTACTTATTTCCATATTAAACTTCTGAAGGATTGGTAAACATGACGAGGATTGCATGTAAAAATAGTATTCAAGCAGAATATGTTACTTGTTTTTCACAGACAACAAAAAGTGGTGGTTGCACCATTTTATGTTGAAATGAGATGGGAAATATCACGTAAAAAAAGTTGTAACACTTTGTCCCTATATGAACGAACCTTTTAATTGTTGGTGTTGACAGGCACGGATCTGACACTAAGATATTTTGTAGACACCAAACATGAATTAAATAGTAGGAGAGTACTGATCACAGGAACAGAGGATGTCACCACGTGTAACTTTTTATTTGGATTTTCCATCACTCTTCATGCGAAAAGCGAACAACTTGGATCATGCACATGCTTCTAAGTTTGTAATAGTTTTTCTGGACTGTTTAGAAAGCCATGTTGCAGCAAGAAATTCTTTTATATTATATATTGAACCCCACGTTTTAATGAATGGATATAAATTTCGTAACTTTTGGAAAACAGACTTCTTACTATCCTTCATTTCATACATCTACCATGCAATGAATGCAACCAAACTATAATAACAAAAATCATACATCATATTCATCAGGAAAATCATGAAAAATTGAATGAGATTCGTCATCATATGCCTTTTTACCATCACCACCGAGAAGGCGAAGACAAACCATGCTTTACAGGGATCTGAACACACGACTATCGCTCCGCGTAGAACCGTAAGGTAAAGCCTAGTTCGCTGTGGACTGTAATCCGCTTACGGTTGCAATGAATCCCCTCCGCATGGTCGACCTCGTCCAACGTTTTCTCGCAAGATCGACTTTCGCAGGAAGCAACGGCAGTGCTGCCACTCAGTATCGCTTCTCTTCCCGCTCCCTCCTCGCCACCCCGTCTCCTCCTCCCCGTCCTGCCCCGTCCTGCCCCTCTCTACTGTCCCGCCTCGTCTCGTCTTTCGTCATCGTCTCGTCTCATTGCACTCACCTCACATCGCCCCGCCCCGCCCCGCCCGCCCCCCCCCCCCCACCACCACTCCCGCCTCTCCAGCCTCGACCCCGCATCATCCCGCTCCCCCCCTCCCACCCCGGCTCTCCACCGCCTCGTCTCGCTCTGCCCGCCCCATCCTGGACCCGCCTCGGCCTTCCCTCCTCGGCCCTGCTTCTGCCTTTCCCCCGGCCCCGCTCTGCCCCTCCGCCCCGTACTTCCCCGTCGCGCCCCGATTCGCCGGCGACACCACCCAGCCCCGGTCTCGCCACTGCTTGCTCCACTTCCGTCCTCCGGGCCTGCCCACCCGCCACCGCCGCCGACTTATGGGCCTGCCGCTTCTAAGAGCGAAGTTGCCGTCTTCGGCGGATGCGATGGGGCAGCGGATGGCGAACAGGCGGCGAAGAAATCGCAGCAGCAGGAGTTTCACCGCGACATCGCGGGCAGGGCCGATCCTTAAGAGGCCTGCATAAGTGCATCTGCGCTGTGAGCGCGCCAATGAGAAGGCTGTATTGTCTGGTGACAAGGACGACGCTGGCGGCTCGGGAAGAGCTAGTGCGGATTTGAAGAATCAAGAGAAGGCATGCTAAAGGTGCGCGCGTGGTGAGACGGCCAACACGGGAATGGAAAGCGGAGGTGGAAGAAACGAAAGTAGGGAAGTGCTCAAAGAATCGGACAGGGAGTGGGAGGCTGGTGTATTGTGGACGTGGGGAGCTGGAAAGGGGTGAGCGAGCGCAAGCGGGCTGGGCTGAGCGCGGAAGTTTGCTCGGGAACCTGTCCTTTCTTCCCGTTTGCCCTGCTTCCTCACTGCGCCCGGCTTCCGGGCGCCGCGCCACCTCCGCCCCTCCCCCGCTGTCGCACCTGCAACTTCGGAGCAGCCGCTTCTTCCCGGTCGCCTGCTTACGTTCTACTGCGGCCGCCCACCTCCCTCCCTCCCCTTCCTAGGACCCTCCTCTGTTACAGACTTCCTCAGAGTGGCTCTTTACTCTCAGGACTCACCTACTCCGCCCCTGCATTCCTGTTGCGGCTTCTCTTATCCATTGGTCTAATCTCTCTCCATCTCCTTTAGTTTGTGTTAATTTGCCAACCTCGAATGACAATGTAGGTCTTCATGCTCTCTTCCGCGCTATTTACACTCTGTTCTCATTCGCTCCGTTAATACTTTCTGCCCCCTCCATCACGTGCTTCATGACAATCTCCATTGTCTGTCTCCCTTCCTTTCTATTGTTTACGTGAAACGCTTTTTTTTTAAATCGCACATTACGCTTGGTAAAACAGCAATGAAACGCTATAGGAGTATATCGATATGCTAATTAGCAAACCTCGTAGATCCATATTCCCTCCTCTATTTTCTGTTTACTTCTTAATAAAATATAATTATGAAAGAAGAGTAATAAATAAAAGTAAACAACAAATCGATCATCTTAAATAATTCAGTTCCTCAGTTCTTATACGATCAACAACAAAGGCCAATAAAATTCTGCGTCCCTGGTTTGTTTATTTTCATTGCGAAACTGTGTAAAAGGGAGGTACGAAGTATGGTAATTAGCGTGATGATATAACGAAAATATGTAATAAAATATTGTATATTTACCATCCTACTTCTCACGAGCGTTATTCGATTTTGCTGTGTAAAGCAAAGAATCGAAAGTTCGACGATGTTGGTGGCGCGTGCTCACGTGTCACGCACGGCGCTGTCGCAGCTAAATGTCCTCCCACGTACGGCGTTCGCAGTGGCGTATCTCGGCTGTGCGTTTGTGGACACAAGCGGAATGGCGGCGTTCCAGCGCACGCTATTGCTCCATTCCACCTCCACTGGCTATAACATAAGTTCAAAATGTAGAGTTTGTGCTGCGTAAGTACATTGTTTACTTGGCTCAGTTTTTTCTGTGCCCTGTTTACATACACACATACACTCATACACATACTGCAGACCGCACGTTGCCTACCGCGGTGTGGTTTCATTAAAGCGTACTTCAATATTACGTCCTGTGTTTTCTCGTGTCTATCATTTGCTTTCTTCGTCCCTGTTCAGGAGGTTGTAGACATTCTCGATTGATTTAATAGTGATTCCGGGCACATCAACTGTTAAGGCCATTCATAGTCCCGTAAGGGCGGTGCATGTTTTTATCGCGGAAGATGGCAGTGATCTTCACCTTGCTGGATGGTGAGATCTGGCGGAAATCTATATTGGCTTGACGGTAGGTTATCGGCTTGCGGGCTATCAGGTATCTCTCATTTCGGTGGTACCGTCCTAGCCTGGAGAAGCTCTACGCAGCCGACTAGTCTCCCGAGAAGAGTGGTAGACCAGTGCATGTGTGTGTGTGTATGTATGTGTGTGTGTGTGTATGGGGAGAGGATAGCAGAAGGAAGAGGAATGAAATGTCGTGAGCGGTCCGTGGCCCGTTTGTTAGGGTACTGCTCCGACATTCGCCTAAATTTCATCGAAACAAAACACGGGAAACTATCAATCACTTCTGCCGGACACTAGAATTCTCCTTCAGACAGCGGCTGAATTCCACCTAGCTGTGTAGCTTATGACGAAAATCCTGTCACTGTCTGCACTCGAGCCCTAGGGCCTTCCGGAACTCTTAAAGAAATTCCACTTTTGGTGAAAATGTCAGAGATCCATAAACGCAATTTTTACTATCAAATACATTACGTTATTTCCATATTAACTTCTGAAGGATTGGTAAACATGACGAGGATTGCATGTAAAAATAGTTTCAAGCAGAATATGTTACTTGTTTTCACAGACAAAAAAGTGGTGGTGTCACCATTTTATGAAATGGGATGGGAAATATCACGTAAAAAGTTGTAACACTTGTCCCTATATGAAACGAACCTTTTAAGTGTTGGTGTTTGACAGGTCACGATCTGACACTAAGATATTTTGTAGACACCAAACATTAATAAATAGTAGGAGAGTACTGATCACAGGAACAGAGGATGTCACACGTGTAACTTTTTATTTGGATTTTCCCATCACATCTTCATGGAAAAAGCGAACAACTTGGATCATGCACATGCTCTCTAAGTTTGTAATAGTTTTTCTGAGACTGTTTAGAAAGCCATGCAGCAAGAAATTTCTTATATTTATATTGAACAGTTTTAATGAATGGATATAAATTTCGTAACTTTTGGAAAACAGACTTTTCTTACTATCCTTCATTGTCTACATCTACCATTGCAATGAATGCAACCAAATATAACAGAAATCATACATCATATTCATCAGGAAATCATGAAAAAATTGAATGAGATTCGTCATATGCCTTTACCATCACACCGAGAAGGCGAAGACAACCATGCTTTACATGGGATCTGAACACACGACTATCGCTCCGCGTAGAACCGTAAGGTAAAGCCTAGTTCGCTGTGGACTGTAATCCGCTTACGGTTGCAATGAATCCCCTCCGCATGGTCGACCTCGTCCAACGTTTTCTCGCAAGATCGACTTTCGCAGGAAGCAACGGCAGTGCTGCCACTCAGTATCGCTTCTCTTCCCGCTCCCTCCTCGCCACCCCGTCTCCTCCTCCCCGTCCTGCCCCGTCCTGCCCCTCTCTACTGTCCCGCCTCGTCTCGTCTTTCGTCATCGTCTCGTCTCATTGCACTCACCTCACATCGCCCCGCCCCGCCCCGCCCGCCCCCCCCCCCCCACCACCACTCCCGCCTCTCCAGCCTCGACCCCGCATCATCCCGCTCCCCCCCTCCCACCCCGGCTCTCCACCGCCTCGTCTCGCTCTGCCCGCCCCATCCTGGACCCGCCTCGGCCTTCCCTCCTCGGCCCTGCTTCTGCCTTTCCCCCGGCCCCGCTCTGCCCCTCCGCCCCGTACTTCCCCGTCGCGCCCCGATTCGCCGGCGACACCACCCAGCCCCGGTCTCGCCACTGCTTGCTCCACTTCCGTCCTCCGGGCCTGCCCACCCGCCACCGCCGCCGACTTATGGGCCTGCCGCTTCTAAGAGCGAAGTTGCCGTCTTCGGCGGATGCGATGGGGCAGCGGATGGCGAACAGGCGGCGAAGAAATCGCAGCAGCAGAGTTTCACGGAATCGGGGCAGGGCCGATCCTTAAGAGGGCAGCTGGCAGTGGCATGCGCTGTGAGCGCGCGAGAAGGCGTTGGGGGCGAGACGGGGGCGGGGGAAGAGCTAGTGCGGATGAGAAATCAAGAGAAGGGATGCTAAAGGTGCGGGTGAGAGGCAAGGGAATGGAAAGCGAGGTGGAAGAAACGAAAGTAGGGAAGTGCTCAAAGAATCGGGACGGGAGTGGGGGAAGGCTGGTGTATTGTGGACGTGGGGAGCTGGAAGGGGTGAGCGAGGCGATGGGGCTGGGCTGAGGCCGGGAAGTTTGTTCGGGACGACCTGTCCTTTCTTCCGTTTGCCCTGCCTCCTCACTGCGCCGGCTTCCGGGCGCCGCGCCACCTCCGCGGCCGCCTCGGAGAACTGCGGCTATCAACCCTCCTCCCCTCGACTTTATTGGGGGCGGCCTCGCTCTGGCTTGGAGGCCCCCAGCAGCTGCTGAGACCGCGGGCGACACGACCCAACGAGTAACTGCGTCGGCCACGGCCCTAACGCCTTTTGTAATCGTCCAGCGGAAAATATCATGTACTAATAATTTCTGTGACATTTAGTTTTTGGGATGTAACATTTGGACACTTAGACACTTAGATATGTCCAGGAGAGTTAATAGTAGATATAACTTGAGCTGGGTGATGGTTGGCGATGTCTAATCCTTTCCAGTCGTATTTCATTTGATTCACTAAACACGAGGTTAAGGTGGATCCACACATTCGGTATTCGGCGAGTAGCGAGCGACTGCTAACCAAATACCGAGTTGTGTGGATAGGTTGCTTGCTACTTGCCGAAAGACGAACATTGGGTGCTCGCCCTACGCACCGTGTGTCGGTCTTTTGTACGCATGAAAAGACGCGAACATTCGCCGAACACATCAGCAGGATTCGGAGTGCAGTAGCTCGCTACACGGTGACTGTCTGATTTGATTTGATTTATTTAGTCAATGAACATTAAAAACTCTATGTAACGTATGGAAGAAGAAGTACCATTCGTTATCGTTTCCTTGAGCTCCATAATCTCTTCATTATGTCACATGCATTAAGCCGCCTTTAGAAAATAAAAATTAATGACTGCAGTCAGTTATGTATTTGTTGTAAATCAAATACTAGCAGGAAATCTCTCACGTAAGAATATTTCGAAACAAATATTTAGAATGCAATGTACTTTTGAAAATATTAATATTCTTAGTGACATCTCAGAAGGAATTGACTGGAAGGAAATTCAAAACCCTACAATATTTTAATAAAATAATTTTTGTAAACATATCCTCCGTTAACTGTAATTGGAGTAATCTTCTGTTATTAATCACCCAGCACCCTCTGGAAGCCGCTGGGTAGTAAATGCTTTAAAAATTACGGACGGAAAATATTTTTAACCAAATCATGCATAAAAAGGCAATTTTAGAACATAAATATCTTAGGAATCATTCAGGGACTAATTTACTTGTTAAGATTGTATCTTTTAATTTTTATTCCATCTGAATACAGAAAAAATCAAAACAATGTGAATGTTTGAATCCTCAATTGTTTTCTGATTGAAATTTTATATATTTGATTTACATGAATAAAATGTACATAATCAAAACAAACACGATATTAAAATTTCGGAACCATTTGTCACATTCTAATGCGAGATGTTCTCTCTGTGATTTCACCCGTTTCCTTTTACTTTGTAGCAGTGTTCCACTCCACTCCACTCCATTCCTTGAGGACTATTGTTGGGCGTTTCTCCAGCTCGTCCACTGCAACCGCCCATTCCACACATCGCCAGCCTTCATCGCCCCCCCCCTCCCCCGCTTCCCCTCCCGCGCTGCACCGCGCGACCTACGACCCCGTCCGCGTTCCACTCCCTGCAGCCGGATACATTCAATCCCTCTCGCCTTGTCGTGCTACTAGTTGGCTGCCCCGCTCCGCCCCTCGCCCGCCACGCACCCTCCATACAACACCGTCTCATCGCCCCCTCCCCTCCCCCTGCAGCCACTTCGCCGTTTCCTTCGACAGCGCCCCCACCCCACGCGCCCCCTCCAGCCGCAGCGCGAAACACAAGCTATCGATTCCCTTGTCAGACGTGTGCTCGATTCTCGAAAACTCTCTCCGGGCCCCTACTCTCACACGAGGGCCAAATCTTAAATGGCGTCTCCGATAAAAGGCTTTGTGTCGTATCCAATTACTTTCAACTTAAACCCTGCGGGAAGGCGCGTACATCATCTTCCATGCTGTGGCGAGCCGAATTCTCTGAAACTCCGGCTCGCAGTTCCAGTAGGATTTACGTCACGTGATTCGCGGGAGTGCGGAACTGACGTTCAGCCGAGGCGGGCCTGCGGATAGCACGGACGCTAACTTCGCTCAGCGCGAACTTGGCTCGCGGCTCCCGACTCCCAGATGTAATTTTACCAGGTACCTTTTACTGCTCGTAACCAAAACATAAACGCAAATCAATATTTATCTATTACGCCCGAACGTCCAAATGCAATGCATTTTCTAAAGCTCATGTTTGTTTTTAGGAACGAACCACATAAAACTCGTTATTTTATAGTCGCAATCTATCAACCTCATCTCCATTTTTACAACCAAATCCGGCCCTTGTCCGAATGTATTCCGAGATACAACCTACGATTTGCCCAAGCGTTTATAGCAACGCGAAGGCTGATATTTACATAACAGGGCCATTGTAAAATGAACCACGGAGCGGTTCGAATTCATATGAGCGAGGCGGGCCGACGCGGTATATTTACGACACGAGAGCGCCAAAATTGGCATGTTGCCGGTGTTGTACGACCCACCCATGTGTCCACTCATGTGTATTCAGCATTAGACTTCTTAATTCCTAAGGTAATGTCCTTGCCAAATTCAAAGGAATATTTGAATCGAGCTGAGGAGAAAGGGAACAAGTCATTTCTTGCCACTTTTGAGGAAGAAGGAAACATTAAATAATACTCACACATTTTATATTATCGTGTCCAATTTTTCTGTTTGAATTCACTGAGATAGCATTAAATTTTTTTAATGTACTTTCTACTAAATAACGTTTTTGTGTTTGGAATTTGGGTTTAATTGTTGTTGTCAAGTTTCCTTTCTCCTCAATGTTAGAACTGAGTCCGTCTCACCAATGTTAAAACTGGGTACCGTAATTATAAATTTTAAAACTACTATTACTAATAATAACTATGTAACATTAATAATAACTATAATATCATTTTAAGACTGCTACTACTAATACTATTTAAGAATTTTATATTTGTTTAGAACAATAATTTATTCAGCCAAATTAATATTTGTGTAGCAACAATTGACTATTACAAATTACGTATTGTAAAGAGTTTGGAGAAAGAACAATCATATGGCTAAATTTTCTTTAGATTCCTGAACTGTTTTATATAATTTATTCGCTCTTTTGTGTGGATGTGAAGTTTAGCCTCTGCTGCTCAAAAAATTGTGCTCATAATTTTTGCTCCAAGCTCTTCACATTAGAAGCAATTATCCACTTGAGATCTACCAAATATAAGATTAAAATTTTCTTTAAAATTTAAAATTAACACCATGGTATTGAATACCCTGCATGAAGAGGCACATCTCGATATTTTGGCACCCGTTGCAATACAATATTCGTACCCGTCAGGATACTTCCAATTAGGGTTGCTATTAGTTTAGGAGGGTATCCTCTAAATAGCGCCCATAGCTCTCATGGCTTTTCCCGTTTCCCTTGATTTTGTAGTTTATTTCCTAAACACTATTACCCCATGATTCCTTTCTTCATAGTACAATTTGATCTATCTTAAAGAACAAATTAAAAAATACAATTATGACTTGTTCCATTCTGAACCCCTCATTCTGAATCACTTATGTTGTAGGATTTTGCAGTTTTGTGATAAAATTAAATTATATTATGGAGTTAGATTATTTACAGACGAAAATGTCAAGTGACTGGAAAGTATAGCAAGATACCCCCAAACAGAATTTTTTTCTGAATTTGAAACTTGTATGCGATGCTAATAGAACTGATCGCGATGATTACCGAAACTTCTACTCCTCTTACATTTTTACTGAAATTTTGTACTAAAATACTTAAATTTTAAGAAAAAATTCACGACACCTTTTAAAGGTCTACAATTTAATAAAGTTAGCAGAAAAATGCAAAAAACCTCCAGGTCAACAAAATCCATATCATTGAAAAATAGCTTTATAAATTGTGACATATCTGAAAATTTTGATCAGCAAGAATCCACTCCGAAAATTAGATTTCTGTGGTATTTATCTGTTGGATAATTAGAAAAGTTGTTCATATTCACTACACGTAAAATAGAACAACCTAAAACATCGTTTCATGCCGTTCAGTATTAACTCAAAGTTAAAAAATTCTAGATTTTAATGTTTACGAGTTTTCGATACTTTCCTCCCTATTCTATAGTATAGGGAGGAAACGAAAAAATAATCATAAACATTTTATGAGAAAAGCAAAGTTTTGTTCAGTTTAAGAGAAATAAAATTATTCATTTGAAGGAGGATGTTAAATAAATTTGCAACGAATATTATTTACAGAAACAACTTATTGTGAGAAGGAAGAGATGTTAACGAAAAAATAAGTTACACACATAAGCAATACTCGCAAAATGCAGATGCAGAGTACTTTATCAAATATGTGTTTAAACAAGTGCCATTATTACTATTTAATTACATTTCTTTTTAAATTTCCAAACATGCAATTATAACAGAATGAAATAAGGGCTGTTCGCGGAATGTATTGAATTGCAAGCAAGACATCTAGAATGCAGGCCCCCAAACAAGGTGGTAATTAGAGAATTCAAATTGATGACCAATTACGGGCGGGCGGCAGGGGTCGCTGGCTGCGCGCGGGACGTCTCCAGAGGAACAACCAATTATCGGGCGCCGAGCGCGCTTCTTCCGCCGGGGTAATCAATGGCCGGCGACGCGGGAAAAAGGGGCCGCCGAAGATGAAACAGGGCGGCCCTTCGCGAGGGGCGCATGGCCGGAAATAGAATGAGGCAATTTTGGAGACCTTGCTTTCTGCGAAGACGAAACCTACACTGAATGACGATGGTTTTTGAAGGAGAACTAGTTGTGGCATAGGAAATGTTTTATTTTTATTTTTTACTATACGTAACAGCTTATTGCCATCGATGCGGAGTTCGATATACCGTGCATAACTTATCTGAGTCGAGAGAATCGTGGTTACAAGGGAAATATGAAAACCGTTGAATGAAGTTACACGTTTCCTTACGGGGGATTAGGAGAGGGAATTATGAAAGGGAATACTGGGAGGAAAATATGAAAAGACAAACCTAATCAAGTTAACATCTAGTTCATTAGTAAATAAGTAAATATGAATAGAAACGCGACCATTTCAAAGGTATCATATGGTCAAAGGTGACATAGGAAACAGCCGTTTCCAAGTAAACATAAAATTCCTTTCCGGTAATGAAACAGGCCAATTTGGTGAAAATTATTTATTCAAGAATTAGCATCCAGTACTCAAATGAGTATTATAATTATTTTTGAATGGACCAACCACGGCGACAAGAAGTCATCGGGAATATGGCATCCTTCCAAAGAGATGTCACGCTAACAAGGAAGTGTCAAAGCGCCAAGCGTGTGCCATGTTGTCGGTGACAAGATTTGTGAAAGATGGAACAAACCGTCGAGGACGTTACAAGACGAACAAAAAGCGCCACATTTGAATAGAACACAAATCAAAGTTGAAAACTACGCAGGGAGAAAGAACTTAGAGAAAGGCAGATCTCGAGGAGCGTCAGAGAGGTGCCTTGGCCAAGGAGGAATCTGCTGCAAAGAGCGCAGCCCGCGGGGAAGTGAGGAAGGGATAGCGGTAGCATGTTTGGGGGGGGGGGGGCAAGAGGAATAGGCAGGGATGTTCGGGTTAGACAGGGACGTCGGAGCCAATCAAGGACTGTCGGGGGTCAAGGGCTGTGGAGAGGCCAGGGGCTGTCAGAGCAAGGCGCTGTCAGAGCCAAGGGGCTGTCAGAGCCAAAAGGGCTGGTCCCAGAGCCAAGGCTGTATTAGCCAAGAGCTGTCAGAGCCAACGGCTGTCAGAGCCAAGGGGCTGTCAGGCCAAGGGCTTCAGAGCCAAGGCTGTCAGACCAAGGGCTGTTAGAACAAGGGCTGTCAGAGCCAAGAGGCTGTCAGAGGCCAAGGGCTGTCAAGCCAAGGCTGCCAGATCCAAGGGCCAGTCAGAAATCCAAGGGCAGTCAGATCCAAGGGCAGTCAGAGCAAGGGGGCAGTCAGATCCAAGGGCAGTTCAGAGCCAAGGCTGTCAGAACCCAAGGGCTGTCAGAAGCCAAGGGCTGTCAGAGCCCAAGGGCTGTCAGCAGCCAAGGGCTGTCAGAGCCAGGGCTGTCAGAGCCAAGGGCTAGTCAGAGCAAGGGCTGTCAGAGCCAAGGCTGTCAGAGCCAAGGCTGTTTCAGAGCCTAAGTTGGCTGTCATACCAAGGGTTCTTGTCAGAGCAATTGGCTGTTCAGAGCTCAAAAGGGCTGTCAGCAGCCAAGGGCTGTCAGAGCCAAGGGCTGTCAGAGCAAGGGCTGTCAGAGCCAAGGCCTGTCAGAGCCAATGAGCTGTCAGAGCCAAGGGCAGTCAGAGCCAAGGGCAGTCTAGAGCCAAGCGTTTCAGAAGTGCAAGGCTGTCTAGAGCCAAGTTGGGCTGTCAGAGCAAGGGCTGTCAGAAGCAAGGGCTGTCAAGGCCAAGGCTGTGTTCAGAGCAAGGTGCTGTCTGAGAGCCAAGGGCTGTCAGAGCCCAAGGGCGTCAGAGCCAAGTGTGTCGTGTCGAGCAAGGGCTTCAGAGCAAGCTGTCAGTTAGCGGGCGGGTAATGGCTGTCAGAAGCAGAGGGCTGTCAGAGGCCAAGGCTGTCAGAGCCAAGGGCTGTCAGAGCCAAGGGCTGTCAGAGCCAAGGGCTGTCAGAGCCAAGGGCTGTCAGGAACGGTCAGAGTCTGTCGGGGGCCAGGGGCTATTGAGGCAAGGGGTTGTCGCCACCAGAAGCCAGGGGCCAGGGGCTGTCAGGAACGGTCAGGGGCGGTTAGGGGCCATGAGGGGACAGATAGCGTCAGGGTCCAGGGTCCGTCGGGGCCATGAGCTGTCGGGGCCAGGGACCGGAGAGCCAGGGCCGGCTGGGCCGCGGTGCAACGACCTCGCGAGGGCTTCGCAGCGGGCGGGAGCGCTGGCGCCTCTTGAAATATTTACTCGGCGGCGCCGCCTCCTCTAACTTCCTCTCGCCCTCAGACATCCACTCGGCCCTCGCCGAACCATCTCTCCGCTGCACTCTACCTACTGGGAAACGAGCGACATGCTGAGCTTACAATGGCAGCATCCGCTCGCGGTGCTCTTTCACCCGTGTCCCTCGCGCAAGACGCAGCAAATGGAAAGCAATTTCCGAAGCACACTGGTGGGTCGCAAATCGTGACATGAATTCACCTCATATGTCCGATGGATTATGTAAAATGACAGAAGAGCTACTTTTGGGTTTTTACTCGCTTTCAGTGTTGCGTGGATTTAAATGTTGTAATTTCCCAAATTTGTCCTCGGTGTTTTCGAGGAATTTTACATCGTTAATATTTTTATTATTATTATTATTATTATTATTATTATTATTATTATTATTATTATTATTAAGGTTAATTGAATCACGCTCTAAAGATTATTCGAATCTTACATTATCAGATTTTATTGTCACCTCGAGTACGATCGGGTCCTACGGCCCCCTGCTCTCGTGCCGGCTGGTGCCACCGTGACGAGACAAGAAACTGCCCACGGAATTTACACTCGTATCTTCGCTTACAAGGGCCAATTTCTGAGCAATTTTTTGGCACTGTATTGGCAGTATCTCTGGAACCTGAACGTTTCAGTAATAATGGAAAGAGTACGTTCGTTGGTGGAAGGTTTAAAATTGGAGACAGGGAAAATGTGATAGGGGAGCTGCTGGGTAGGTATAGATCTTATTATTCATGAGCCATAATACGAACATGCAACATACTATCTTTGAGTCGAATCTTTTTTTTTCTTGTTTTAAAATGAAATGAAGAAGAATTGAACATATCAACTGGCGACAAATGTTTGCAGCAATGCTCTCTATATTATTGGAGTGCAGTTGGGAATTTTAAAATGTGGAACGATTGAGTTAATTAGCACTGCAAAATTCGAACTATTCTTTATTTATCTTCTTTCGTTTCATATCTTAGAATTTTATATGAAATTGAAGTATGTTTGCTCGGGCAATCCGTATGATT
Source organism: Gryllus bimaculatus (assembly GCA_017312745.1). Classification (NCBI taxonomy): domain Eukaryota; kingdom Metazoa; phylum Arthropoda; class Insecta; order Orthoptera; family Gryllidae; genus Gryllus; species Gryllus bimaculatus. The sequence goes on along the minus strand of BOPP01000238.1, from coordinate 581,998 downwards.
GTTAATGCTGTGTTATTCGTATACAACATTAAAATCACTATTAATTTTGAAAATGCCTTACATCTCGCGTTTTAAACCAATGCAGACAGACAATCAATATATTTGTGTTCCTTAATACAAAAAATCCTCAGAACATAAAATAAACATGTGGTAAGCAACTGTGGAAAGAGAATCTTAACAAGAAGCTATTCCATAAAATTCATTATTTCACAATCTCCTACCTTACCTTAAGAAAACATTTCATAGTCCCAAACATCGATTGCGCAACTACGTTTTATTCGGAGTCTTATTTGTTTAGGTTAGGCAAGAGGAATGTAGACATTTTCCCCGTTTTACGGTTTATTTTTCCTGCCTTCACAAAACAAAGTTGTTTATTTTGCGATGGGACTGCGACTCACTGTAATCCTGGTTTTGCTTTTCATGTGGATATCCAAATACGAGATCTTTGAAGAAATTGTTGCGCAGTCTCCTTTGTCTTCAAGTCGTCTCCGTATTTTTAAACATAATATCGTGTTGTTTCATAGAGAGAAACGTCTATAAATGTTTTTGAACACATTGCCACATACATATAGATAGTACATTTTACTGTGTAGTATATTGAGAAGCTCCGGAATATTTCATTTTGATCGACATAGAATTTAGAAAGAAACCACTAAACAGAGCTTGTATATTACATGTAGATTCTCCAAAGATCTCAGAAAAAGTAAGAAAATAAGATTTTCCAATCAACAAAGAACATATCTGTAGCCTTCAACGATGAAATAAAGAAATAGTAGCGATACTTCGATATCGAATACTTTCGTTTGACCCGCTTGGATAAACATTCGAACATTCTACAAACCTTCTCCAAATACATTCTGGAGGTCGCCCACTTTGCTGTTGCTGCTCGTATTATTTTTGCTTTCTCATACAACAACTTTTTACTGACAAAGCTCTTATTTTTCAATATATTTTACTATGTATATTCTTCTATCTTCTATTTCGATCACAGAGAGTTAACGCTTCATTTTAAAAGAATATTTGAAATAATTTACTAACGTTAAAATAATATTTTAAATAAAGAGTTGGTAGGAGGAGATCTTGGGGTCATAACGCCCTCATCTGTCTCCTATATTTCTGTGTGTTATTTCTGACGTCAAAAACACCTTAAATCAGTATTTAAAACCAGAATTAACATGTGTCTAAATTTAGAGGACATCACAACCACTCCATGTACGAAACAATACTACAAACGAAAAAAAAAATCATAAAATTGACAGAATCATGAAACGCTGTTGCTACTATGTGCTAGCGATTTATTGAGTATTAATTTTTTTATTTAGCAATATCCCATAAAGGGCAACTGGCCTCGAAGCCGATGGATCTCGGGGTTTCTAGTCGGGCACCCAACCAGGAAATCGCGACTTCTCGAATTCACTTAACCTTCGTGACTTCGCGTAGTTAACGAATTCAGCTAGTGACGCCGGTTTTACGGCCGTGGCCATTGCGTAGAACCATCTCAGCATTCGTATGAAATACCGAGGTAAACCACAAAAACATCGAAGAGGATGGCCAACACGAGAATTGAACCCGGGCCTGCCGAATGTGAAGTGAGCGCGCTACGCCCTGTGCAATTTCACTCAGTGATTTCTTGTGTAAAAAAACAACAAAGAAAATCCCAAAGCAAGAGATTCTGTTTGTCCCCATGGCCTACCACGTGACCTCTTACTCGGCTCTTCGCCCTCATCCTCTTACGCAATTTCCAGAGCGACCGCCCAGCCGTTTCCCTCCTCGCAAATGGCTTTGTGGGCTCTGATTTGCCGCAGGCGGGTGAGAAGCGAAGGTCGGCCTGCCAGGTAGAGCGTAAATGAATAATGTTAATGTCACTTGTGAGGTGGCTGCTCCAAACCTGTCAGATTCGGAAAGCTCGATTTGTCATCGGAATTTCCGAGCGTGCCAAAAAAATGTAGTCCATTGGATTAGCGCTCCAAATAAAGCTTTCAGGGACGTAGCTACAAAAGTGCTACATGGGTCGTATCAATATTTTAAAATATTTTGTTAATTCGTATAAACTTTCAGTATTGATTGTATACATTATTCATTTCATGAGTAAAACAAACGAAAACCATTCGGTGTGAAATCACAGGCATCAGAACGCATACCTGTCCGATGCCAATGAATGATGAGGTTTCTACCATACACAAGCAAAGGCTACTTGTGTAACATCAGTATACGAGATTTCCCACTACATGTTTATTGGAAAAAAATAGTCATATTAGTTCTTCCTAAATGTCCTAGAAGTTTGTAACAATCGGAGACACTGCGTGTAAGCATATTTTGAAATTGAACTTGTCTAAAATCTTGCCCCCATCGGGATTCGAAACATGGGACCTTCTTGGCCAAAGAGACGGTGACAGTGCGGTCTTTGAGCCGTCTGCGGCGGAGTGCTGCTTGGGGGGGGGGGGGCATGGCGAAGGCGGGCACGCACGCACGCACGCACGCCCTCCCGCCCCGGGCGATCGATAGGCCACGCAGATTGTGTCGGGCGGAACGAAGCGCCCGCCCTCGCCTGCACACTGGGCCACGCCCCCGCGCCAGCTGCGCCAACGCACGCGCGGCTTCGCTTTGCTTTGCTCCATGTGCGAAACGTTAAGTTATTTGTATTTAGCCATGAATGTCCCGTAACGGGTAATTGGTCTTAAGGCCCCATAGATCTCGGAGTGCCTAGTTGGTCACCCAACCAGGAAACTGCGAATTCACTTAACCTTCGTGACTTCCGTAGTTTACAAAGTCGGCTAGCTTCGTCCGTGGTCCTTCAGTAGAACCACCCCAGCATTCTGGATGATCGAGGGAAAACCACCAAAACCCGTCAGAGTTGCAGGCACGTGGATTGAACCCGGGCTTCCCGAATGTGAAGTCAGCGCAGTCTGAGACACTTCGCTCGATAAGGTAAAGAATTACCGTTATCAATAATTTTCTCCATACAGCGACGGAGTATCATGCAAAAAGACCGCGTATTATCGCTGTCAATTGTCTTCTACTAGTTGTGGGTTATTATGATAGAAGAATTTAAATAAACAAACATAATGTTTTGCGAGGTCGTGGAGATAGTGCGAAAGATTGTCGGTTCCACGGAAATGTCGATGTATGCTCAAGTATGAATTTTATGCTGCGAATTTTAGCAGTAGAAACTTGTGTTTTAGAATTTGTTGAAACACTATTTGTGATATTACTACTGTTACTATAACACAGAAGTTTTGAAGTTAAACTGTTATTTCTTTTTGATATTGAGAAAGACAATTATTTCAAAAACAAGAAGCGATCGATGGGTAGTCGATGATATTATAACTGTCACGCTCTGACAATTAAGACGTCACGAGCGTTGTCAACGCTCCAGTTATGCCACGATCGTTATAATGAGAACGTAAATTTCATCATTCATTTCGTAAATATTACATTGATTCATTCCGTCACTAATTCATAAACATTCACGTAGAAATACAATTAAAATTCACCACAATGAACATAAACATTATTATGTGGTTATAGGAAAGCCATTCTAATACAATAAATTATAAAAAATGTGATAGTGGTGATTGGTGGTTTAAATAAAAGAAATTATGTCCGGAAAAGAAAGTGAAGGTTTTGAATAGTGAGACTTCATTGGAGGAAAAATATTACAAATTTGACCGAAGTTATAAATTCTACTTGTTGAGCTAGTACAATTGGTACAATAAAACCTATTAGATACTTTATTGACCCATTATTGTTTATTATTTAATGTAATTCAATGCGATATTTACTTAATTAATTTAATTTATTACTTAACATGATATTTTGGATACCCGTCTAATATATTTTTCTTTTTAAAAGGGAAGTCTTTAGTTTGGTTTTGATATCACTAGTCATACTGTAGTACATATTCTTATAGTCTCTTATAATCCAATACGATGTATACCGGTTCTATTTTTCTGTCATTTATGAATTTTCATTCAAACCATCCATGGACCTTCCCTAATTGAATAATCATCTTGTAATTAGAATTGAACATTTGAAATGATAACAGATCACATCATTTGCTACCGATTACAAAATAGGTTTATGACTTTCATCTGTTTATTTACACTCAAAGAACACAAACCCTGTACAAAATATTTTCTGTTTTTTAGTGTTGACTGATGTTAATCTCGTCTCCAAATTATCTATTGAATGCACAGAATGAAATCATTCGTTCGTTTATGCACTCTTTCAGTAATACATAATACGTTGTTTTTGCCAGTAAAAATATGATTCTAACGTTGCCTTTTCACCTTGATGTGTAACTATATCTTAAAGGATTAGGGATTTTACGTATATATGAATTGTAACTGTAGTTATCAACTTTCTGTGGCTTAATATTTCTTCTGTCACGTGATTTTCAAAGTATTTTAATTTGAAATAACACTGTCATTTCTTCCCGTTCTTAGACGATTATATTACTGACATCTACATCAGATATTCCAAAGAGCTAGTGAACGGCAGTCTGTGTCGGGTGACCGTTGTTCCTAAAATAATCTTCAAATGTAGAGCGCAGAGGTACTAAAAGGATTTCATGTAGCAGACAGACACTGACTCTATGACTGTGAATATGTAGTTCGGAAACTATCACGCGAAAGATACGCGTATGATGTGAATTGTGACTATGAAGCTAGAACTGATGCTGGTCAAAGAGGGTTGTTCTAAGAAAAACGTTATCACAACATTTCTTCACTGGCTGAAGGTGGATCGTTTCATCTCTCACTGTTAGCAAGTGCGAGCCACTCGCCTGTTCATAATAATATTCGGTGGGGAAAACACGGCAGATCTAATATTATTTCAATTAAGGATATTAATACAAGGTGAGACATTTCAGTTAAAGAACACACACCAGTATGTTCCTTATAGTATTAAGAATAAATAATACCTTTATCATTTTGGCCGCAAGGCATTATAGAAATTTGTTCTTTAGAAAGTGTTTTTGTAATTTTGTGGCAGCCTGAATGTCTCCGAAACCTTGTACGCATTTCTAACGCTCGAAGCGCTATTATAGACTCTAGAAGTCATTAGCGTAATCTGGTAAGAACAAGTGCACTTCATTTCTAACATCCGACTACGGTTCTTATGGTCTAGGGTCTGGCACGATCGCAAGGTCGTGAGCGATTTTGGGCGGTCATGGCATTTTGGATATTCACAAAATGTGGTTTTGTAAATAGACAAAAACGTTCAATTAGTAAATTTTTTCGCAATACTGAGAAACATCCTCAACACTACAATTCACTTTAAGCACAACATTCTGGTAAGTTCAAATATTACAGAAGCAGAGTAATCGACAAGAAACTGCTGTACAGAATCAAAACTGTTCTGACCAAAATCACATAAGAAACCTTTGTTTCCATACTTGTGGAGAAGACGGTGAATTTTTTCCTCCCAAAATGACTCAACATGTTCACTTTAAAACGAATACATTATTTTCTCTTGTGATATATTAAAGTTCTCATATATTTGGCACTAACCCGTCGAATAACTAATTGTCCTCATTTTTATTTACAATGTAATTTGATCTGAAATCCTCGTATTCTCAGCATTAGTTCCTGAAGTTTCGCGCTGAATATCCTGTAATATTCTTTGAGTTTTCTGTTCTTTAATATTAACGAATGTTTTCATTACTACTCACTACAAAATTATCTAATGTATCTAGTATTATCTAGTATTATCTAGTATTATCTAGACCCTGAATACTCATTTCTTTAACATCGCCAATATTCAGTATTCACCAAGTTCATTAGTATTTTCACCAAAGACGTGACACAATATTTGTTTACAAAATAAGTTCCACTCAGTATAAGAAATTGTAAATAATTATAAATTATTGTTTGCTCCTCACAACGTAAAGTTGTGTAATAGCTCCCGTCTGCAAAAAAGTGGCAGGAAAGTGAAATCTAAAGCAACACACCACGTCTGATGACGTCTTTCACTTTTACATTGACGTGAACTGTGAACAGCACATTCGTGTACCGTGGTAAGATCAGAAATCTATTTTTTCTTACAAACTAATGAAGAAGCTTGTAATAGCATTAGTTCCCGTTCATCATAATAATTGCCGAAAAATACTCCTTAGAATCTTTTGTAGCCCTTATATTGTAATATATACAAAATAAAATAGCATCCATTTCACGTAAAAAGTTTTTACTTAGTGTTGTTCCAATGTACATATAATTTCTATTTCGATTATTTATTCTGAAGATCTCAATGGAGGGTGTTTTCACAATTGCAGCACTACAAATACGTTTAGTCTATGTTGAAAGTACATGCTTATGCCTCACCTGTTCGTGCAGGTGCCCATTGCGGACTGTTGCCAAGGCTGTTTCTCCCGCCAGGAAGGGCGTTGGGCGCGACGTTAAAGGGGCATGCCCACGGAAGTCGGGCACGAGGGCACGCCGCACTGCGCAGGGCGGGCCCTTCTCCCCTCCGCGCCCTATGGCTTCCCCCCCCCGCTCCCCCCGCT
>BOPP01000238.1:561423-575471 GCA_017312745.1 Gryllus bimaculatus | reverse complement strand
AGGGCGTCGAAGGGCGGATTTCGGCCGGAACGCGTGTTTAACCGCGGCGGCGCGGGGCAGCAAGGGGTTGCGAGGGCCGAAGGGACGCGGTGGGCTGGCCAGCGGCGGTGCCACGAGCGCGGCTGACCTTGAGAAGTGTCGTGAAAGACCTAGTGTGGCCTTGCGCAACGGAAGTTTCATCACCGCCCATTCTAAGGCGGCTATTCAGTAGTGCGACACATATCGGGTTACCTATATTGCCGGAGAGACTGATTAGAAACCACTTTAGTCACACAAGCCACCTACGCATGTTGATGAAGCGAAAACACATGTATTACGGAAGGTAGATTAGAATCCCGAATTATAAAATAGAAGATAGTATATGAAGAGGGTAAACTATTAAATTAATCTTATTTTTATTTTCTTTCATAAACTGTGAACCTTCCAAAACCATTAAGATGGGAAAGCCTTGATATTGTATTCATAATATTCTACTGCTCGGTTTCGCCATGCATCTCATTTCTTTGAGCTGTGAAAATGTAGTTTAAGGTCGTTTTATATAAACAATAACTGGTAAAATTTTTTAAATTGCTCAAAAAGGGTAATCGCGGCATTACTAAACAATGCCGAATCATCAGACATACATTTGACTAAAAATTATATTTTTAATAATAATACACGTCTATTTATGATTATAAGTAATCTATGGAAATTACCACATACACAAATTTTTAGACTGTGACTCTCCAGCAAACAATCGTCGTTTCGAAATGTAAAAGTCATCCAATCTTTGCGTTTAAAGCATTAAAAATAAACCTTGTTGCATTGGATAAGATTGGCGTATCAAATTACTTCAACAATCTGTTTCTATTTTATAGTTCCCATGTTATTATAATATGCGTGTTGTTCGGCAAACCATGTTTTTCAGAATTACATCAATTTTACAACAACTTAATTGACTTGACCGAAATCATCGGAATTTTACTGGCTATAATTACCCTTTGTTGGTATGCTAATTTAAATGAATGCAACTGCGGCGCACAAAAGGTATAGTAATTGAATCTCTTAATGGGTGTTGTGATTTTTTAAACTCATTACTCATGTAATTATATTGTTAGTGTGAAAATGAAGCTGCCAGAAAACTAATTTACATGCAACTCAATTGTAAAATATGTGTTTTCGACGTATGGAACACAACTACATTATTGAAAACTTCAACCAACGCAACTAATTTATAGGGTTGGTGGACGACACCCTGACATCTGTTTAATCGATCGGCCGGTTTTGTTTGGTGACTTGCGTAACCGGCTTGCCTCGTAACCCCAGAGAGCTGCCAACGAGTATCCTGTGGCCGGACCGCCCGCATGCTGACTGCCGGGCCGCCGCCGCCAACGCCTTTCGGGCCTTTCCTATCCGAAGCACATGCGATCACCCCCTGTGATCGTTCATCACCTCCCGCCCCTTGCTATCCAAAACACCCGCCCGCCCCCTTCTCCACTCCACCCGCCTCCGTTCCGGCCGGCCCGCCCACCCCTCCCACGCAATCCAACCGCCCGCCCCCATACCCCTCTACCCCGACGCGCACGCCCCGCCGCTCTGCCGCCGTCCGCCCCGCCGCCCACTCTGCCCCGCTTGCACCTCCGCTCCCCCGCGCCCCGCTCCGCCCGCCCCCCGCTCCGCCCCGCCCGCTCCGCACCCGCCCCGCTCCGCCCCGCCCCCACTCCGCCCCCGCTCCGCCCGCCCGCCACTTCCGCCCCCGCTCCTCCCTGCCCAGCTCCGGCTCGCCCCGCCCCCTGCTCGCGCCCCGCCTCCCCCCACGCTCCGCCCCGCCCCCGCTCCTCCTGTCCCCAGCTCCGCCTCCGCCCCGCCTCCGCCCGCCTCCGCCCCGCCCCCACTCTGCCCCGCTTTCCTCCGCTCCGGCCCGCCCCGCTCCGCCCCGCCCCCGCTCCGCCCCGGCCCCGCTTCTCCCTGCCCCAGCTCCGGCTCCGCCCCGTCCGCTCCGGCCCCCGCTCCGCCCCCGACTCCGCCCGCCCCCGCTCTCCCTGCCCAGCTTCGCCTCGCCCCGCTCCGCCCCGCCCCACTCCGCCCCGCTCCCGCTTCCTCTCCATGTCCTAGCCCCCGCCGCCCGCCCTCTAAACCGTCCCCGCCCCGCAATCGCAGCCGGGGCCAATCCCCAAAAACCTCGGGGGGTCTGGTTTTGCGGGGCGCGTAACGAAGTTAGCTCGCGGGATGGATCCGGCTATGCGCAACGCCGCAGCCGCCCCGAGTTAACCCCAATTCCTTCCCTCCCCGCCCGGCCCCTGGCAACGTCGCGCAGGTCATTTACTTTCATCTCGCCCCTCTGCGCACACTCTCGCTCACGCACGCTTGCTCTCGCAACGCCGTCACCGCCCGCCCGCCCGCCTCGCCCCGCCCCTGCTTTCGTTCTTCCTTCCGTTGTTCGCCTTCGCACCGCCTGCTTCTTTACTGCCTTACGTCTTCTTCGCATTCCGTATGGTTCTGGCTTCAACCTTGGATTACCCATGTATTTGTTCTAGCTTTGTTCTCTTAGCCAAGTCTTCTCAGATATTACTCACGCGATTGTCATACTTTGTTAAAACACTTCTCATTCCACAAATATCACTAACAATTATTTTTCTCCAAATATTAATACAAATAATTGACCACCTATTTTTCCAGTCCGAATTATCATCTGTTATGTCTTTTCTTGCTTTTCTCTTCATCAAATGCCATGGGGCAAATACAAGAAAATGTTCACATGAGCTACAACACATCTTTTCTGATCATTAAATGTAATGTGTCGGATACTGCCCTCAACTCATTCTTTTCTGCGCGTCTCACAGTTCTCCTGTCTCATTACTGGCTTCAAATCTCCACATTAGTGACATTATTTTTATTTCTCATTTTCAGAAAATGAAGCTACATTTCTGTCTCCTACTCATTGCAAGCATCACTTCTATGCTACGATTTCTGCGGATCAGTCTTTTTCACGTCCGATCTCAGATTGCTCTCCGTTCTAAACCTGAAACTCCAGTATGTTGCTGCTCTAGAGTGGGTCGTATTGACTTTCAGTCCTTTTCTGAAGGAGAATTCTAGCGAGCCGGCTGCTATAATCGGAAGGTTTTTTCCATTGTTTCTGTGAATCAAAACTGGCGAATGTTCGGTAGTACCCTAACAAGCGGACCGATGACCACGCGTTATCGGTTCCGTCTTTGCCTTATCTAATCCCCTCCTCTACAAACACACTTTACCAGTTACGCACTGCACTATACTACTACTCACCCGCCAGAGAGACCAGTCGAAGATCTTATTGTGACGTCAGGATACTCACAGCGACACGAACACGAGCTTTCATTAACAAATATAGTTATTAACATATAGGAAACAAAACAAATAATACACTTAATAATCTACTTACCCCTGCTCTGTAGACACCTACTATCCCCATGATCGCGGAGCGATCCAAACCCGATTGAGGATGGTTTTGATTGTGGCATTTCGCCACCCTACATGTGAAGCGCGCACAAAAGCTCGTGACCGGATGTCACGCATGTGGAACCACAAAAGTCCGTTCTGCGCACCAAACGGCTGGTTTGCCTCGATCAGCAGGAGCGATCTTATCGATTGAGAAATCGGCGTGAATCGTGGCACTCAACCACTCTTCACCTCGAGCACGCACACAGCATCGCTCCCACCGTGACCGCAGTCACCAAGGAATAAAGTCCGCAGGCTTCGTCAACTAGTGACTCCAGCCTCGCGAGTCTGGTGCGCAATATGCACCGTCGTGCGACCAAGTTTTGTGCACATCCCTCGCACGAAGGTTCTCCCGCTGTCTCCAGAACCCTCCCACTGGCTCTGTTCACTCTGTTATATAGCGAGGCCCACGTGACCTACTACGGTCACGCCACCCTTCGCTTGTTGTACAGTGAAAAGTTCTATAAGCGGATACTCCCAATGCCTTGTGTCTCCCGTTTCCGCGTCTTCTTTACGGAAAAAACCCTACTTCCATGCTGGCGAGGCTAATCCTCTTCCAAGCGTCCCCAAATAGATGCCACGAGGCACGCTGGCTAATACGTTACATTATGCACGTAGTCGGGGAAAACTGCTAGCCGACGAGTCGGTCGGTGCCGAATCTTTTCCTCCGCCGGGGAAGGTTCTCGCCTCCTTCCGCTATATAATACATGAACTACTCTTACGGGACGTATGACCTTAGCAGCCCCCGGAATCACTAATCGATCAAACCAAAACTAATCTAAACAATCGTAATGTTTCCGTGCTCTATGATCTTCCCTTAAAGACAGGCCTCGTGCAATGCTTCCTTTCTTGCGGTATCCCTTCCAAACTCTCGCCCTCGCCCTCTCGCCCTTTCCCTTTGAACTGAATTGAATTGAAGAAAATTGATGCCTTATTTTACGTGGCGAGACTCGGGTCATCAGGCCCACTCTTCCGCCTGACCACGCAAATTTCGCTACGTTCCTTTTACCAACTAGCGGAGAAAGGAGGTATTACTTAGGGGTGACGAAACAGGCGATTTGAATTTAGCTCAGAGGCATAATTTAGGCTTGAAGATCTTTTACATGCAAGTAAATCTACTAACATGGGACAGCCGGATTTACTTCCTCTCCGAAGGAAGGCGTCCTAAGAATTTTTTCGCCCTTTCACCCACGGCTGCGATCGGGTTAGAACCCACGAACTTTCCACGCGGCCGACGTCGTCAGTGCTCGCGCCCGCGTTTGCGGCGCGTTGTCCCTGCGAGCGCCCCCTCCCCCTGCCCCACCGCCCCCGCAACGTCGCCTCAAAGCGATCAGGGGCGTAATCTGATGCGAGCTCGACGAGGTGTGCGCTCCTGCCGTTGTGGCGACCGCTGCAGCCGTTCGCTTTCCTCGCGCGCGCCACTCGCCTCCGCGATCCGGTCGCCGCGGGAGACATTTCGGCAGCGCGATCGGTGCAGTGAATGTGTTTGAAATGCAACCTTTGAAAATAAATTAAAGTTCATTCGAGGTAGTTTGTAGGTTCCGCATTATTTCGACGTGATATTGTAAAATATATTATTGCTTTTCAGTCAGAAGTTCTGTACGAGTAGTAACGGTTTCACATGGAATGTAAACAGAAGACGCTAACTTGATTGGGAAGTGACTCCCACAAATTATTAACGAAAGGAACATAAGATCCGGTTGAAAAATAAATTGAATGGGTGATAACCAAAATGGTGTATGTGACGTTTTATACACTCTAAGAAAACTATCTAATTCAATGATACAGTAAAGCCGTAGTGCTTTATGTCATCATTTAAACCAAGGACCTTTAATGTTTATTAAATCGACAGAATAACATTGACACTGAAATATAGCCCAATATAAACACCGTTTTTCTTGGAATTTATAAAATGCCACTTACATCTTTCTGGTCTACACCCATGCGATTAGAGATTCGAATATAATGCGTGGATTAAAAAAATACATTTTCATAATTAAATAATTGACTGTGTTCAAATTTCACTGACAGGCCAGATTTATTTACGTAGACGGTAGAAGTAGGTGTGTGCAAGTGTGTAGGTCTGTGTGCAGCGTGAGGCGGGCGAACGCTCTATCAGTGGGGCTGCTGAGTGGCGATGTGATTCACGCTTTGCGCTGTTTTCTTCGCGGACTTATCTGAAAGTAAGGCGAGCCAGTCCGTTTCAGCACGTGGCGGGCAATAGACTAGACGCCCCTCCTGGCGCGCTCCACAGACGGAGGCGATGTACAGCGCGGGGAAGGAGTGGAATGGGGGTGGGGAGACAAGTGGACAGAAAGTTCGTGGCGTGCTGGGGAAGGAGGGATCCCTATCGATCACTTTCAGAGCTTACTGCTTGCAACACAACTGACGTCATGCGATAGATCCAAGTAAAAACCTACCGGCTTTAGATATTGGCCAGTCATGTGTTGCAAGGTATTTATTACGGAATATTCTTGGTATATAAATAACTGTATACACACTACATTATATCATGTTATTGGAGTATTTGTAAAGATTTGTTTTTTAAATTATTCAATTTATTTTGGTGTAATAAGAAATAATTTTTGTTGTTATTTTTAGCTGTATGCTTGTTACCTTTCGAAAGACATTTTGTGTGCGTTTGTGGAGCAGCATTTTTGCCGCTACATGTCCCTAGCTACTGCTAATTTGTACCAAAAATTCTTGTATACGTACAATTCTTGTACTCCACCATTTCGCCTTATCTTGTCCACGCAGGTTCCATGCATTAACAATAACAACGCCTATCTCCGTTCCGCTAACAAGTTCCTTTCATTGGCGCCGCCCGCCTCCCGAGCGCATCGCCTGCTCCTGTGGGGCCAGCGGCCTTGAGGGTGGGGGGGGGTGCGTGCGAGCGCCTGTAACGGGCCGAATTTATAGCGCGGCGGGCGCGTGCCGGTGTGCGCGGCAGTGCATGAGGGGGCGGGGAGGGGAGGGGCGGAGCGGGGAGGACGAGGCGGGACGGGTAGGGAGGGGAGGAATGGAATGGGAGGGATGGTTGGGGTAGAGATGGGCGTGGCAGAGGCGCCGTTGTGCATATGCAAGAGTGCTTCACGAACGCTCGAGGCTGGAAACAGGGCATACTCCACTGTGTTTTATGATAGTGTTGGAACTTTCTCTTATAACTGATAGCGTCTATCCCTCCGACGAACGCTCTTCAACGTAAAGTACACGATGTTTCCAAATTTTTAAATATATAGTCAGCTAAATATCTCGTACATTTTTGTAGATGTAAACTATTTCTCACGTTTTCAATTTGTATCTAATAATCAATTACAGAAATGATGCTTATTGGAGAGTTCTGTGCAATTCAAATGAAAGTAACGTAAAGAGTCAACGAAAGACCACATACAAATAAATTTTGTGCATCATATAAAATAATAGTATTTTTTTAAATATTTTTAAGTGCATTGTACGAGATCTTATGCATGTTTAACTCGCTCGTACCTGTACTCGTAAATTTCAAGCGTTATTCGATTACTTCATTGAGCAGTGAGGTCCAACAATGAGACAACAACTAATTGGAGCAAAAGTGAAATTTTCAGTTCAAAATCAAGGTTTAAACCCATATCGCATCTCATGATAAGTTTCGTCAAAGGGGCTAAATAATGTATTATTCTTATTCTTGGTGAAGCGTCGACACTGATAAAAATTAAAAGAATGAATTAATCAATTTATGTACTGTCACCCTAAACAAAATCTAGTGTGATGAATTAAAACTAAAGGAAAAATTCCTGAGAACATGATTACAGACAATTAAGAAAAATCTCAAGAACCAAAGACAAACCCGTATTTAAATAATAAACATCTGTGACCATGTATGAGGCTCCAGCAAATGTAAGTGAGATCGTATAATACTGGAAATATGTCTCACCTTAAGAGTTAGAAACATTTAATTTTCTAACGTGAATAGAGAGCTTGTGAATATAATAATGAGTATTTTTCAGAAAGTATAAGGAAATATTCGCTATACAAACAGGATGGCCCTGATGAAAACAAATACATGAGAAGTCTCCATAGATGTTGAATGCGTTGCAAAGTAAAATAATTTAAAAGATTGAGAAATTTATTGAGCAAGTTTGCTAATTCCTGAAATAGTCTGTTAATTTTCACATTGTTCAGAAATGGGTAAAAATTCAGAGATAGAAAAAGCTTCAAACCATACTTCATATTTTGTCCGGAAGCCAATTTGATTTGGTCAAGGTAGTTGAAGTATTAGTACCTTACGGTGACGAGGAATATATACGCGAGAAATAGGAATCAAAAGGTTAGTGGTAAGTTTTTAATGCATAGATAAGATAGACCAGATGTCTAGTTTCGAATTCCTTGCCCGTTGTGAATTATTGAAACTGCCTTCTAGCTTCCTTATTTCTTTGGTATTATTTTCATAAAACAACAGTCAGTGCTACGCATTATTTCTAATGAACTATTATGACAAAATGCTTTTTGCAAACATATATAATACTTATTGCTCACTCACGAACGGCCACTTTTTAGCCAGCGATCTACGGCTATTATCAATTTTAGACGAACGAACTGATTACCCACAATGATTAATTCATAAAGCATTCGTACATGAATTCATACAGCTTTATCCACTCCCATCTGGATAATAATCAGATTATTCTACTATAATGCTAACATTAGCCACACATTCGGACTTGGATCGCATTATATCCAATAACGTATGAATGAACTGCGTCATATTGAGAGAAGGTATTAAAGTTAGAATATTGGATTTCAAAAGTCAGGTTTGGCCATCACAGGCTACATAGTGTTTCCGGGGACTCATAGAATATACTCTGTATTCCAAACCTCCGACGAATATTAAGAGAATGAATTTCTAAGAACAGGGATACGGACCGGTTGGGGATGAAAGCGAGCGGTCCGTGACTCTTATTCTGGGATGTTCCTACGGCATTCGCCTGGAAGTGAAATCACAGAATCCTCCGATCTGAAAATCTACGAATTCGATTACGGCAGGCGTCACAAACCACACGACGTTCAACACATTACGCAAACTCCCAGGTCCTGGCAGAAACCGAACCCCCGACCTCGCAGTCGTTGGTCCGCTGGCGGTAAGGCGCTGCCTCAACGTTCTCGCCTGGGCGTTGGTCGTAGGAACCGGAATGCGCAGCGAGAGAGAGGAGAGCACGGAGCAAAGAGCAAAGAGCAGAGCGCAGAATGCTGCAACGGAAGCGGCGCGGCGCGGCGCAGGTGGAACCGCTGCGCGCCGAGACTCGGCCGGCGCGCTCGCACACACCGGCGCGGCCGCTCGATAAAATTCATAAAAGTCTAAGCGTTCTCAATGAAGCAGTAATTTACAGCCTCCCCTTTGTTAACACGCAGCGTGTTGGCGCATACTGAGCGGGTCATCTCCATATTATCACGCTGTGTAAAGGATACGTTTCCAGATTAGGTAGTATGGTTTACAATCTGACGTCGACCTTGATTATTTTTACTCGCTGGACGTGCGCCACTGCTTTACATTTGTGAAATTCTTGTGTGAGAGAAGAAATGAGACCACTATCGCAGACTTACATGGGTACGTGGAATTTAAAGGGTCACCGACATTTGAATTCTCTTCGTGAACAAAAGAATATTTGTACTATTTGGGTGATGAATAAATACTGAAGTAAGCAATAATACGTGGAAAATAAATCAAAGAAATTACAGAACGAATTTCTTTTAGAAATATATTTGTATGAAATGTCATTAACTTAAAATATTTAGAATTTTATTAATATTGTCGGTAGAATCAATTTAATATTGTAAATAATAATTAATATGTCACCTCTTACAAAGTTATTTTCAGAATGTCATTACATATTGAGTTCTGCTACTAACAGACGCTTTGTACGAAGGCTACAGCATTGTCGTTGACGACAGAAAGATATATTACAAAATCATTGAAGAAAATTTGTACGTATTTGAGAAACAATGTGTCGTTATTTTGTGTTATTGTATTGCAACACTTTCTGCAAGTTTGGATATTTTGTTTTCAATTTTTAAGGTATGGGATGTGAGTACACCTTTTCAACATTTTCTGTTCTTACGATCCTTTCTGCGGAGAGTCAAATAGTCACGTTCCGTTTTTTCTTGTCTCACAAAAGCTAGAGCTACATTCACTACGTTGCTCCGGATGCAAAGTTATCCTACAGACCGCCGGAAACTAAAATGAGATTGCAACTCGTTTAGATGCATGCATGGATGTAGGATAACGTGGGAATTTCTAGTAATTAGCAACAATTGTTACACAGCAGTGTCTCTCACTGGGAGATTCTTAGGTTCGAGTCCGAACCGTGAGGGATACTGAACGTGAGGATTTCGACATACTGTTGGAGGAGAATTCTAGCGGCCGACAGCTCTGATCAGTAGTTTTCAGTGAGTTCTCCGATCAATATCACCTGCATCCGATGTAGTACCTAAACAAACGGGTCGCGTATCGCGTGCCATCTTTCCTTCCTCTGCCTTGTGCTATCACACCCATACAAACGCACTTACACGGACTACACAACTACATATGCCGGGAGAGAAGTAAGAAGCGTACAAATTGTTCACTATGGGTCCAATTTGGCGGAGTACCTGGGGAGGAAAAGTCTTCAATGGGACATGTAGGGTCTGCTTTTTACGTGACTATGGGGGAGAAACACCGCCTGCAATATCACGAATTAGACTTACGAATCTAAAGACACTAAGAGTTGACGCACCTGGAAACACAAACCATCCTATCAATCTCTTAGAAAACACATTGTATCGTATATCTACATTTTGGAAAGATAATGATATACCACAGTATAGAATAGTAGTATTTAAATTGTAGTATTGTGTTGTTTTATAAATGTATCATAAAAACAAATTTTCACATAACACCTTTGTAATAAAAAAAATTACACTTGACCATTTCTCATTTTTTAACTTTGTCTTAAATATTAAATAGAGACGTTTTAATAAGATCTAACATGAAAAAGCGAGGAGAGGGAGATAGAAAGAGGGCTAGGTCAGGTAGACAGACCCCACACCGTCATAGGAGACGTCTGTGCTACGAGATCTCGGAAACCATCCGTCGGCACTGGGGAAGGAGGGTATTGCGCAGGGCCGAATGGGTGGGTGGCGAGGGGTGGGTAAGGGAGGAGAGAGAGAAAGCGTTAGGACGATAGTGTGAGGGGCAAGGGAAGGTGGGAGGGGGAGAGGGAGGGGCGACGGAGGCGCGAGTGTGTGAAGGAGAGATAAAATGAGGGAGAGGGTGAAAAGGGGAGGGCGGGAAATGGAGGGGCAAATAAATATATAAAATAAAGGGGATAAAGGGGATAAAATAAATAAATAAAATAAAGGGGAGGGGCGGTATAATCAGGAGGAGGGTGTGAAGGAGAGGGGCGATAGAATGAGGGGAAAGGTGTTACGGAGTGAGGAGGACGGAGGCGAGAGAGCGGAAGGGAAGTTCGATGGGGCGATAGAGCGGGAGGGGAGGAGGGGGCGGGACGCAGGTGCCCGGGCGCGCATATTAGAACCCTGCGCTCTCATTTATCCATCTGCGTGGGCAAGCGCGTGGAATGCAGGGGGGCGGGCGGGGCGGGGCGCTTCGATGTCGTAATCCATTCCGTGTTGTCCCGGGAGCGCCTCTCGGCGGCGAGGCTTCGCCCGCGCAACGCACGAAACAAACCGCCGCGCGCCTCCAAAATATGAGCCCCGCACTCGCCGCGATATTAGCCCGGGCGAGAGCGACAGCGCGGACAGGCGGACAGGCCCGGGCGGGCCGCGGCGCTGGCAGGGGGTGATGCGGTGGGCGTGGTCAAGCTGAATGTCACGGGATGGGACTAGGGGGGCGGTCGAATAGGGTGAAACCTGTGGACACGTACCGGGAGAGATGGCTGAGGGAATCAACTGATGCCGCTTCAGACACTCTGCCCGAGAGGTCCTAGTTTCGAATCCCCGCAGCGGCAGGATTGTGGACAGTAGCTTGTCAGCTAGATAGATTTCAGTCTTTGTCTGGAGTAGAATTCTAGCAACCAGCTGCGCTGATCAGTAGTTTTTCCTGGTTTCTTCGATGAACACCAGGCGAATGCCGGAGAAGTACCGTAACTAACGGGCCACGAAGAGCACGCGATCTTTCCTTCCTCTTCTTTGTACTACCCTCACTCCTTACTTACACAGGAACACTTACATGAAATACCCTACCATATATGCCAGGAGATCGATCGGCAGCGTGGAGCTTGTCCCGACTGGGTCGGTGTCCCGCTGGTGGGAGATACCTGGTTGAGGAAAACCCCGCTAGCCGACCGGAGGTCGGCACCGAATCTCTCCATACAATGGGGAAAAGATCACCGCCACCTCCCGAGAAAACGCATATACTACACTTAAGGGACTAATAGCCCTAGTACTTGACGTGCCCGGAATCAATCAAGCGAGAGGGCGGGTGAGGGAGTGAAGCAGTCCAGTAGGATTTGGGCACATAGAAGGGAGCCCCTGGGGGCGGGGCAGGTGAGAGTTGGATGGGCAGCAGCCTGTGCAGTCGCCGACGGGCGCGCAGAGGGGCGAGTGGAAGGGGCGTGGGGTGGCGGGGAGCGTGTGGGCGGGGGGCAGCCGCTAGCGAAGCGAGCGAGATGAAAATGAACGCGCGTCGTAATTTAAGGTGCGTGCGCTTTGTAATGCTCTCGAAAAAATGGATAGAATTGAGGGAGGACTGAAAAAGAGTGGAAATTGATATCCTGTACGTAATCCCTAGAAATTAGTTTTGCGTCATCTAATTACAGTCTCACTGGGAGTGAAGCTCCTGTAACATCTGTGAAAAAAGTGATAGAATTGTATTGCAACAATTTTTTGCAAAATTATCTGCTTTTGAAAACTCACGCATTTCTCTTATTTCAGGTTCCTGTACCTCTCGTATTTCGCGTGCTGATATTTATTCTGTTTCAAATAAACAATAAACATTACGTAATAAATAACATTTTTCCTTAATCAAATTCAAGAGGCAGTGAGTGTTCATTAACGCTTTATTATAAGAAATTTACTTAGAAAACATGATTCGTGGCACAAATGGAATATATTTTAAAATTTCGCTGTGTCTGCAATAATTGCTAATGATTGTACTTACTGTTTACTGTTTTGTTTTAAAACTCATTATAAGTATTTTTCAATCATAAATTAATCGTACAACTACCTCATTTTGTATCATTATTATCTCTATTTGCCTCATATTAAGCTAGTTTATTAATTTTATTTTAAATTACTTCTTGTGATGAAAAACAGCACTCTCTGATGTACAACTACCGCAAAACATTTAAAATGTAATGTTCGTAATATTGTATTTGACATCGTATAATTTATTTCTGGCGATAAGTAATGTAATAATCAAACATTTCTAGGTAAAATATAATTTTGTTTTTGTGTAATGTATCACCCTTTGTGATCAAAATAATTCGGACACTTGGCTGAAAAGCGCTAACTGGGGATCGATCATAGACATGACTAGGAGGCGGATTTTGATTACCTAATATATCGCCAAAAATGATCAATGAAATGCTAATTAATTGTTTTCAAAATTCTCATTTATGGAAAAAATGACGTACAAGATATGAACAAAACCAATTCGTATGGACAACTCGAACTATTGGGCACGTTACTGATGTAATCGAGGTTTCTCTCATTGATTCAAATAAACTCAGCTTGCAAACTTTGGTATGGGCAGTCCTTTACTAGGAAATCTCTGTCTTTAGCTATCCCGAAATCGGCTTACCCGACAATGGCGCTGATAGTGATCTCAGTAACCATAGATTACGTTCTCACAACGGCTGACATAATTTCTGAGCGAAGAAATCGAATAGATTACTCAGAAAATCTATGAAGAACATTCAGTGCATCTTGTAAATATTATTTGAAGTAAGTGCCATTAAAATGATATTAAAAGTCAAATCAACTATTAAGTCATTAGCGACCACTATTGCTTGTAACAGTATGGTGACTATGAGGATGGCACGATATGATGATGATAGGAGGTGAAAGTACGGACATAATACAACCATGCCCGAAACGGGACTCGAACCCGTGATCCATCGGTCTCCGATCACTACAGCACTACGGCCTTAACGATCTAGGCCATCCGGACCGGAAAAAAATCGGTGAAATTACTGAAAAAACTAAAAAAAAATATTTTTAAAACTTATTTTCAGAAATGCACGAAAAATGCAAATAATTGATTTATAAAAATGAATCATTTATTTTAGTTTTAACATAAAACTAATGTGTATACTGAACGAAATTGATCTGAAGTGAAAAGACAAAAAACGACATTTCATTCAAATCCGCCCCCTAGACACGATTTTACCTCTTAACTATAGAATGTGTACGCTGCGACCCGTTCCGCGAAGCAGAGCTTTGTCCCGGCCAGAGACGCAAGCTCAGCGAACTTGCAGCGTCTCAAACACCCTGGAGGAGGCGCGAGGCGGAGGCGTTTTAAAATCGCGCCGCCTGACGGTCGCGCCTCTGGTGACGGCGACGCGCGATAAGCGGCTGCTGTCCCCGCCGGCCATGCATCACCGCCTCCCGCCAGCGCCGCC
>BOPP01000238.1:535098-561399 GCA_017312745.1 Gryllus bimaculatus | reverse complement strand
CCCCTGCCGCTACCCAGCCGTGCGGAAGCCGAGCTTGGGGCAGTCGACACCTTGAGCGAAATTCTAAAGGGACCCGCCCTTTCCAAAAAAATAAATGAAAATAAATCGTTTATTTTTTACTGACACATTATAGCTTGATATCGCCTTCGATACGGAGCACAATATACTCTTTTTATAAATTAGCTGGATCGAAAGGACCGTGGATACGAGGGAAATATGAAAATAGATGAAATATTCTACATGTTCTCTCATGGCGGGAATTATGTGAGATAATTCTTGAAAAGAAATTATGGGGGGGCGGGCGAATATAAAAAGCCCTAACCGAGTCAAAGTTAACATCTATTAGTTCATTAGTAAATAAGTACATCTGAATCACTAAAATTAGGTAAAAACTACAAGTTTGTATGTACGACGGGCGTTAACTGGGTATAATGATCTTGGGCGACCAAACTATCTTGGGTATTTTATCATCGCTCGATTATTAGAACCCATGTAATGCCTTTGGTGCATAAATAATTGTTATGTCACGTTATTGCTTTGTTCTACGTTCATCATTCTTTAGAATTGTCAGAGTCATTTGTTCGTACATTATAAAATTATAAAAAGTATCTAATTGACAATATTTTCATGTATCTTGTGCAACTAATCAGCTAGATTGGTATCTTCAAATAAAATATTTTTAATGTTGTAGTGATTACTTCTCTTTCTTTTCTATTGACTTTTACGTGCCTTGAAAGGAAGTAATATGTTCTTCCAAATAGTTTAATAATACATTTTTATTTCATCAATGTCCATGTTAGTGGTAGAATTTATACGTCTGTAAAATTCATTTTATTCCCATTTCCTACAACCAAAAATTTCTTTTAGCCATAAATACCTATTAAAGAAGATGTATTATATATTTACCTTAATACGTTATTCTATATAACTACATGACTGGTTTTTAGATATTGATATGCAGATGACAACAAGCATATCGCATTTAAAGCTGTTTGTTCTGTCTCTATATCTTCATATGAATTTCAAGAACAAAGAGAGTTCCTGGAATCTGTCTACACTCGCTAAAATGAAGTTTGTGTCTCGCATATATTCCTGATAGAGCTGCAAAATGCATTCACAGGAACTCTGAGAGGTTGGTAGAGTGCACTAAAATGTGAGACGTGTCGCGTGTGCAACTTCGCTAACAAAAACATAACAAACTATTTTACTTAATTTTAACGACATAGTATCTCTTGTATTCCTTTCTTAATTTTTTCTGACAAATAGTAATAATATTTGTTTGTAAGCAACTGCTAGGAATATGAAAATAATTAAATTGGAATTTTCAATACAAAAATAATTTTAAATAAGGAATTTTATTTTCTAAGAAGGTATGTAAAAGTTTTAAATTTAACCAATATCTCCGGCATATTTTCTAACTTCTTATATTTTATCTTTACATGTAGTAGATGTTGATAATAATATGAACATTTTTTTTGCATTTTTAATAAAAACGTCTATTTAGAAACTGGGTATATTTCAACCAGAAATTACGTGCAAAATAATCTTAAATTGTAGTCAGACAACAAAATTTGCACTTTTACGATTTTTGAAATATCGCGTATATTTGAGAAAGAGACTTGCGATATTCTTTTAAGAGTCTTTTATACTATCTTAGGAGGAAGTTAAATCAAAAAATTTGGAGAAATGACTGAGAACATTTTGCAAATGTCTTTTGAAGCTTCATGTAAAGAACTTTCAAAAATCAAAATATCCGTTCATCCGGTTTTACGTGAAGAACCATCCGAACAGCCTTGAGCTTGTTCAGATTGATTGGGGAAAATCAATTTTGGAGAAAAGAGGCTGAACGGTTTAGGCGCCAGCGTTGACCACAGATCGATAGAGAGACGCAAACTGTCACGTTTTGCCGTCAATCGATTTTTCGGTATCAAGGACCCACAAAACATGGATTCTGGCTACACCACGTATTAGAAGAAGTAATGTACTATACACAGGAATAAGGCTCATCCGCCTGCGTGTGCACAGTTACAATACTTTTATTTCTTTCGTTCGTAAGGTAAAAAACAGCCAAATCAAATATTATTAGTAGCGAAACAGATAATTTCAAACTTCACATTGTCAGAATCAGGAACTTCAAAATGTTTTAATATGGTTTCTGAAAAGAAACGCATTGAAAATACCCTTGTGTAAACCAAACTTTATTGAAACTTCATTTTCTGTGCTGATACCTGCTTTTTACGTTTCTTATCTGCCACCTCCCGCCAGCGCATTGGCGACTGAGTTAGCACAGAGCCAGACTTACTCAGAATAGCTTTGACTCTGCCATGACTCTAGCCGGGAGATCCTAACGTTTCAGTCTCGACACTGACGGATTTTTGACATTTACTGCATAGCCAGGTTGAACTCCGCCGCTGTCTGCAGGTCTATTCTAGCGTTCGGTCACTCTGATATTTTCGTTTTTTTTTATTTGTATCTGTCGAATTTTGAAGCAGAGCCGCAGCAAATGGTTCTCGGACCCTGTGCTAGCATTTCTTCTTCTTTCACTTTAAATCTTGCTAAGAAGTCTAGTTTCCATCTGTGTTCATAATTAAACTTTAAAACATGGATTAGGGTAAAGATCCCAGAATTTGAAGAAACATGAACACAATACACCTCTCTCCATAGTACGCCACTCACAGTTTTAACTGTTTTTGACGAGAAATAAATAAAATTGTAAAACTTTCTTTTCTTTTCTTAACCTCTCCCCTTACTCACGCGCTTACTCTTGCACGCAACAATATCACACATGCCAGGAGACCAGCCGAGAGCTTAGGAATTCTTCCTGCTTTATAGGAGCTCCTGTTGGAGCAGATGCCAGAAGGTGAAATACTTTGCAATCTGCCGTGTATGTCGGCGCCGAATTACCTCATCCAGCGGAGATGGAGAACGGATACTTCCCAGGGTGAAATATTCACTTCACTAACGGGACCAATGTCCAAAACAGTTGACGTGCGCAGAAACATCAATCCACAATTCAGCGTGCCCAGAAAATACACGTACTGAGGTTGTTTTCTATATCTACGCAGTCGCATACCCCATAACATAAAGTAAATATTGAGCACATCGAAAACACGAAACAATTTCCCGGTAAGTGCGAAAGCCCGGGGACGGGGCCTTAACGCATGTCTACTCATGACATCTACACATGTCACTTTCACCGCCGCCACACATTCGGTGGCTGTCGGGACAGTGCACTAACCGCCTCCCAATGAGGGCCGCAATTCCACAAAACGCGACCGGTCCTCCTCCGTGAACGTCCGTCGCCTCACCCGAAGCCTCGTATCTTACTCGCCCGTTTTGCCCGTCTCGTCGCCTCCGCCGGCGCTGTCGCCTCCGCCTCGGCCGCAGATCTTCCGCAGAGCAGTGGAGGGCGGGGGGAGGAGGAGAGGTCTAAGCCAATCGCGGCGCCGCGACGCCGGGCTGTGCGGCCCACCCGACGGCCCTCGCGGGACGCGCGCCGCCGCCATATTGAAATATAGATAGGGCGCTCTTGGGCCCGTCACATAAATTTCGCGCCTATCGATCACCGGGAGGCGAGGTGCGGTGGGGCGGGGAGTGGCGGGGCGCAGCGGCGGCGGCCGTCGCTAAATCACGGACTTGGCACCGCGGACGAAAGGAGACCGCCAGGACGGGCGTGCGGGCTGGCGAAGAGAGTTGCACGAGGTCACACGAGAATACGTTTCCTTTTTTATTTATTTTGATTTTACTTAAATATTTAGCAACAATGTTAATCTGTAACACAGTTAATCTAATATATTTCATTTTATATTTTGTTTCACAAAATTTGCGGCCTTTTCGATAAAAAAATCGTGTTCTTTTGAGGTCTAATTTAGAAACCAAGTGAAGAGTTCTTCAAAGTAATCGTCCATCTCCGTTTGTTTTCTAGTTTTACGTATCAACACATTCTTAAGGCGATTATTCACCATGCTGCCAAATATTGTGTTCAAAAATTGTATCTCTCGTATCATATTTGTTTTCTTGAATCTTATTTTCAAGTATGTGGCTCAATGTAAAATACTTGATCTTCTTAATAAACTGTGTTTCGTACAATCTCATATTTCGGGAAAATATGTTGTTTTGCAAGTAACCTCTTCAAATGCGTCTAGTAAACTCTGACAATAACGAAGTACTTGACAGTAAAATATCCACTAATCAAACGACCACTGTCATTGGCGGTATTAGAAAAAATATGTGGGAATCGCACACTATTTAGTTTCGCTTTTCACTTTTCAGTGCTCGTAAAACAGGCCACAAAGACGGAGTGCAAGCGTGTTGAAGAGACGTGAATGGAAATGCGAAATGTGGCTAAGGCAACACGGACAAATGTTTTCTTTTTTCTTTCGTTTTTACACTTGTACTTAGCATACGTGTTGTCCATTATAAATTATGTGTTAGTTCATAAGTAATATATGAATACAAGCTGATTTACGTAGGATTGAAACGAATGGCAATGGCGCTTTCATTTTGGAGAATCTTGCTTGTACAAATATTCATGGGAGTGCTGAAATTTAATGCCGAGGATTTCAGTGGAATTATTTTTATTAATGTTTCGTAAATTAAACATGCTGTTTAATTTTTTACAGTCTGATTATCTTTTTTTGTTTCTTTGTATCTCGGATTTAAATTGTTTCTCTGTTAGTGATGTTAGTTATGGATGATCGATACATTCGACGTAACAAAAACATCAAAGTAGGCTCAGCTCCCCTAGAGATAAATATTTTCACATCAGTAAATAATGCGTTTTGGATTGACGAAAAGGACTTATTTTCAGAATGATATTTTCAGAATTATATGTTGAGAATGATATGTTGAGAATGATACTTTGAGAATGAATTATAAAAATACATCTCGATTTTAATGTTTAGTTCTTTTTTCATCTTTTTTTTATTTTTTATATAGTTTGATTAATGTTCCTCTAAACTTGTTCTTTTATTTGGAAGATTGCTTTTAGTTTCGATCAGATATTTCCTACTTCGACTGCGCTACATCTAAACCTTTTTGCTCCGTACTCACCGTCATTTTCCGACTCCTATTCAACAGGAGTGAATATTTGCATTTTCTTTCAATTTAAACAAAATAGAGAATAATCAGAACTATGTATGACTATAACAAAGATTGAAACTCAATTTTATATTGTTACTATTCAACGATCATTGTGACTTGCTTCATACAGTGAACATTTTCCAATTCATTATTTTTCTAATACCTTTGGAATAAAACATGCTATTGTGAGTGATTTAAATCTCGTAGTGCCATTTGTGTAGAAACAAGAAATGGAATAGTTTCTATTGAGAGAAAAAAGACATTTGTGTGGATGTCTTTTTGTAAACAAAAGACTAGCAATTACAATTGCAGCGATTGCAGTGATAGTAGCTGATGTTACTAGAAATACTAGAAACTAGAAAGTGAGATGATATTTCTAATAACTGTGATAACGTTGATGCTAATGTATATGATGGAGGTGGTGGTAGCGAGGGCAGAAGATGAGGTACAGACTGGGCTGATGGCAATTGATTGATTATTTTGTGTTTTCTGCCGCGTGTTTGCGAACGCGTTAATTGCAATGGTTATTAGTCTAGACGCTGGAGTGCACGACGTTGTCGGTAAGAGATAGTGCTTCTCCCTCTATGGAACATGCCATGCGGCACATCTACATGTGGTCTTGCAAGGTGTCACCTCCAAAACAAGCACGAAGCTCCCAACTCGTTACGCCGTATGTGTCGTGGATGTAAGTAAAAGTGTGTGTCTATGTGTATTGGAATGTGTGAGGGGAGAGGATACGACAAAGAAGAGGAAAAACCGTGCGCGGTCCTTGGGGCCTTTGCTGAGTACGTTTCCGGCATCCGCCTACTGATGATTAGAGAACCCATGGAAAACTACCCATTAGAGCCGATTAGAATTCTTATCCAGATAGCGGCTGAATTCAACTAAACTCTTTAGCTAATGATTGCGAAAGAAGACTCACGGTATCAACTGATGTCACTTCAGTCCCTCTGACCCGGAGGTCCTAGGTTCGAGTCCTGACGGTGGCAGGATTTTCGACGCTAGCTTGTTAGCCAGGTCTAATTCAGTCTCTGTTAGGAGGGTAATGCCAGCGGCTGGCTGCTCTGATCGGTAGTTTTCCGTGGTTTCTCCGATCAACACCAGGTGAATGCCGAGGCAGTACCCTAACAAACGGGCCATGGACCGCACGCGATCTTACCTTCCTCTTCCTTGTCTTATCCCTGTCCTTTCCCTTTCATACACACGCACTCACACACACTAGCACGCACTACATCACCACACATATCGGGAGACCAGTCAGGAGCTAAGAGTTTGTCTCGGCTGGGACGATGCCAATTTGGTGAGAGATACCTGTTTGGGGATATCCTCGATAGGCGTCGTTAGGAGAGCGCCGGCGGATCTCGCCATGCAGCGGGGAAAATATCACCGCTACCTCCTTAGCAAAACAACATGCCTTACACTTATGAGACAAATGAACCTAGTAGTTGACATGCCCAGAATCGCTAAAACAATCAAACAAATCTTTCGGTAATGTCGAAAGCTCACCATTGTCGAGGCTCAAACTCTAGGACATCACAGTCAGATACTCTGCAGTAGGAAAAAGTGTTGCCCTGAATCTTCTCAGTTATTAGGGAACGACGATTGCCAGTATCGGGGTGGAGGTGCATGGAGGTATCTCGGTAACACCGCTGGAAGCCGTTGAGAGCAAGGAGGAATTGCAAGGAGCATCGGGGCGTGTGGAATTCCCAGAGTGACGTCTACGGTGGCACTATCGGCGGCGGTGCGTCAAAGTACAACGAAAGATGCGCGAATTCCACTTGAATGTCAGCCGTTCCCGCACTCTCTTCTGGCGCGGCAACCCGCGTTACACAGGCGGCGCACTGAGCGAAGGTTCAACACTGATAGATACGAAATTCGAATGCGGCAATTGCAATTGTGGCAGGAGAAGTACTTCCCAGTGAAATGAAAATAAAGGGTTACAAGGATGTCAACACTCAATGATTGAAGAATTTAATCAAATTCTTTTTGCTTTTGCGACCGTCATAAAATAATTTAGATTGATTGATTTTTATTAAGTGGAATATGAATGCTTCTAGAATAATATTCACAACGTGTGTATTCTTTAAGCGATATGCTGCTTAATTAATATGTTGTTCATTATTTATGTTGAAAATATTAATGTAGTTATTACTTTTCAACAGCAGAGTGTAGAGTGACAGAATCTGCTTGTTATCATTCGTGTAGATATTATGTTGAACACGTCTACTCTCTACTCAAGGACTTAGATGTATTTGTAAAATACATCACTACTTCTCCTGGAATCTCATTTTCCTTCATTATTTTAAATATAGTGTAATCTAATTTTATTTTTTATATTAATAACTTTATATATTTATACTTCATTTAAATTTTAATATGCAAATTTAAAAGCCTGGTTTTCAAACCTTAATGAACAGTTTTCATATTTTCATATTTTCTTGAAATGTCTAAATATACTCAAATAACTAACTAAAATAATTTATAACATATATTATAAAGAATATTTAAATTAAAATTTTGGGCTACTTTAAAAAAGTCTTTGAAATATTCATTAATTTTACGTGTCTCTTCGAATACTGTTGAAGCATAATTCCTGTGCAAATGATGATTGTTGATACGCTGCTCAATTACACGAACTGTATGGCTAGCGACTACTCACAATGACGTAAATCCGCAAATCGTAATTCGATCTCCAGGTCCTCTAGGTGAGGCAACGCCGCGCGGCGCTGCCGTGAGGGCGGGGGAGGCCGCAAACCTGAGGACCCTCACTTCCAGCTGCGCTCGGCGACGAGGGTGACGGCGGAGCTCACTAGTTCCATCTCGGTCTCGTGCAGAAACCACAAACTATCTTACACCTAATTAATTTTCACACTTCAATTAGTTTATTAACGTCGGATGAAGGAGCGCCTACTGGCTTTATGAAGAGGAACGAACGGAGAGCGAGCGACTGACGGCTTGCGAAGGGGGGCCTGCGGGAGGAGGAATTTATAAGGTTACGCGGAAAAAATGTGAAGAGATGAGAAATCAGCGGAGGGAAAGGAGAGAGAGAGAGCGGAAGAGAGAGAAGGAGACGGTGGAAAGGCCGCGAGTTTCTGCATTCGACTTGACTAAAGAATGGAAATCAGTCCGGCGGTAAACTTAATTAATGATTGAAATGCATGGAGTTCCGGAAGAGCGGAGAGGAGGGAAAAGAAAAGAGAGAATGGAGTGAAAAAAGGGACTTGGGATTTAAAATCACTTATCGCATTCCGGGCCAACCGCCGCTGCGCGCACAAGTTAAGCGCGCACAATGGAGGTGGAGTCTATTGTGCGCTGGCGTAATTGCTTCGAGCACCTGTTGGCGGGACTGTCGAGCACCGGGGCTTGCAATGCTTTCTCTTCTAGGAAACGCCCCCGCGCCGCAAGGCCCCGCGGCCGAGCCGCGGAAGGAGCCTATTTTTCGCGGTCGAGTGAATATTCGCGGCGGCGCCGGCGGCATCGTAAAGGCGGGAAATAAAAGAATAAGCGATGATTTACGTAACGAAAGAAGGAGGAAGAGCGCGTCTCAAGCGTAACAGCGCGTGATAAAAGAAGAGTTCGGCTGTAGGAAACGATGGAACCACATGACGTTCTCGGTTATAAAGGTTTTTTTTGTGTTTCTTGGATTCTTCCTTGAAGTGGTGATTGATTTAACGAACATTATTGTTGAGGTCGTAAGAGGAGCGGTTCTGAACAATTGGTTAAAATTGTCGTATACATACCAGTGGAATTGATTCGGGTTCGCAAAATTTATGATATAAAGTTTAGCCAAACCTGATAAATTCCCGATAATGCACATACGTTTTCAAAAAAGTTTAAGATTTTAAGAAGTGAAGGTAAATTATGAAGTGGTGTACTGAAATATTTCAAATTGCTTAATCCAATACCTGCATATACGACGTCTGTAATGGGAATTGCCTTACGAACTATATAACTAAATGTACTGTGTATACATTGATAACGTTGATGCAAATGAAAAATATGAAGATATCTCTCTCATAAACGTTGTATTCAGGTGTGTATTACTTTTGTAGCATTCATCAGACGTACAAAGAAAGAAGAAGCGAATTATAATTTTTTAATATGCAGTTTTTCAAAAATATTTTTTATATTAATAC
The DNA here is from genome assembly GCA_017312745.1 of Gryllus bimaculatus. NCBI lineage: Eukaryota > Metazoa > Arthropoda > Insecta > Orthoptera > Gryllidae > Gryllus > Gryllus bimaculatus. The sequence continues at coordinate 552,181 of BOPP01000238.1, read as the reverse complement.
ATTGTCAATGTAATTTAATATTTTTGTTACTTCTCACAAAACTTGCTTTTCGTTTTATAAATAGGAATAGTGTTATTTGGTGTCAAATTTAGAAATCAATTAAGAGTTTCCCTTAGCAATCCATCATTTCCGTTTGGTTGATTGTTTTAAGAATTCACGAATTTTTAAAATGCTCCAACATACTGCCAAGTATTGTGCTTATAAAACTGAACCTAGTATTTGGTTTCTCCTATCTTAATCGTTATCCATTATCTTGAATATTATTTTCAACCATAAGGCTGAATGTAAAATACCTTTCCTCCTTAAAAAAACTGTGTTCCCTTAAAAACCAGATTTACACATTGTAAATACCGAATTTATAAACACGACAGTTCGAAAATAACCTATTCAAATGCTTCTTGTAATCTTTGATATTAGTAAACTACTTAGTACTAATTAGTACTAATTAGCAAACAGAAAAATCTAATTAAACAATCACTGTCATTATTAGAAAACATAGCGGCGGCGATGGTGTAATGGCTCGCGTGTCAGACTGTTATACCCAAGTTGGCGGGATCAAACCCGACCGAAGCCGTATATTTTTAAGGGCGAAAATATCCGTACGCTTTCCTTCGGAGGGGAAGTAAAGCCGGCAGTCTTATGTTAGTAGATTTACTTGCACGTAAAAGATGACCCTAAATGACGCATCTGAGCCAAATTCCAATCTCCTGTTTCGTTGCCTAAGAAATACCTCCTTTCTGCGCTAGTGGGTAAAAGGAGCGTAGCAAAATTGACGTGGTCGGACGGAAGAGCGGGCCTGATGGCCCGAGTCTCGCCACATAAAATAAGGCATTAATTCAATTAATTCAATGTCAAAGAATCACAGAATTGGTGACATTTCCATTATTAGTGTTTCTCATAAGAATGTAGCAATATTTTGTCTGAACAGTTTTTTGGGAAATATTAATTTACTAAAGACTACATAAAAACTTGATGTTGTGTTATGTTTTATAATCAAATTTTATCCAATCCATACATGCGTCTCTTTAATTCGCAATCAGCTGCGGTAATCATATCACATACACATTTACGAAATAAATCCGTTTCTAGCTTAATGATTACAAAACCACTGATAGAATAAATCAACTCCATTAATTTAATAATAATTGGTTAATAGATCGTTCATTGGGAACAATTTAACAATCGCAATGCACTTAGTAGCAAATGCTGCACAAAACAGAATGTTTCATTGTGTTTTCGCATTATATGCTTTTTAAAGACAATTTTTCTACATTCACGTACTAGACTTAAAAACTGATTTTCACTATATTCCTTAAAATCTACATTTTGTATTATCGCCAAGAGTTCTATTCCAAAATTTACATAATTGAAAAAATGAAACTATTTTAATTATTTATGATAAAATCTGAGTTGATTAGGCGTGTCTGGGTGTCTCAAAAACTCAAGTAAGTTATTATTCTGAGGATTGGAAGATCCTACATAATTACACATTTCGACAAAATGCAACAGAATCATTAACATTTTCTAAAAAAAATATTATTTTTAACATTTCTTCGTTGAAAACTCAATTTGAATCACGACTATCATAAGATAAAGAGTTATTGCACAGAATATATCGAGAAATAATTTCAGCTCATTTTTCTCTTGAGATTTCGTTTTACGTGCGAGAAAAGATATGACAAAGTATTTTTGTACTTGCACAGCTTTTCCTTATAACTTGCATCGTGATTTTTCTTCCTCCATGATTATAGAAACTCGCACATTCAACATTGCTGTGCATTGGAGTCTAAGAGTTTAAATGCGGATTCCGAAAATCCACGGTTCGCAGAAGATCGTGGAAATGATAACATAAAGTACTCTTATCCAAGGATTACTTTTCCTGCGGTCAGAGCTGGGTTTTCTGAACGTTTATGGCCGTAATAAAAAGGAATAGGAAAAGTTTCTGCTTACAGTCTTCACCACACATTTCTTATTGCTGTGGAGGTTGCCTCTATTTCATCGATTCCTTTCCCCGCAGAGTGCAGTCAAATATTCTTATTCGAACTCTTTCTGCGATACGATGGACTCCGTGACCACAAAGAGAGATGAGAGAGGTCTAGAAAAGAAAGAGAATACAATTCAAGAAACGCGCAGAGGTCGTAATTTATATTTTATAGACAAACTGAATTCAGGAATAACAAGAATGCCCTGGCAAATCGTGCTATGTTACATTGTAAATCATTGATCGCAAATAGGGACTCTAGTCATTAATATATTTTTTGTTAGTCTATAATAGCAACATATGTGTTTACCTTTCGATCAATATATTTTACTGGAAACCTAATCAAAACCACATTAAAACTTCCAATTACTAAAACATACTTGGAATGTTAGTTTAATGACGCATTTTAATTTTTATTCCCCAATGCTATCATGATTTCAAAAGGCATTTTTATAAGGTACAATAAAACATTTATGAACATATAAAAGTCATAAACACTATGCGAAGAGCACTGCTCGCTAAGAAACAGAAGATTTATGTTATTAAATGCGCAAAAAGGTAAATATTTAGATATTTTTCTCTTTTATATAATGAAGACCCAAAAGTATAATGTAATGAAGTGCTTTTTACTTTCTCACTCTTGCTTCGTAAGAAGAGAATGTATTTTAATCGTGCACCGTAAAACGGTGATTTTTTTGGCAGAGAAACTTTTATTTCCGGAACCCGATGACAAAAGTTGGTAAATGTTGTTCTTATATGGAATAAATTACTTCCTGTAACTCCTGTTTTCTAGTTAAAATCCACATTTTCTAGCTCCTTGGCACCGAAAAATCGATTGACAGCAAAACCGTTCCGCGATTATCTCTGTAATTGGTATGCCTTGATCGATCAGAACGAACTCGAAGCCTTGGTACTTTCAAACGGATTTTGATTTTTAAGGGTACTACACAGTCAAAGCCTCAAAAATATTCTCAATTTCTTTCTCAATAATGACATCAAATTGTTTGATTAAATTTTGTCCTAGGGGTCAATCCATTTTAAGAGGTCCAGAAGTTCATAACTTGACTATCTAGAAAAAATCATTTGTACATAAATTTCCTTATGTTTTGGCTATTCAAAAATATCTTTGATTTTTTTTACAAATGGCGGCCATTTTTGTCTTACGCCATGCGATATTTTTCGCGTTTGTAGGCATTTCCTATTTTCTACATTATTCAACTCTGGTTATTTCTAGCATTCTAAAATAAAAGGCATTAGACTCAGTATACTCTAACCTGCAAATCAAAATATTATTTACTTACCTTCTATGTTTTTGTTTGAGAAATATATACCATATCTCATTCATACATTTTGGAGGAAATGGACTTGATATTTCCGTCATACAATTCATCCCTCTGGTAATTTTGTTAAATCATCAATTCAATGAGCGCCAAAATGAAATAATTGGCGGATGAAAATGACAATAATAAAGTAATTTCGTAAAAAATTACTTTTCTCGTAACAATTTGCCTAGAAAACAAACGCTATTCCTCCACGTAACTCATCAAGTAAACGCACCGTGTACAGCGATTTTCTTAGTCTTATCAGTTTTAACAAACCAATAAATACTTTTCCCAAATCGAATTTCGAAGATGACATCGTTTACATAACTACGATCTGACGGCTTGTGTGCCTGATGAAAGAAGTTTCATATAAGCGTATTTGTGTTTTCAAATGCCGCAACCAGTCGACTTGGCGGCAATCCCCGTCGTCTTCCCTTCCATAATGGCCTTTGAGCGACACGATGCGAACACAGAGCGCGCGTGTGAGGCGCGTGGGCGAGTGCAAAGCGTGCATCGGCGCTCTCGCCAGGTTTTGCGGTAAAAACGGCCCCAGAGAAATCCCACCGCCGCCGGACCTTTGTGAGCATAATGAAAGGAATTTGCGCAACGCTTTGAATCTCTTTAATTGGATTAAAATTGCTAGTATTTATTCGAATGAGTTTACGAACGAGAACTCCGGCGCACATCACTCGAATATTCAGCAGAGCGCGTTGATATCTTCTGACGCGCAGAAAATTTAATATGATAAATGGCTTTTGTATTAAGTATTTAGACATTTTGCTAACCAGATTAAAAGATGGTTACGCACTAACTTTGGGATAACATTCAGTGAAAAGAGAGGAAGGACTCGAGGGAACGCTGTGTAAATATCAGGAAATAGTATTTTCCAAATTTGCCTCTCTAATTCCCAGAGAGAATCTTTGTTTGTTTGTAAGTCGGAGTCGGGAGTGGTATATGTTTCCATTTCAACATTACACGATTTCGTGGCAGAAGTATATGAGAATGTATTTGTTTGCACTGAAAGGGAACGTAAGTGCAATTGATGGAAACGATACCCGATAATACACTCCTCTTGTATCAATCGTTTTACTCTCTTGCTATTACGTACGGAATAAGAGAAAGTATTGTAATCGTGCAACGATAAACGGTGAATGTTTTTACACTAAACCTCTTATTCTTGAGCCCTGACAACACAAACGTGGATTTTTATTATATATTTTCCTTGTTCGACATAAAAAATGTCTTTCAAGGGTTTGAAGATATGTTACATAAATTACATCAACTTTGGGGTATATTAATACATATAGCGTAACACAACATAATTAATCATTAAACATAATTAACAATTTTAGAGATAGTTCCAGGAAGGGACTTCTGAACACTTATTTTAATTTTTGTTTTTGAGTAACTAATCAGTGACATTAAGGAGGGTGTAATAAATATTTCGAATGACGAGATTTAATGAAAATGTGGGAAAATCTTGTTTACTGGTATCGATAGGGTGTGTTGTTGAGAGCTTTCCACTGAAGCTTTGGAGATCGGAAGGTCTCTATGGTCTCCAAGATGACCAAAGCCAGACGGATTGCTAATTACCAGCACTGTCTAAACAATGGGCTCAAAGACACTACCACTGCCTGAATGCTGACTGGATGACAAAGATACAGGATGTTAAGATCGATTGGTTTCGTGGTTCCGTCCGTTGAATTCTTGGTGAACGCTGCAGTAATACGCTAAATGACGAACCTAAACCGTGCGCGATTTATCTACACATCTTTACGACAGAACAAAAAAATTAATATTTTTCACATTTTCCATCCATGTCCCATTAATCATATATAATACGTGACGAACGCCCGAAGTTCAGGGTGCGAGGATTAAGTAGAGGGAATCTCGATACACTGAATATGTCTTGTAAATTTTCCTAAATAAAAATGACATATATCCACGAGCCGTATCTATCCTGCTTTCATAGACTAACAGTGCGCCCTAATAATAAAATTAATCTCTTAATATCGGCAATTGATGTATCATATAATACTACGTATATTATTAAAAATAGACTTCGCTGTAAACTGAGACAATTTATTCTTTCCAATTCTGAGAAGTCTGAAGGGTGAATGTAATAGTACCTTGCTAACCTTGAACATTTTCAAGAAGATACATAAAACAGGACGTTGTTGTACTGATGGTTCATTTATTAGAAATTCGAATGCACTATAATAAAATAAGAGAGAACTGTCATCGTGTCAAAAGTTTGTTTTAAGTAAATAATACATAATGCTCTCCATTGTTCTGACAAGACCCATCAAAAAGTCCTGTTGTATTTGCTGCGCTGAGAAATGAACTGCAGTGTACCAGATAGAAGCTGCCCTTGCGGTCGTGGCGTATCTGTCATGGCACAGGCTGCATTTTGCGTAAAACACGAAAGCTGAAACGCGCGGCAGCGCCCCTGGTGACAGGCCGCTGCGACTGCTCGCACGTCCATTGCACAGACATTTTGTGCAGTAAGTTGTCAATGCGTTGAGGGGCAGAAACACGCCATTGCTATTACCAGCTGTCAGTGGTCTAACAAGAGACATCTCAGTGCAATTAGCAACGACGTTTTCAATTCTCCTTCCAGAAACCTGATCTGGTTTCCGATTTATATTCCCACAAATACATATTCCCCTTAATGAAAACGAACAGAAAAAGCTTTTCCCATATATCTTGATTAATAGTTTATAATTACTGAACAAAAACATCAAAGTGTATATGTACACGCATATACTATAATATATATTATATATATAATATATATAATACTATAATATATATATATAAAATTATTCACAGCTAATTACAGATTCAATATGTATATTATAAATACTTATTTAAATAAAGAGTTCTTCAAATATATTATAATCTACTGAGAGAACGTGTATTTATTTGGTTTGCTAACACAATTTACATGTGTGCTCACGTGTAAATGTAAACAATATTCTCTTAATCTTCAAATTACAAATTCAATATGAAATATGTCGGCATGTTGCACTATTGCTCAACATTAAAACTGTATTTTCGCATCGCAAAATAAAGACTTCGAGCTTGTTTTTGTCTTGGCTCTGTTCGCAGCTCTTACTCTATATTTTGTACTCATAAAACCTAGTATGTTGATAATGACAAATTAATATTTCGGTAAGAAAATGTCGTGGGGCCAGTAATAAAACCCATTGAATTGTCTGCTCATAACCATAATTGCAAATGAGTTGCAAACTCTCCATGACAAATATAATTGTCCCCCTAGAAAAAGTGAGCTCATGTTAGCTCTAAAAGGCTAAGGCATTATTAGAACCGTCCTAGATGGATCACGATTGCCGTTGCCTTGCATAGTCGCTCACCCAAAAGTTCCAGGGTTTGAGTCGACGGTGCTTTTGTAGGTAGGTTGGATTCAACACATGTGATCTATCCTTTGTCATCTTAATCTCCTTCTTCTCCTCTCTCTCTTTCATACACACACATATTCAAATGAATAAATATGCACTTACGTGCAATATACTTCGAGAAATGCACAAATATCGGGTGTCCAATCAGAACTTCTGAGCTCAACACGGCAACGAAGCTCAACACGGCTGAGAAGGTGCACTGATTGGGAGATACCTGGAGAGCGAATAACGAGTAGGTCGGCGCCAGAGCAGATATCCTAGAAGGGGAGGAACACTGCCATCTCGCGGATTTAGCCGGCACTTCACTTCTGGGTATCATGGCCGTTGTAGTTATCGTTCCCCGGACAAACTACGTATCAATGAATTAATGAGCAACTTGAAAATCGTGGGGTAAATGAAGCATTGGGCATTTTCGGCCGGTGAGGGGGCGGATGGGCGGGTGGCACGTGGGAGCGAGCATAGACAGGTGGGGGCAGGGGGGCGGGGCGCGGATGTGGGCGGGAGGGGGCGGCTGAGAGCGAACCTCCCGAGCGCGGCGCCGCTCTCCATTATTCTCGCGCGCACTTAATGAAATGTCAGCGGGCGGAAGCGGCCGCGCCGGCGGGGGGCGGTGGGGCGGGGGGCCCGCCGGGGCGGAAGGGCGCCGGGGGCAGGGAGGGAAGGTGCGGGTGGCGGCGGTGGTGGATGGTGCGGGGGAGAGAGATTGCGCTTAATCCCGGCATCTGTAGCCCTCTGCCCAACAGACGCTCACGCCCTCGCTGATTCGCCCCGTGGCCTAATGCTCCGCTCTCCAACGGCAGGTGGCCCATTGTCGACGCGCAAGCCGACTCCTTCGCTTGTTTCAGTTGCGATGTATCTCCGAATCATTGAAAATGCAAGGAATTACACTCGTTCGGAACTGATTCCTCCTAACGATACCGCTTGAGTTGTATGTAAAGGGCGGCAAGGGTGCTTTGGGGCATCACTTGTCACTGCAGAGCCTCTGATGTGAAGTTTCTACGGTTGGATAAATCTAGCGACCGGCTGCACTGACCGGTTGTTTCTCATGGTATCTCCGATCATCACCAGGCGAATGCCGGAGCAGTACCCTTTAAAAACGGGCTACGGACAACCTACGAACCATTTTTCGTTCCTCCTCCTTGCCCTATTTTCACACCTTACTTACACACTTACACTGACGCGTGTTGGCTTACACCGGAAATAGGCACGCGCACAAGGTTACGTGTATTTCACTGGCTAGCCACACAATGAAGGAACACAGAGTTTGAGAAACGGTGTGTACGGGAAAGGCCGGGCAAAGCTTTCGGCGCTAGTTGCGTCGTCTGAGAGACTTTTGTAATCTTTGCTTAAGAGGAGTAAAAGGTTCGGTATGCGTCGCTTTCTCATTAATTTTATTTGGCATGTTATGCAGTATTAATATTATATATCATAAAACAAGTTATTTTTAGACTAATTTAGAATTTCCCGTTAGCAGTATATTCAGAGTAAAATCAGAAGCATGATTGAAAATCATGAGCACATTAAAAAAACGCAGGGGATCACATGTCATCATTACCACCCGACTTAATATGTTTACGTAGTAAAGGGAAAATATTATAAAACTGTAACGGAAATCAGCAATTTTTAACTGAAAAACTGGAATTGTCAATTCCTGGAAAATAAAATGTGGAAAAATCGTGTTCGTATAAGTAGTAAATTACTTTCTCTGACCCATTGGGTAATCAGAATCCACGTTTTGCTGGTCATTGATACCAAAAATTTGCTTTATGTCCAAACGTCCGTCTGTCTCCGTCGTGTTTTTTGTTCGTCCGTCCGTCCGTCCGTCCGTCCGTCCGTCCGTCCGTCCGTCCGTCCATCCGTCCAGCCACTTGACTGTCCACTCATCTTTCCGTCCGCCGTCAGTAGTCAGTGAAAAAATATCTTGCAGCAACATTAATTTTTTCCGATTTTTGAAAATACGGAGTTAGTAAAAAACGGGACCAATACCAATTTTCAGAAACTAATTTTTAAATATTACCTAAATTTCACGCGCAATTTCAGTAAAACGTATTATATTTCAAGAACTATCTATTAACAGCAAATTTCAATAAGGGAAACCATCTCTTTTCTCAGAATTGCTGATGAAAAAAGCTCCGAAAAATATTTTACGTTTTGCAGAGAAAAGGTTCTGAATGGTTTAGGCGATAGTATTTACCACAGATGGACTGACAGACAGACTTTTATTCTAATTCGATTTTAAGGTATCAAGGACACACAAAACGAGATTCTGACTTCACAACGTGTTAGGGGAAGTAATTTACTAGTGCATAGATCTGATGTTTTGTTAACAATGCCCAACAATAGGATTTTTTCTGCCAAAAAGTCGCCTTTTTCTAACATAAGGTTACAATATTTTCTCTTTATTTAGTAGTAACGTTTCAAATCGGCTCGAAACTACTCAAAAGTGTTGGCTCTGGTAAAGTAAATAACGCTTAAAAATAGCGCGCGTTTCGTTGAATTCTCTGAATTCTCCATAATTGCCAATGTAGGAAATAATGCAAGAAACCATTGTATTTGAATCGTCGGTGAGACTGGCTTCAGTTTTCAGGCGGGTGGACTAAAGGTAACGACCCAAGCGTGTTATCTCGAAGGACCTGAGATCAAATCTTGTCGCGGAGAAAATAGTTTTGCTGGATTGAAATATTTTCAAGGTTCATGTAGTAGTATAAAATTGCATTGCCTTTACGAATAGTGCAAGAAAATGTGTGCTGCTGTAGCCCCACTAGTTTTTCATTTCAAAAACAGGTCCTGGTGAGTGAGTAGCAGATCGCCACAGCAACTACGTGAAGTTTTCTAATATTTTAACAGATATCCATGTTGCTTAGTTTTATGCTAGTAAAGGGATAGCTTAGGAGAACTGTATATTGGAACATCATCCTGATCATGTGTTTTAGAAAAATGTACACTTTTATGGAAACGAAGTAGGGAACTCTTACTTTAAATAACATTGAAACTCGTCTGCTAATTTGAATTATCAAGGAAAATAGCGAATATTTTTATTTAAAATCTTGAAAAAATAATGAAAAAGCAACTTATAATTTACATACCTTATAACTGGACAGTTTTTAAAACATTTTTAATTGTTAATGTATATTTGTATAAAGCTGTACATGTGCGTAAATAGTTCGTGACAAAAAAGTAATTGATAAGAAAAATATTTTTTTATTAAAATTCCATTTGAACTAGCAAACAATTCAATTAAGGAAATAAAAGAAAAGAAAATTCCCCAATATATTTGTGGTTATTAAAGTAGACTTAAAAATGTCTTGTAAATGAGCGTACAGAATTGTGATCCCAACAAATCAGAACAAACTGAAATATTTGCATTTCAAACTAACATGTTGAATTTTGAAGTTGGAATAAGATAAGAATCTTTTATATTCTTTGAATCCCTTGAATGACATTTTTGTAATGACATAAATGTGCCTTTTTCGAAAATTTATTCCACCAGAAAATGAATAAATCCACGAGACAAAAAAAATACGCTGTCAATTATTGTCGGAAACAAATTTCCAACCCTTCAACATGAGGAGTCGTCAAATCGTATTTCTCTCATAAAAGTCTTTCATGTAAACCTCTCGTAAAACCTTCCATAACAGATTTATTTTCGCCGCCGCGTCGTCCGTATTTCTCACCTACTTCCGTCGACCGCGTAAACATCCGCGAACTGCAGAGGCAGCGTGCGGAAAATACGCTCCCGCGCGCGCGCCATCTTTCCCATACACCGGCAAGCACAGCGCCGGGCGCGTTCAAGGAGATGGACCGTTTGTCAAATGCGTCCCCGCCCCGAAAGAGGTGCCGCGGGCGGAGCCCGTAAACAAGCCCCTTGGTGTCTGACTCGCCCCGAGCCTCGCCGCACGAAACCACTCTTCGTCGCAGGCAACGAGCAGCACGAATTCTCTCGTCCTCCTCGGCAGACGATGGCTCTGCTTGTTCAATTTCTACTTAATGGGTGTCTGTAGAACAAAGATTCATGTCTGCCACAACATCAATTGGTTTTTTAAATGTGTCGGTTTGATACGTTGAAGTTTGTTTGTCTGTTTTTTTTTGTTTTTTTTTAAATTAAAATCACTTTAACTATTAGGTCATTAGCGACCACGCGTTGAAGTTTGTAGACATTTTGCAGCAGAATTTTCAGGAAAATTGATTTCAATGTAAAATGTCAGCTTCATGCCCTTTCAAAATTGGAGATCGGATAACTGCAAATTAGTTCGTTTTTTTTACTTCATGCTTTCAAAAATCACTGAAAATAAAGAATACGACTTCAGAAAAGGAAGGACTAAAGTAGTATCTAATTGACATTCAAAATAAATACAAATGTTATACATATCTCTAATGGTCGTGTATCAGGATGATCACATTTCCATTAGCTTGTAATGCGATGGAGTTTAACTCTGCTCAGGGAAGTTCTCAGTTACGGATATGAACGTAATTACCTAGGGATACCTGTTAATTTTGAATTAATAATCAGATTTATTTGATTTTTCTACTTTAACAGTGAATTGATTGTGAACATGATTTGAATCGAACCAGTACTCAACACCGTAACGGGTTTTGAAACCCATTGTGTTGTTGAATAAAATGCAGGGTTTTTCCTTTTGGATACAATACGTTAGAAATAAATTTTATTCATACGTTTTTAATTACATTTGCTAAAATAATAGTTTAAAAAGGAAAAAGAATACAACTTTAAAAACTCATGACTTAGAAACGATATTTCGTGTATACATTTCATTCCTTAAAACACATATAATTAATGACGAGATTTTTAACCATTGTAGATTCACCACCATAAAGTAAAAAATTAAATGTAGATCATGGGATTTGGTCCGAGTAAATGAAGATATTGAAACATACTTTGTCGACGTTATGTAATATTTTCATTCAATCCTCAAGACTTACTGGGCGAGAGTGACACTCGCACTGTAATCACTCCATGTGGAGTTGTGTTGGAGTCTTGCCATTATCGTCTTGAGAGGTTGTAAGCATACGTAGATTTTGTAACAACCTGTAAGGATGGAATACAATTATTCCGAAACGTCGGCAAACTGTATTTTAATGTGTTAATGACATTTTTATTTGCAAGTTATTTCACCTAATAAAAGACATGCAGATTCTGAAAAATAAACTATAAAAGCTGCAGTCGTCTCGAGAAGTATGGCGAAACCATCTGGCAATTCAGATTTTCACTGTGAAATTCCAAATAAAGAAATAAAACGTCAATTGGAGTTTGAGTTTTACGCCAGAACGGCGCGCGGTATGAGGTGGGTCGTCTAATTGGTGTAGTGTTTGTTCTCACACTATAATACAGCAAGTATATGCAGCCGCTCCACATGCGAGTCCTGCTCATACGTCGGCGTTTGCTTGATGTTTGGGTGTTGTTGATGTTGACGCCCAAGGCTTGCTTGCTTTGCTTTGCTTTGCAGCGCTTTAGCCGTCGACTTTATTTGCTCTTTTAAATGTGTTAGCTGAGTTGATAGGGCGCGCAACGAAGTAAAGGGCGATTTTATGAGCTCAATATTAGCTTTTAGAGTTAGGGAAATTACGATTTTTTTCTAAATGTTCTGTGAAATTTACGCGTACTTTGCTAAAAATATAATTTTTAATGTATGGTTCCTCATTTACGTATATTGATATTTTCATAACGTATATACTATTTTCTAGCATACGTTTTAATATATTTAGAAATTTAATCATGAGCTTGTAGTACTGTACTCAGTTTTCAATAATGTTGAAATGATCATGTGCAACAAAATCGTTCCATTAAAAATTTAAACCAACTGATCAGAACTACTAATAACATATGGGTGTAGCTCTGGGCGGGTTTTTTCTCTATGATTTACCATGAAAATAGTTTTTTAGTAAATTCAAAATTCAACATATAAATACTAACTCTTCTTGAACTGGACTGTTAGTTCTTTAAAAAGCCGATGACCACATATTAGCGTGATGTTTAAGTACCGTAATTGTTACTTGTTTGAGGGATAAACTTTCTACAAAGTAATATAGTTGTATATTAATTGAGATAAAATATAATATATTAAAAAACAATTAATAACATGGAAAATAAAAAACCTTCAGGCATGAAGCCATGAATGTGTATTAAAAGAAGTCCGAACTGAATATTCTCCTATCTCGCCTAATTTAACGCTCTGCTAATGTAAATACTAACAATGTGCTTATTTTAACCAAATTAAATGTTTCAGAGATTCACTGTACTGAATACAGTGGTTCGCATGTTAAATATTGAAATAATATACTAGTAAGGTGTATTAGCTCTCGTAGTTTATAATTTACGAAGTTACAATATTTCAAATGAATTATTTCTAACTCCTATATTAGTGTGAAAAGGGTATGTGTTGTAATTAGATATTGATTTCAATTGCAATCATACTTTAAAAATTAACAGAAACCTACATGTGTGTAACAAACTATGTCCATTTTATATCCAAAATTTTTAACAAACTATGTCCATTTCCCGAGAAAAATCATGGATTTTTAATTGAATTATTCTATATAAAAAGTGACAGATGTAGCGAACTGTACTTTTTTAAGCATTCTTGCTATCATTAGTGGCATAAGAGGGGGACACCAGTAACCTCACAGAATGGGGCAAATTATAGTTAGTTGTTTTTAAGTAAATATTATTTAATAGTTTTGTGAGTATATTTCTTGTATCTTAAACGGAATATTATTTCCCGTACACATAACATTTGTAGCTTTAAATAATTAATGTCGATATTTTAATTTCAAAGCACGTTTTGGGTTCTCACATACCAAAAATTGTGTTTTTTAACATTTCTGTCTTTCTATTGGTAAACGAAACAATCTAGCATCTAAAACGATTATATAAGATTGTCCTAAAAATTAATATTGGAAAAATGTTAAATTAATTATGTTTGGACAAAGCCTTGTGTATTTAAAATTAATCCTTTAAATTTTGAGGGACCCTGTATGAATTCCCAAAAAATTTTGAAAATTTTTTATAAAAATAGCTCAATAAGACTATTTTTTTGAAAATGTTTTGCCAGATTAGAACAAACCCATAATACAGGCACAAGTTCAATAAACGTCTCTGAATTTTCGAAAATTACAAATGCTGGAAATATTTCAAACGCTCTCTTATAACAACGTTATTAAAAGTAAACTTTTGTTGTTAATGATATCTATTTTTGGATATTATTTCTGTTAAATACTGGCATGCGCAATTTCTTATGATGAGAGTAATAATAATATTCTCATAAGTTTAAAGGAATAAGAGGCAATTCAAAATACATGAAAACAATTTTATTGAGAACAGTATCGTATTACACTTTCTCGAATATGCAAGTATATACGCAATAATATAAGTAGTAAAAGAGAATGAGAATAATCTCTTGTCCTAAAAGGAAACTATAAATAAGGAACTTGTTTCTACCACAGGAAACAATGGTACCGTGATGGGGTGTGTATGTATGTATGTAATATATATAAAACCAAACTAATAAAAACACATTACATAAATGCACATTATATACATTAAATTAAAATGAAACGTTTTCGAAGATATTTTGTCAATAACTTAGCATCCTTAGACGATTGAACTATACGATTGACTTCCACCATGTAGTTTATTTCGAGTGACAACTCACTGTAACCAACTACAGACGACTAGCCCACGCCTCACAATTTATTAATTACTCAGAGATGTTTCTTTTGAATGAAGCCCACTGTATAGCGATACATTTACATTTAGCACTACATCTACAGCGTTTGCGTACGCACCACATTGTTATAAAATGCAAGCAAATAAACCCACGAAACGGAAAGTCACCTCAACACAAAACGCCACCGGACAACTTCATTGACTTCTGTGTTCGCGAGCTAACTGCTATCGACCAGCGCGTTCCTGGAAATTTGGCGCTCCGCTCCGCGCCGCGCCGCTGTTTCTGGGAATAAAGTCGCAAAACGCGCTCAAAGCGCGTCCTAAAAAGACGCGCGCCTTTATTATCGGCGACGAGAAGCCGTCGAAGAGAGACTTGCGACATTGAAGGCTCCGTTCTCTTTAGAAGCTATAAAAGAAGCGAGCAGCGAACGTGGGAGGCGGGGTGGGGGGCTCTCCCCCCCCCTGCTTGATGCGCAGCCGGATGTTCAGCCTCCAACTTGGCGCACTGTGCTAACTGCAAGTTTCGCCCCGCCCCCGCCCCCGCCCCCGTCCCTCCGCCAACTTGGGGCGCTCCTTGGCTGCCGCCGGGAGACGGCTGCGGGCGATGGCGGCGGTGGCGCGAAGACGGGCCACGCACAGTGAAGGATTTTTGTTAACTTACCGAGCGAAATAATATTCGTCTTGGTATATAGCGACATTTATAAATAATGTGATTTTAAATATACGTTACAGAAATTATTTTTAATGGCGTAGTTCAAAATTAATTTAAATTTCAATTTTTGAGGGTTTTTCAGGTCATCAAAAGTACAATATTCTCTTCGAATGCGCCAGCTGCATTTTGAATTTCTTCTCTTCGTACTTGAAACGTTTTTATGTAGTCGTATGATAACAGTGTTTATGTGAAGCTAAAATGGGACACTCACCATGAGAGATTTTTGTTAACTTACCACACGGAAGTATTTTCGTTTTAGAGTATATCGATATTTATAAATATTGTCAGATTAAATTTAGAGCAGGGGAATTTATTTTGATGCTGTTATTTCAAATTAAGTTTAAGATAAATTTTTGGAGAAGTTTTCAGTTCTCCAAAATACAATAAACTCGTCTAATGCATCAGCTGCATTTTGACTTTCTCCTCTTTGTACTTTAAAAATTTCTTTGTACTTATATGATCATGGGATTTATGTGAAGCTAAGATTCGCCACATACAGTGAGAAATTTTTGTTAACTTGAACTAAATAGTCATTTAAGAACGATGGCAGGTTAAATTTAGGGCATAGAAATGTATTTTCATGGTGCTGTCAATTTTTTGAGAACTTTTCAGTTCATTAAAAGTACACACACTCTTTGAATGCATCAACTACGTTTTGAATTCCTTCTCTTCGTATCTTAATCATTTTTATGTTGTCGTATGATCACGATGTTCATGGGAAGCGAAGATGAGCCATTCATAGAGAGAAATTTTTGTCATCTTAGTGAGTGAAATAGTGTTCGTCTTGCATTATATTTTCATTTAAAAATATCAGTTTAAATGAATGACGCTTAAATCTATGTTAATGATCCTTCATGAAATTTAGATCAAGTTCAATTTTGTGAGAATTTTTCAGTTCGCCAGAAGTATAATACACTTTTTGAATGCAGCAGGTGTTTTATTATTTTTTTATTTTCGTAGTTTAAAGAACAGTAGTTGTACAATTACGGTATTTATCTTAATGGAACAAGTATTGTTATAAACCTGAAAATATTAGTTACGTAAATTTTTACTACAAAAGTGAGTGTTTTGTGAAACATGTGAACATTACATGTAAATACTACTAGGTAGAATGTGCTTATATCAATTGGAAAGTGTCATTCATGTATCAGTACATAGAATTTATTTAGGAAAACCATTTTAAATTTTTTTCTCAAGCAACCAAATATTTTTTAATGCGAAGTCTTTCGGCTGTAACTGTTTCGGCTGTAATCAATGTCTTTATTTCCTTTTGTAAGCATACTTATTCCGGATAAAATACATGCTTCTACCAACACAAACGATTTAAAAATGAATATAGGCCTCCCCTGCTTTCGTACAAACCGTCTTCTCCATTTTATGATGTTCATAGTGCAACTAATATATAGAAAGTCTGTTCTGAACAGCAACGGAGATTGTTTGTCATAACTGAACAAATCTAGTTAATGATTTATCGGAAATCAATTATCGCAAATTTCTGGGCCTGCTATGATTGCTCCAAAAAGAAGCAGATCCGGAACGTAATAAGATCGAAAAATATCGCATATCTAAATGGAATGAAACACGAAGCAGGTTCACTGGCACTCGTGCTTCCGATATGTTTAGCAGTTATTAATATTTTCAATTGTAATTCTTCCTTTTGTTATAAAAGCCAAATATTTACTTTTAAGCATTTTAAGCCACAACTGTATTTGTTAAAGAAATCGGTCAGTCGACGTAAACTAAATACGACGTCAGTACCTACAATTCTACTTGAATGGTTTTGCTGATGCCATTGTTTATAGGTTGAACCCGCAAAACACTTCGCCCGTTCAAAAGCAGAAAACCACGCACTGTGTGGCAGGTTCGTTGGAGGCGGAAGGTCGGTGAAGCGTGGCGGGGGCGGGAGGTGAGGGGGGCGGAGCCAGGCAACGCCAGGTGAGCTCGCAGGGTGGCGGGCGATAA
>BOPP01000238.1:463193-532833 GCA_017312745.1 Gryllus bimaculatus | reverse complement strand
GGGGGCGGGGCAGGCGCCGCTATCTGACGGAGCCGGAGATGGGGCCAGCGGCGCGTGGAGCTGCCTCGTGGCCCCAGGCCGCTCCCGCCGCCTCCGCCCTGCCAGACGCTGCCCGGTGGACCTCGCTGCTGTTGCTGTCTGCTACCATTACCTCTTCCGTTCACATACCCCGCCCTTGCATGCCGCTCCGTTGCAGCTGGCCTCGCGCTTCTTACGCCGCCGCCTTTGAGCCTCGGCCTTCTGTTTGCCAACCCCTCCCCAAAGTACGTCTCATCCTCAAGCTGGATGGGTCTCGACGCTCGTGTTCTTGGGAAGGGACAGTGTACG
Organism: Gryllus bimaculatus; assembly: GCA_017312745.1. Classification (NCBI taxonomy): domain Eukaryota; kingdom Metazoa; phylum Arthropoda; class Insecta; order Orthoptera; family Gryllidae; genus Gryllus; species Gryllus bimaculatus. Next base: position 532,506 of record BOPP01000238.1, on the reverse strand, counting down.
ATAGTGTTATGTAAATTTTGGGTTTAAAAATTATACTGGTGAATAAAAAATGCGACTACGGACAAACAATATTTAAAAATGCAGCACTTATATGTGTTTATACACGCACCCGTAACGTTACAGTAAATTGTAAAATTCGAAATTATTTCTTGGCGTGGTATTATATTTTTGAACGAGATAAAGTTTCCATTCCCGTTACTTATATTTTTTACGTTTTCGTAATTTTTAGTTGTCTAGTCCATTTTTGTGTAATTGGGGCCCCAAAGGGAACGTTTGTCTTTGCTTCTTTCCCCTTGGTGTTTGTGCAGTTTCTTTAGAATGGATTTTTTCATAATTTGATTTTAGTTTGCTTCGCACCCTCTTTTAACTCTCGACAACATTTCTTTCTCTTTTTCTACTTACAAAGCCCCTTTACTACTTTTCTTCTTAGTCGTCTTTATCAAATTTATTTTGACACTCACACAAATAATGAAAGTAACTAATCTTTCGGTAGGGTAGGTTATACTTGGGCAATTTGTTTCACAGATTTACAATTTCCAATAAAAATATAAGGTATGTTAATGTAACTTGCGCCAGCCTTTGTCTTACATTTTGTTGGTGTCACCCAATGCTGTTAAACCTCTCAAAGAAGTGACGTGTGCGAATAAAAATCATGAGAACACGAAGCAGAACGTGTACACATTACTTTTGGTTTATTATTAGAACATAAGTCCCATTAAATAATAATTGTTAATATTTCTATTGCCGTTATGATTATTTTGCAGTATTCTATATTTGTTAATTTGACGAAAATAGTACAAATTGGAAACGTTCCATAAAAAAATCGATATGTTAACTTGAAGGCTTTGATTGCTCTAGACGAGTTGATACGCAAAATATTTCATTGCGTGGTAACGTCTAGACGAATTATTGCGATCAGTCAGTCAGTCGCTGGGAGCCTCTGGATGAGACAGTGTGCGAACCCCAAATGTCCCGGAAGCCTCTGGTCGAGTTCGTTCGTGCAGTCGTGCTTTCGGCTCTCGCAAGGACTGTATGATAACTGAAATGTCTTGAGCGGTATATATGTTCCAGTGAGCTCTGCTCAAAACGCTCTCAGCGTAGATGCTTGACTCACAGCAAGAGGTGTGACTCACAGTCGGCCGTCCCGTAGCAGTTAAAGGGTTAAATAATGCATAATTCAAATTAGAAGAACAAGCTTTTTGTCATTCTTAGTGTCCACAAGGACGTCAACCTGTGGATAGCTAAGGTTAAGGAGTTGTGACAGGTCTGGCTAGTGTCATTAGCTCAAGGTTCTGCAGCTGGTGGTCTGGAAGCCAGTTTGCACTGCTGGTGACGGATGTGCACCACTAACCACCACAGCAGCGCCACTGCGTCGCTCGTGTGACTACAAAGCCATGTAAACCAATGTTTTGCCAGTTAAAGCACCACTAGGAACTACTAGAGCACCTACGTTGAAAACTACGCATACAAGTTTGTGGAAACAAAATTTGGAACACCTGTCAGGCGCATCCTCTTAGCCCACTAATTTGATAAACATATTTTAGACGATTCTGCCATGTTAATCTCTATTCGAGATTTTCTCTGGATTGGTGCGAGAACATCTGTTTGCACTACTTGTGTATAAAAAACTGAACCAAACACCAGATGAACGGATTGGGTTGCTGTCGGGCTATGTCTTCTCAGGTAATGAAAGGGGAAAGGGGATTAGCTGGGAAGCGAGGGTGAGGGAAACCTCAACGAGGGATGCAGTCGGGCGATCCTCTCCGCGGCTGCAGCCACCTCGTTGTGTGCGCTCTTCGCCTCCGACCTACGCGCCGCCGAAACTCGCGGTTGATCGTGTGTTGTCGCAAAGTACCACGAATGAACTCGCACCGTTGGACCGATACTCCCTATCCGACAACCTTTGTGACTGGGCGGCTGTTTCTCGAGATATTAATGGTTTGTGTAGGTCCTCTGCAAAGAAGATGAAAACTAATGAGCGAATGAGATAGTACTTAGTGTTCCGGGCGCGCCAACTACTTTGGCCTGCAGTCACGTGCGTTTGGTTGGGTGTTTTAGAGAGATTATTATAAGAAGGTACTGCTCTGACAGCTACTGCTTAGCTATTGCCCGCTTAATAACAGCCGGGTTCTATCCATTCATTACATTCGTCAATGAGTTAGTTTACAATTTCGTCACATGTAAAAAGCTTCATCGCTATCTCTTGCAGTGCGATCGTCCTATATGACTTTTTTTCCCGATCTGTCGAACTGGTCCCTTCTTAGAGTAACTTCTCTATATAGCCGGAAGGTGGAAATGCATCTCCTCCGCTGGAAAGTGGGATTTGAAAAGTACGTACACGTCGGCATGTGGGGTTTTCCTGTTCAGGTATCTCCCACCCGTCCCAGAAAAACTCTCATCGTCTGCCCAATGTGGTAAAGTTGGAATTTTTAAGTCTATATTTATATAAAGGAACTAAGAGAAGGCAAGGATAAGAAAGTTAAGATCGCGGGGTCCGTGGCTGGTTGGTTAGGGTTCAGCGCCGGAATATAGCATTGATCGGAGAAACCACGGAATACTACCGATCAGAGCAGCCGGACACAGACGCTGGCCGAATTCTACTCGGCTATCAAGCTAGAATGCAAACTCCACCCCATTGGGACATAATTCCTAAGATCACAAAACAACGACAAGCATTGCAATTAAAATGTAAATGAGTTAAGGTAATTAGAATTTATCCGAAGGCGCTAATATTCCTCTAGTTTGATGAAAGAAACTAAAGAAATTCATTAGAAGTTTAATTTCAAATTGTGCATCTTGCAATGAATTGCATTTTGCATAGAGTTTAAGAATAATTTTTGCAACAACTTAAAAATTATGAATCAGTCATGACATAAAAACATTAAAAAGCACACCTTCTTTTAAGTGCCAACTTTTAAGAAAAACGCTTAAAAATGAATAGTTTGCCTTCACTTCCATTAGATACATAATTTACAGAATTTCACCATGTCCTATTTTAAATTTAATTTTTGCCTCCAGTTTCTGGTAATTTCGTTTTACCTGCGTTTGAACATAGCGTCAGCAAATATTATAATCATTGTGCCAATATCGCATATTTATTGCAATTTGAAACTAGAATTTCAATTATTCAATAAAAAGGGATATAAAGTTCATTCCTATCCAAGTTGTTCAATTCAATTCCAAACAATGTTTATTCATGGTAAAGTATATAAAAAGGTGTCACAAACGTAGCAAAAACAAGGTGGGATGATCCGAATCTCTGTCTCCGCAGTTACGATTATTGGCCATGGTCTCATTGTTCGCCCACTGAGCGACCAGTGGTTCCCCCATCAGCTATTGATAGCTGCATTGCGAGTCTACAACAAAACAAGCTTCCTAAAAAGAAGCATTAAAAACCAAAAGCAGGGCTCTCATTTATGGATGAAAAGTGCTCTTTGTCGGCCGCATTTGTACCGTTTGCGCACTTTTATGACCCTGCACGGCTCGCGCCGTGATTACCCAGGGCTGACAAAGCGGGCCGGGCCACGCGCCACTTCAAAAACTCTATGAATATCTACTGCGCGCGTTTGCGGGCGCCGGGGGAGCAGGTGGCGCTGTCTAGCGGAAATGCGGCGCGTTCAATGCATACCGGAATGGGACGATTTGATTGGAACATCCTCCCACGGGAGCGCTGTATTTCCCTCCACTCGATGGAACTCGCGCTTTCGAGTTGGCGGATAGAGGTCGCAGCCGCCGCGTCGTGTCGCGTGCGTCTGGTAGTCAACATTCAATGCACACGCGCATTCAGCTTCATTATTAACTTCGCTCTGAGCAGGAAGTTCCGACGAACAATTTGAATATTTTGGAATTGATGAAGGCCATTTGTGATGGTGTACTCTGATTTGTTTTTATGAAAGATATGATGTATTTGAAATCTCGTTTCGTCAATTTATCGCGACAATAAGATGGTGGGTAGGAATTGTATCGGTTCAAGTTACTTTGTGATGCGGGACCACTCATCAAACATTAAAACCCAATCGGATGTATGGAAGAGAGATCAGAAAAGGTGGTTGTGATGCTTGATTTTTCAAATATTTTCAACATTACGATTACATATTACTTTTATCCAATCCTACAGTCAAGGACACACATTTACATTTCACGTGTTTACATAAGGTAGGTTTTTTTTGGAGAAGTCACACGGCAATTTTTAAAAAAAATTAATGTTGTAGCTAGACATAAACGTTCACTCGAAATCACACGTGTTCCGGATTTAGGAAATTTCAATCTTAACTTTCGTAAGCTTTGCCTGTGCGGTGAATTTTGAATGGAAACGCATTTCAGTTTCTGCTGCAGTTGCCACAGTAAATTATACAATGTTTCTGTTAATATTACCCTTATGGTATGGTAATCCTTCAAATCTTTTATCTTCATGTCGAGAAAAAATGTTCACTCGGTGTAGTACTACATCTGTAATATTACATGCGTGTATCAAACAAAATTTCATAGCTTTTAAACTCTTTCAGAAAATTGAAGCAATTTTTATATTCCTCAGAAATGCCTAATGTTCTTTATTATTTATTTCAGTTAAAAAAATTATAAATATTACTAATAGTGGGAAATAACATTACATTTTAATGACATATAAAAGATATCAAACCAGTATAGTAGTCAAAATTACAGTATATTTTAATAAACATTAAGGTTGAATGCATCAATTAGAAGGTCCAATGTTGAATTTACTCAAAGGATAATCATTCGAATAATTTGATAGTTATACACCGCAGCGCCCTCAAATAATCAACACACATGCATGGAGTCAGAACACAAACTGAGGTTCAGGATTAATTATTCAACCAGTAACAGCCATCTGCCTCTTTTATACACTGAATGAGACATGGAAATAGTGCGAAATTATTTCGATTAAAAAAGTATTAGAAAGTCTAAGAAAAAGCGTACTGAAAAAGAAATAATTTTTACGAAACGGAATAACGGAAATACCAATGACTGAGAACCACACGGTTCTGTGTCAAATTTTGAAACAAAATGAAATTTTGTTTCATTGGAATGTATCTCATCTGCATGGGTGCATAAAATAAAATAGTAAATATACCACTCCATTAGCTTGCAACAAACTAATTCCATACTAACCATTTCCATACTTATTCACTACATAGAAAAACTTTTAACGGATCTTATGAACAACTTAGTAAAATGGTCTTATAATAGCTTGGTTCTCAGCGTGGTTCTCTATTACTCGTTCATTATACATTCGTAGACAGCAGACTTAGGACCTGTTGTTTTGAAAGTGAGGTGTTTGGAAACACATCCGAGAATGCACGAGCAAAACAGATGTATAAGAGCCTCTGACCAATGCTGACGCCTGATGAGACTGTCCGGGAAAAATGCTTGTATTGTTTTTTTTCGTTTCTGTGATGTCTACAAAAAAATTAAACTCACTGCAGTGTGCAAGAATGCGTTTTGGCAGTGAATTAGTTTTAAATTAGTGAACTATTACCATGAGGAAAAGAAAAAAGGTTATTAATATTAATTAAGATTAATTAAAACCTGATGATTTTAAGAATTAATATTAGAAAGACCTATGGAGAAAGCTGCAGTACAATACTCTTTATTGTCCACAAAATACGCTACACACGAAATGCACAAAAATAGTTATATTTCTGCATTGTCCATGTCTATTACACAATAGTTATGTTGTTGCCCACTTCTACTCTGCCGTACGCTGCAATGAGCGCACCTGTATTCCGCTCACCGCCATCTGTATCACATCTAAGCGATCAGCATCTACTGTAGACGTGCCATTCTTATTCAGTCGGCGGTGACCTCATGTACGCAGATCGCAGCCCTCCGTCTGCAAATGTAAAGTGCACGAGTAATTTATGTCAGGGAATTTTTATCTGGGAATGTAATCCTTTTTTATAAGCCATTGCTGTAGTCAGCACAACGCAGCTTGGACCACATTTCCTTCCATCCAAGAGAGGAGAGGGATGGGATGGAGTTGGGGTGGGCGGGTGCACCTAAAACACGGATACATGGGCTCATACGCGCGATCAATATGGGGCTTCCGCGCGTCGGCAGGCAGCCGCTGGAACAGCCCTGGGGCGCGGCCGAGTAGCGGCTCACGACCCGGAACTCCCCACGGACGGATCCGTCCCCCGTCCCACGCCGTCCCGCGCCGTCCCACGCCGCCCCGCCCCGCGGGCGTCTTGCCAGAGCTGAAACGCTTTCTTCCCTCGGATCGCCTTCTCCGCCGCGATTCATCGGCTCAGAGATCTCACCGAGTCTTGTTTGCAGCTCCGAACTGGCGAAAGTCTCGTATATAATCCTAGCGAGTGTCTCTGTGCCTCGTTGAACGGAAGACGAAAACATGTTCGACGATAAATCTGAGACGCGTGGATATTTCTGATCACGTACATTATGGAGAAAGTTTTTGTTGTTGAATTCGTTGCTTATCAAAATTAGATCCTTGTTCTTTGTTAATTATACACATAAGATCGTTATAATATAATTAATGGTGTTGAGAAAACAAGGACTGATTATTAGGAGTGAACAATGTAGTTTAAAAAGAAAATTCTCAAAATTGAATTTATATAGTACAAGAAAAAAAGAAGCATACAAATGCATTATCAGTTCGTAATGATTATAGGTAGTAATCTCATCTTTTACTCCTCTTTTAAAGATCCCTTTTTCGGCCGTAGTATTGATACATTTAAGAAAACTAAGGTTCGTTGGAAAGGTATTTGAACGTAGAAGTGGTAGACTGCCTAAAATTATTACACATCACTCACATTAAATAATTAATTACTAAACCTAATATTTCTACAGAACAACACAGATTTTTTCGTACTAGTCAATTTCCTATTATCTAACATCTGAGCTATCTTTTCGGTTTGCCCCACCTTTTTTCCGGTATTGCCTAAAATTTAATTTTCTCGCATATTCTCATTTTTTTACCACGAATAGAAGAATTGAAATAAGCCTTCAAGAATTTTATCGAAAAGAAGACCCATCCGAGAAATACTCAATCTGAGAAAAATTTGAACAAAAAGTATGGAACCAATTTTGAGAAAATTAAAATAATATTGTTAAAGCTTTATAACATACCTCCCCCCGTCAAATTCAAAACTATCTCTTTTTAAATTTAAAGCGCTGCGACATGAACCAGAAGGTCTGCGACTGCACACCGGTCCGAGGAATATTAGTTCTTTTGAAACGTCTGTCAGTAGTTTAGCCGCAAGTGGTGTTCGCAGACTGATCGAGAGACGAAGGACGCCCCGATACTGGGACAGATGGACAGGCGTTTTCCCGAAAAGCAATTTTTCGGTATCAAGGACCTAGAAAATGATTGTATTATGATAATACATGCGAGAGAATATAATTTACTACATATTGGAACAAGATATATGCACTTTTTCGATGTGAGTATTCCGCAATAAGATATTTTCTGTCGGATAATCCCTTTTATTGTCGCAGCAGGTTTTGAGAAACTTCGAATATATCAATTAAATTTAATCAGAAATTGTACAAATAACTCGTTTTATCAAATAATTTTATTTAACCGTTTGAAAGTCCTACTTTCTTATTTTATGTCATTGAAACAAAAACTTGATCGTTATTATACTTGTACTCTGTTTGCAAAACATGGAATTAGAACCATTTTTTATCGTCCTTTTATTCGTATGAAGAAAAAATAAAGAAATAATTTGGCGCCTTTTTCACGAAAATTCCAAAACTGTATTTCACGGAAAATTATGCAATGTGTTAAAGAAAGTAATTTACTCTAAATTCACTTTCTCGTTACCATTTCCTGAAACTACGTTTTTTTGTCAAAAAATTGTCCCCTTCCGCCGCAGAATTACAATACTTTGTGTTTACTATGCGTGAGGAAATGAAAGTACGTTCTAAAACTTTCTAAAAAACTTAGTGTTTCAGGCATTCACGATTTTGTATAAGGATTATTATCTCGAAGTCACACCGCGATACGTATCGATTTCATCTTTGCTACAGCACGACGGGCTCGTCTTATTTGGGAATGTTTCCAAGAAGAAAAATGCCATTTCTCGATGATTCATGTGTCGAATGCGGATGTGGCACCAAATTGGCTCAACTTCCGATATAATCAGAGGCACTTTTTGCGTCCCGTTCCGCTTTCTCTGCCTAGTGCACTTCATCTGCAATTTACCACGCTTTGACCACAGCTTTACCCGACAACCATCGCTACCCGCACCCCTCGCCCACGATGGTCACGTGCTGTCCATACTTCCGTGCTCGGCAATCGCAATTGTCGTTATTCCAGTTGGCGTAGTGAATGTTACAAAATGAGAGGTGATGGGCTTCTCTCCCACTGGATGGTGAGGTCAAGCGCCGACCTCCACACGTGATCTCGATTTCCCTTTGAGGTGTCTCCACCCAGCAGGGCAGCGCCCCAGCCGAGTCAAGCTCTAAGCTCACGAAAGGTCTCCAAACATGCGTGGTAATGTAAATGTAAGTGTAAATGTGTATAAGTAAGTGTTGAGAATAGGACAAGGAAAAGGAAGGAATGATCGCGCTCGGTCCGTGGCCCGTCGCTCCAGCATTCGCCTGGTGTTGATCGGAGAAACAACGGAAAACTACCGCTGAAAGCAACCGTCCGCTAGTATCCTCCTTCAAACAGCGTCTGGATTGAACGTAGCCGTATGGCTGGTGCCGCAAATCCTCCAGAGCCTGGACTCCAAACCTGCGACCTCCGGGTCAGAGTGGCAACGCTGGGTGAGCCGGTGATGGAATGCAGGCGAGTGGGGGTGGGAATGAAGAAATGGTCGAGGGGGGCGAGGTTGAAGGGGGGGACGTGTGGGGGTTGCGTGTTAGGGCCCAAGGGTAGTTGAGGCGAGGCGAGGGGCGGGTGTAGGGGCTGGAGCGCGGGTGTGCGAGGCGGGGGGCTTGGGTCACGGCAGCCGTGCACCTTAACGGGGTGGGGAGGGGAGGAGAGGGTGAAGGAGGGGGAGGGGGCGTGATGGAGGCGTGCGGCGCCGCGGGGCCCGTTCGGGAGATGAGATGCACCGGTGCGTGACGCCTGTTCGAACGCCCCGCCGCGCCAGCCCGGCTTCCAACCCCCTCCGGCCTCAGCCCGCGATAATGTGCACCGCCCCTGCACCGCCCCTGCACCGCCCCTGCTTCCGCCCACGCCCACCCCTGCCACCCTCACCTCCGAAGGCTGTTCCGCGCCCCACGACCTGGCCCTCAATTTCCTGCTTTCGCTCCCGCCCTTGTCTTGACCACGAACTTCGTTTTCCGCTTTTAATAGGTCTTGCCTTTATTTCGTTCTCACATCTTTTCTACATTTTACTTTCTCGTCCTGGCTTCGCAAGACGAGAAAGTGTTATAATCGTGAGCCGGAAAACGGTGAATTGTCGGCAGGAGAACTCACATTGCCTGGATCTGGTAATGAAAACGTGGGTAAAAAACAGGTCTTTAAAAGAGGTTATTTTCAATGTTTTGAAAAGTCGAGTACTTTTTGCCCAATTTCTGCTTGAAATTATTGCAAATGAAAATTTGTTTTTTCTTGAAAATCAATCTAAATGTTTTCTTCGACATAATTTCGGGAATACAATAAGGAACGCTTATAATAATAGGGGCCGGTCTATTTAAGAATGTGCTGTGGTAGCACTAACAGTTGCAGAATATTTCTCATATGTTGCACTGTTTCTTCAACAGAAAATGAATCACCTCACCACCGTTGAGAGTGGGAGTGTCGGTATTATTTTTTATAGAACTTTCTGAATATAAATGGCATTTCTCCCTTCGATAATTTTCTTGGGTGAAAAGTGCACCAGTGTTCGGCAGCCACATTCTTCCTTAGTCAGATATTTAGCGCCCCTTCTGAACACAGTCGCACGTGGCGTAGCAAAAAGTTACATGTGTAACTTTGTTAATGACATTTCCGTTCATTGAAAAGAATTATCTTCGAATCCTTTAAATGTCCTAATTTTGTCACGCTCATTTTGAGACATCTTCTAAATCCAGGAAACAAAATCCTTTATTAAGATTTTCAAATTAAATTTCATCATACTGTGAAGACTTGAATAGTTTTTGCTACATAAAAGAAGTTGTCAGCTATCTCCAACATCTCATGTAGTATTCTTATTATATGAAGTCGCTAATAAAATACTTTCGGAAAAATATTCTTCACGGATTCAAAAATTTTATAAACTTTTTTTTCTGGTTTTACCTGTAATAAACTACTTACATTTTCCTGTCCACATCTCTTATACTAAATATCAAGTTTGGGGGAAGAAAATGAAAATATAAACTCACCTTGCAACAACTGGCAAAAATACATTCAAGTTGGTTATACACAGGTGGTATTCAAGTAATTAATTAAAAGGGTAATGTAAGGCAACTTACAGAAGAAGGAAAGTAAGAAATACGTTAGGAAATGAAACCAAAATATGTATATATTGGTGAAAAGATGAGAGAAAATTTTGGACTCGGTGAAATGGAAGAGAAACTCCTATTAGGGAGATGTCGATTTTTTGGAGAACGACAAATGTGGAAAAGAATGTCCCAGGATAACATGAGGTGAGATTGGGAGATAATGGTGAAAGACAAGCACTATATAGAGATACACGAAGATCATGTAGTACGTAATTTATTATTGTATGAATACTTAGCAAATCCAACTATTGTATATTTCCAAAGTTGTAAAATAAATATTCAATAGTACTAAAACAATATATTACCAGTATGCAAAGCCTTTTGTTTCGCATATCACCGAAACATCACAAATAACAAAAATATATATTTCAATGGAAAAGCGACAAAACGAATAAATCGTTTAGATAAATTAATCGGAATGCAAAATGTGTATTTAATTCGAGGAAGCAATAAAACAAAATGTTATTTTCAGATATTTCATAACGTGAAGTTTCTATTCATGTAGAATAATAATTTAACTCAAACCAATAATAACATAATTTCTCCATGAAAAAATAAGTGCTTTTCATATTATCAGCACGTTCGTATTTACAAGAAATGAAAAAAGAAATCGACGTACCGTACATTCCAACAAAAGTAAAAGTGTTGTACTGTGACACATCGATATGATTAAACGAGAAACTATTCCTTTTAATACCTGCCATACCTCCAAGCTGCTATTTGACACATTTTGTCACAAATTCATTTTGAAATTGAAAGAAAAATACTCGATATATCCTCCGTCATAAGCTTTACACAAAATTAAGACAGAAGTAAGACAACTGTATGAGATTCTGCCGATCAAGTCGAAGTAACAAATTATCGGCGGCAAAATCTTCATAAGAAAGCAATCGTTTCGCACGCCTTCTGACATACCGCAACCTCGTTACGCAATTGGAACATCTTTATACAATTCTTTCTATCATGATGGATGTTTACTTTCTAACGGCTGTTTAATAGCAAGACGGTTTCATAATCAGGATGAATTTGTCCTCCCTCGATCGAATTTGACGAACGGTCAGGCCATCGAGCAAGTCCTGCGCAGGCAATAAATAGCCGTCTCGGCGCATTTTTCCGCCCACACTCGCGAACGTAGACGCAGCAGAAAAGAGAATCAACCCTGCGCTCGAAAGCACTCTTTCAGACCCCCCCCCCTCTCGGCGCCCGGCACCCACCGCCTGGGGAGCGGACGCCTCGATAACACGTCGGGGGCAGATAGCGCACATGGACCGCCCGACCGCCCGCCGGAAATCGAAGCCCGGACCTCCCGCTTGCGAGGGTGCGAGGGCGATCCGCATTTCCGATATTGGGTGACGACTATCGTCATTTGTCAGGAGAAGCGGTGCGCGAAACGGTGGCGGCGAGAACACGCCCCCGCGACCTCTGGCGCGACCCGCGCCCGCTAGCGGCGCTCGGAGGGGAGAGCGCGTTCGGAAATGTTGATCGTTGCTGTCTTCTTGTAAATATTACTTATGAATGAACAGGCTTCCTTGGTTTAGCGATTCGAGTATCCAGCTGTTTCACCCAAGTTTTTAAGTTCAAACTCAATCAAAGGAGTGGATTTTTAAGGGCAAACAATTCTTTCGTACGTCTTCATTTGGAGGGGAAGTAAAGCAGGCTGTCCCATGTTGTAGATTTGTGTTAGATATTATCAAGCCTAAAAGAAATATATGAAATAAATTCAAATCACCTGTTTCGTCGCCCGAGTGGGCACCTTCTTTCTGTGATAGATGATGAAAGTAATGAAGTGACAGTTTCGTGGTCAGACGAAAGAGCGGGCCTGAAGACCTGAGGCTTGCCACATACAATACACGAATATGTACACGAGCTGGTAAAATATTATAAAATGTGTTTGTCATTGACATGCAGATATGACAATCTTTGGGCATTGTAGACAGAAAGTTCAAAATTGTGCTTGTGAATGAGTTTTTCGATCATTTTGTTCATTATTTTTCTTCAGAGGTGAGAGCATGTTGTGAAATCCAGACGAATATAGGTAGTCGTGGCGACTATTTCCTATTTAACTATTACTTTTACATGAGAGACATTTTTGAGTTCTTAATCATGTGAATGCACGAGGTGGTAAAATATTATAAAATGTGTTCGTCACTGATATGCAGACAGAGGTCAAATCTTTCGGGCATTCTATACAGAATGTAAATTTAAATTTGTACACGTGAATAATATTTTCAACATTTTGTTAATTATTTTACATCATTCATTAATAATGTTTTAGATAATCTATTACAGGATTTTCTACTTTTAACTCACTTGTGTTTGAATGTATTTGAAATTCAATATTTACGAGTTTCATCATTCGATTTCATGCAGGTCAAATATATTTCACGGAATGTTCACTCACAAATCTATTCTCCGATCGTTGACGCTATTCATGTTTGTAAATTACTCCTGTACATTTACTTCAGCACGATATAAATTTTGTTCCACGAAGTCAAAACATTGAATTTCTGTTTGCTGGGCGCGGGCTGTCAAACTGTCATCCACGTGACGCAAATTCAATTCAATAAAATTGAACATACCGAAACGTAATTATAGCCACAAAAAGGGTCAATACACCCCTTCCCTCTTGCGGGAAGAATAATTTGGTATAATGAGGAACTAAAAAAATGGTTTATTGATTCATTTGTGGCAGATTCATTCCCTCCTTTTCTAGCTTGCAGTTTTCAAGAGTTAACCATTTTTTTACAAACAATTTCCTAAAGGGCAGCATTAATCAATGTGTAGGCCCCTCATTTAAATGTGACCTTAACGCTCAAATAATACAATATATGAATGGATGAAAACCAGAACGGTATAAGTGTCATTTTATAAATTCTCTGAAATCAATACGATTATTACTGTAAAGTCATGGTGCTTTATTTCATCACTAAATCACGGCATTTCAATTGTCATTAAAACAAAGAAAATACTTTGTCACGGAAATATAGCCTAAAACACGTTTTTCTCATTCTGGTTTTCTCTTTCAGGTTTTCACCCATTCATATAAGAATTCTAAAAGAAAAGTTGATATGAAAATTGAGAGATTTGACTAATCATAATTTTCATCGCAGTCTACCTACAACATTGAAGATTGAAGGTCTCCTAACAATCCTCCTCTCCTAAATGTAACTTCAAATTAACTTCTCCCCGTAGCACGCCACACACAGTTTTTAACTGTTTTTGACGTAAATAAATAAAAAATAAAATAAATGATGATTCTTAGTCACTTAATCAGTCGTCTTAGCAATTGAAAATACAGAACCTTTGAGTTTTGTTTCTGAATTTCGGTAAAATCATATCATGCCTTTACAATAATACAATAAAATGTGGCTTTCTCTCTAGAATGGCTTTTAAATAAAACATTTGAATATTTTTCTGACTTTCGCAACGTTATATTTCCCTTTTACTACAGATTGTTCGTATTTTTTAAGCGTAACCTCTGTACAGTAGCCCCCTCCACCGCTAGGTGTAAAAACCATCCAATCGGATCACCTCCGCCAAGCAAAGAGTAACCAATCCAGATACACGCTGCAGAGAGTGCGAACTTCTCTCGCTTCAAGCAGCGTAGAAAATGAGTGACACGCGGCGCAGCAGGAGGCGGCGGCGAGGGCACAGGGCCCCCGGCGGCCCCCCTGGCGCCACCGTACTGCGTCAAACGCAGCTCGCCCCCCGCTCCCCCGGGCCTTGCGTCATTTCCGGCAGGCGTTCAGGGATGCGGCCCGCGGAGACGGATCGCTGGAGACGGGCTGGGCGGGCTGGAGATTGCGGTTTGGGAGAGGGAAAGGGGTGGGGGGGGGTGGATGGAAGGGAAGAAAGCGATGAAAAAAAGAAAAGGAAAGTAATGTATTGTTCATATTGTCTAGTGCATTTTCATAGTTCGAAATAGGGTGAATTAGAGTTGGCAACACCGGATGAAGTATTGTGTGTAAACCAAATAATCCGCTGTAGGCCAATAATAGAGCAGCAAGGCGGCATGGCGTTGGGAATCTGAAGAAGAAGAAGACGCGAGGGCTCTCAACATAGTGAATAAGATGTGAAGCGGAGGAAGGTGGGTGAGCGAGAGGAATGCAGTGAAGGAAGTGGCGGCGGGGACGGGGAGCGGGGAGCGGAAGCGGGAGGGGAGCGGGAGAGGGCGCCCGCGGGAAAGCTTTACGCACGTCGCAGCAGGAGAGGCCAGTTTAGAGGCTGCCGCCTCCCGTGACCTAATTTGCAGTAAAGCGCCTCTCCTGCAGTGACAAGATCGCGCGCCGGCGCCTCTGCCTCCGCCTCCGCCTCCGCCTCCGCGAAAGCCTCCCCTACGCGCTGCGTCCGCCGCCAACTCTCCCTCCACCTCCGCCACAGCCGTCACCGCCGCTACTGCCACTGCCACTGCCTCTGCCACTGCTACTGCCACTGCCAAAACCTCTGTTACTGCACTGACAGCCACGACCGATGCTACTGCCATTGCCACTGCCACATCCACTGCCACAGTCGCCAACGCTTCCACCGCCGCCACTGCCAGAGGAACAACTTGTGCTACCACCACTGCTTCTGGCTCTGCTACTGACGCAGACGCTTCCACCGACGTGGCCCCCGCCTCCGTCGCCACCTTTACTGCCTCCATGATCACCACCAGCCCCCTTCCCGTCCCCCGATGGGGCCACTCCTCCCCGCAGGCTTACGCTCCGTAATGGACGCAGACACCTGCGGGAGCGGGGGGTGGGGGAGGGCAGCACCCCCCCCTGGTGCCTGTGATCCCCCAGCGCCAACTTCGCTTCGCCCCACCCCGTCTTGGCCCCTGAAAGCCCCGCCCCGCCCGCATCGCTTCGGCGTCGCCTCTCAGCCTCTAATTTACGTCCAGGCAAACAAGGCAGTTACCTGGCGCCTCCTCGGCCAAACTCCGCGCGCATTTATCGAGACAAGAGGGTGAAACGATAAGGGAAACAGGAATTTGCTGGTTTTGTGCGAGCAATGGTTAGGTGTTACTGATGCCCTTTTTAAAAATCGTGATATGTATTAACTTCTTTAAATACGTGAAGGATAAAGAGTTTTCTACGACCAAATCAATTTCTGTACTGGTTGAACGTACTCTCTTTAAATCATTACCTGTGTAACAAATGTTATCAATGGAAACTAAAAATGGGTAATTCTGACTCGAAGTGTTCAAAACGTGATTTGCAATTTGCTTTTGATCCTCAGAGTCACGCAGCGTCTGAAATTGATACACCAACATTTCGTGTTTCTTCGGGGCAGGAATATGAAGACGTACATGCAATGATGATGTTGGATATTCCGGTCAGGCATTAACATGGGATTAGCTGCGAAAGATTTCATTTACATATAGGTACTTCTATGTTTGTTGTTGCAGTCTCTTAATGCCTGCAATATATAGCGATATAGACAAAATTGTTTTACACGACGTTTCAAAAACATAACTTTTATAAAATATAGCTTTCATGAGGTAAATTTCAGAGTTTTACAGTACTACATTATGAAACTATTTTATAATGTTTAGCTTTATTGCATGAGTATCGTATTAAGAAGGATCGACGTTTTGTAGTGAGTTTTCAAATGTGTGCGAATGCAATAAACCAACATTTTAAATCAGTTTAATACCTTACTTTTCTATATAACAGCATTATAAATTACAAGAAAATCCGAGTTACTTTTTTAAAACATTTTTTTGTGAGATCATGAATATTTCACATCTTTGTCAGTAATCAGTTGTCTGCTGTTCGGTTTACCGCTACCATCTCATGATTATCTCACTGCGATTGGCTGAATGTGTGATTACACCATTATTTGTGCACCAAAAGCAAATGCGTCATAATCTGTGCCATAAGATGTCATTTTATGAACAATTTCTTGTAACAGAAAATAATGTTTATAATGCTAGAATTTAAAAAAATATATATTGTAGATCATGCCTTATTTTCATAACGCAACCAATCAGCTTTCGCCAATGACGACCAGAGCAATACAACTGGCGAGAGAACCGCGAATTTGAAACATTCATAAACTGCGCCATTGTATTTACGAATGGACGCAGATGAAGTTAAACCCGACTAACATACTTTCTTCTCAGGAATGATTTTGCTGTTTTAGCAGGCGCGCGAGTGCTCATGTCAAACTCTAGAACACCAGAAGTGAGAGTGTGCATAAGCGCGCGTGCTAACTCCGAAATCATTCGTCAAACGAAGCATGTAAATCCAGTCTTAGTTTCCCCGAAAGAGCATAGACTAAACAAAAAATCAAAACGAGGAAACGAGTAGGCCAATAGCTGACAAGAGAAGCACGCTTCCAAATGATTATCACAATTGTCCTCAATTGTGTATTGTATTATAACCGAAATGAATGACATCTCTAAATAATAATGCTGGTAGACAGTGTTTCGAAAATATGGTAAGCCAAACAATTTTATGAAACTGTGACCGACTAGGGCACACTTATTTTAGGACACTGTTCGTTAAATATGTTATGGAAATTTCTTTACACTCATTTTACAAAAAGTCTGACCGTCTGTAAAAGGTATAAAAAACAAAAGTAATCAGGCTAAGTTAAAGATCACTACATTCATACAAACACATGCATACATTTTGAAAGTAACAAGTCTCTCAGAATTTACCTAGCAGCAGAAAAGATATTCGTCTTCCAAATGAGTTATGCAGTTTTACCTCACGTAAATATCAACTATTCTCCGTCGCACCCAAACGTTTGTGTGGAGCCTCCAAAGAAAATCAGGCGATGAATAATATATATTAGTATATAAGTCAATAAAATATATTTCCAATTCCCAGGAACAGTTTGAAATCTCTGAACATCCTTCTTTGGAAAGGATGTCGTAGATGTGATAGAATCAGAAATTGAGAACTGGACGTCATTGAACAATTATGATTGTGTCAGTGAATTATTTTAGAATGATTTTTACATACGTGTAAAATTTTCTTTTTATTTTATTGTAACTAAGACGTTCGACAAAACACTAACATCTCCTCAATTCATATTCACAACCTTGACGTCTCTGAGGGTTGTTGCACCTGCTACATCGCGCCACCGGAAGTACTTCCGGAATTCAGTCAGAACCATTTCTCCTCTGTGAAGACTTCGCAGGCCCGTTTCCTCGCAGAGCGCTCGGCCGAACAGCGCTGCGCCGCCCGTAGGAAGTCGTCACGTCGCGCCGGAGGATCACAGATAATGCCATCTCCAGGTGCTGCGTTGCCTCGCTTCGCGGCGGCTGCAAACGAGGGGCCTCGTCCTGCGTTGATACGCAAGACCCAGCGGGCCAGGAAACGGACTCGACGCGCCTTCGTGCCCCCTGGCGACATCTCAAGCCCAATCGCGCCTTCTCGTGCCCCCACGCGCCCTCACGCCCCCTCGCAGTCCCTCGCGCCCCCTCGCGCCCAGGAGAGACGTTGCGTTGTATATAAATTGATGTTATTGTTGTTATTAGATAATACCTCGGCCCCTCGGGCGCCCCCTTCGGCCCATCTTAGCGCGCCCCTCGCGCCCTCTGGCGCCCCCACGCGCCACCCTCGCGGCCACTCGCGCTCCCCGCGACCACTCGCGCTCACTCGCGTTTGTTCTCAACCCCTCGCGCTCCTATTCGTGCCCACTCCCGCCTACTTGATTCCATTCGATTCCACTCGATCCAACTCAATGCCACACGATTCCCCTCGATCCCACCCGATCCTACTCAATCTCACTTGATTCCTCTCCATCCCACTCGCGTTCTCTGGCGTCTCTTCCCATTTGGTGCGCGCCTGCCCTTTCCCACCCCTTTTGACCTCTCGTGACCCCTCGTGCTCCGAACAAGTTTCTCAGCTGATTCAATGGATTCCGAAACGTGAGGGTTGAAACTGCTGCTGATTCAAAGGTTACGTATTCGATCTCAATCGAAGCAAAGACATTTGCTCGATGCGCTACCCATCTGTGATTCTGCAACCCTGTCGGAAACAGACAGGATGACAACGGAGATTGCTACTTTACCTCCTGTCCTTATCACTTCTTTGTAACTGACCAGAATTCAATCCGCATATTACTTTTGGAAATATGCATAAAACAAAATTCAGCCAAAATTTAAAAATTTAGTGAAAAATTGGGAAATCGGGAATTTTATCACTTCCATCTGAAATAAAGTACGTGAGTAAAACTCACGACGAGAAATTAAATGGCGCAAACCAGACTACAATCAGAGTGTTAGTTTCAGAACTCAGCGTTAATCAAAATTAAGCACAAATTAGAAAATTTAGTGAAAATATTGAAAAATAATTGAATTCGCCGTATCCTTCTGAAATTATATATATATATATAAATATATGAGTAAAAATCCCGACGAGCAATTCAACCATGCAAACCAGACACCAATCCGCCTATAAGTTTTTATGAATTACGCAAAAAATATTTGAGCAAAAATTAAGAAATTTGGTAAAATTTAAAAGAAAAATAATTTCATCGCTTCCTTCTGAAATCACGAATGTGAGTAAAAATCTCGACTTAAAATTAATTGGTGTAAACATGACTTCAATCTACCTCTTAGTTTCAGAAATATGCGTAGAACAAAATTGAGACGAAAATCAGATATTTCTAAAAATATTTGAAGAAAAATAAATCATCGCTCCCATCTTAAATAACGTATGTGAGTACAACTCTTAAAGATAATTTCAATGGTGTAAACCAAACTTCAATCCGCCTATTAGTTTCCGAAATACGCGTGAAACAAATATCAGAGAAAATATAGAAATTTGGCGAAAAAATTAGAAAGAACGTAATTTCATTGCTTCCTTCTGAAATTAGGTGTGTGAGTACAACTCTTGACGAGAAATTCAATGGTGCAAACCAGACTTCAATCTGGCTATTAGTTTCCGAAATACGCGTCAAATAAATATCAGAGAAAACAGACATTTGGTGAAAAATTTAGAAAAAACTTAATTTCATCGCTAAATTCTGAAATTAGGTGTGTGAGTACAACACTTGACGATAAATTCAATGGTGCAAACCAGACTTCAATCCGTCTATTAGTTTGTGAAATACGCGTGAAAAAAATCTCAGAGAAAATGTAGAAATTTGGTGAAAAAATTAGTTAAAACTTAATTTCATCGCTAACTTCTGAAATTAGGTGTGTAAGTAC
Organism: Gryllus bimaculatus; assembly: GCA_017312745.1. Lineage (NCBI taxonomy): Eukaryota > Metazoa > Arthropoda > Insecta > Orthoptera > Gryllidae > Gryllus > Gryllus bimaculatus. Next base: position 512,948 of record BOPP01000238.1, on the reverse strand, counting down.
AACACTTGACGAGAAATCCAATGGTGCAAACCAGACTTCATCCCGCCTATTAGTTTCTGTAATACGCGTGAAACAAATATCAGAGAAAATATAGAAATTTGGCGAAAAAATTAGAAAGAACGTAATTTCATTGCTTCCTTCTGAAATTAGGTGTGTGAGTACAACTCTTGACGAGAAATTCAATGGTTCAAACCAGACTTCAATCCGCCTATTAGTTTCTAAAATACGCGTGAAGTAAGTATCTGAGAAAATATAGAAATTTGGTGAAAAAAATATAAGAAATCTAATTTCATCGCTTCCTTCTTAAATTACACAGTGAATTTGAGAAATCAATCGACAGGTGCCGCATAGGCAGTATTACAATATCAAATATTTACATTTTTCAGAATTAAATATAACGGCTTCATTGGTTTTCTGGTTATCCTAAGAAAATGCTGACTCCTCTTACATCGTCACAAGTTGCTTAGTTGACCCTCAATGTATGCACTTAGACAAAATTAGTAATGAAAATATTAATACGATTTTTGTACTTCATAAATATTAAATAATTCGTTACATTGTTCTCAATTGAATGTACTTTTTAGAATTTTTGATGCAAAAAAATGACCTTCATTAAACATGAATAGCTTCTGGCTATTCATGTTAACATTTGTCGCATTGGTTCTTGAATTAAAATCGAATAATATGTTGAGTTCCTGAAAATTAAGCACGAAAGTTGAATTTAGGGGAAGCTAGCTTACAGTTTTAAAGATGTAACGCAGGCATAATCATAACATATGATTGATGAAATTACTCATTTCGGCCAGTACTCAAAGTAAGGTAAAAAAATAAAATTGCAGCAATATTAATATATTTCATAAACTTGGTGGAGTATAACGTGCGTACCCAACCTTTTAAGGATCTAGACATGACGGTGGTTGGGTTTTGGCACTACAACATAGATCAAATTCAATTACTTTCCGGAAACCAGGCTATGATCGTTAGTTTTCTGTAATTTTCCCAAATGAAACCAGGCAAATAAATGCTGAACGTACATAACCGAACATTAATCGTTCTTGTCACCTGCTCTTCCCTTTAATACATACACTTACATACACGTCGGGAGCTTAGAGTTTGGCCGGATTATATTTTGATGTGGAAATATTGGAGAAGGAAAACCGCCTGCAAACGGATATGTAATTGGGCTTGAATCTTGCATTCCAGCGCGGGCAAAACATGACGGCCTGCAAAAGTATTGCGCGTACTACACTTACGGGACTCACGAAGGTAGTGGCGGCCGCGGGTGGAAACCCCAGTGGGCGGGTCGTTGCGAAGTGAGGGTTCTGAAGGGCGTGCAGGGTTCGCTGCAGAGGAGGCCGTCGCCGGAGCGATGTGTTCCGGAAAGGGCGCTGCCCTGCCCAGCGCGGAGCGACGGGCGCCCAAAGACGGCGGGCGGAAGTGCCGGGCGGAGGCCGGAAGCGGCGCCGGGCGGAGGTCGCGCTGCCGCCGGCGACAGCCGACTTTCCTCCTCATCCTCCTCCTCGCGACTTTGGCTCCGGCCCTCGCGCCGTCATTCACCGCCCACGCCCGCCGAAGCCCTTGCCAGCCGGAGACCACGCCTGGGAAAACTGCCTGCTAGAGCTAAGCGCAAAGGTCGTTCGTATCTGCCCTTTGTGGCTATGTTCCTTTATAATTTTCTCTACCAACGACAGACACGCTACAGTTGGTCGTAATAAGGACCGGTAGTAGAAAAACGTTCTTTTGAATAAAGTGGTTATTATGTATATTAGTGAGATTACTAGAAGAATGTGGCGTCGCCGACATTTTAAACTGTTTTAAAATATTTCCATGTGCTGAAAAATTTTACTGTGCAAGTTCTAAATACAAATAAAGTTAAAAGTTACAGTTACCATCCTCGGGAGTAGTACGTAAAAATAATATTTTAAGAATTAAAATTAAATATAACCAGTGCTACAGCAACTCGTACTTTCTCGCATATATTTTAAATTTGCATCTTCGAAGGTTCAGAGAGAGCAACGAAAATGAGACATGCGACATTCTTCTAAGCATCCCTTCTTCTATCCATGAAAAAAATAAAGAAAAAATTGGAGGGTTTTTGGAGAAAAAATGTTATTTTTTCATTGCCTGTATTTTGCACCAAATTTATTTTCTACGTTTCTGTAAGTGTTAAAATATTTTCAGTTGTTGAGGGAAAGAATAACATTCACAATTCCTTCAAATGTACAACTGTCTATACAGACATGATAAAGTAAGGTTGACACGTGGTAATGGGCAAACGTGGTTGTAAGAGAACCTCGCAGCAATGACCTAATCACACAGCTATGGTGTCCAATACATTATTTATTATTGCTATTAATTAAGTTAATGAAGGTTTTAAAAATGAACGTTCTAAACGATTTTATAGTAATCCTTGCCTAAACACAGAGCAAAAGCTGCGCTGAGGTCTGTTGCTGATACCCCTCCATTGGTATGCCAGTTTAATTTCATCAATTTTAAAGAATTTGAATTTTTTGATGTGAGAATTAGTTAACTACCGTCACTAATATTTAATACATGTTCGTATGAACTCTTTATTTATTTGTGATTTCTATTCATGAATTTTTTGTCGATAAATTACAACCCTTCAATGTAATTGTCTGTAAGAAAAGTTTATTTAAATGTTTCTTCTTCTAATATTTTTAATGCGAATATCAGAGCATTGGAACCACGTTACATGCTATTTTCCCAGGCCCAGTAATATTTTATTTCGGAGATATTAACACTATGAGTAGTCATGACTCGCTGTGAGGTCCAGCATTTTGGCTGTTCCCATTGTTCAAAAATGGTTGTTAACCTTGAGTTACGAGCTATGAAGTGATAGAATGATGAGGGACGAAGGGACAATCACAAATACATCCATGCTTCTTCTTCTTCTTCTTCTTCTTCTTCTTCTTCTTATTATTATTATTATTATTATTATTATTATTATTATTACTTATTACTATTATTATTATTATTATTATTATTATTATGTCTTACTTATTCACAGTATTACTGGTCGGTATGTCAACCACACACAGGTATGATGAACCAGGTGTGTGGTTGCTTTACTGAAGGTTCAGATGGCTTCTGAAATACGGGCATGTATTCAAAATTACTGTCTTTTTTCATATTATATACACTTCTGGGTATCCAGTGAGACACTCCAGTGCCCGAAGTGTCATTTTCGGGATCAATCCCGTAGGTGATATTTTTATAGGCAACAGTCTCACTTTACGGAAGTTCCACTGAGTTGCGACTCATAGGCGAGATCGGTAATACTTCTTGATTTCTCTGATTATTTTTCCGATATGTGTTGGGTAATTGGGGTATTGAATATATCGATTAAGGAAAACCTGCTGTTTCGGTTTCTATCAATGTATCTTATATCTGGGTCTTATTGCCGCCGACATGTCTTCAGTGATAATGGAAACGATCCAGGTAAAGTGTGTGCTTCACTACTTTCAAGCATATTTCTGAGGCACATATTTATAATACGGCATAACGGAAGTGGCGAGTAAGCCCGTTCTCACGCCAATAATTGGCTGTACCTGCTTCGCCACTTCATCATGGCTCTCTTTTTTGTATTCACGCTGTGGCGTGGCTGCTAAACAATCCACTTGTTACGTTGTGATAGATTCGCTTGCAGCGTTCACATATTCATTACACGAGTCGGCATGAATGGTAGAATCCTCAAAGATGTGTTTTTTGTAAGTTAGATGTTTGGTACCATTTTGTGTGTTCCTGGGGAGCTATCATGAAGGCTTTCTGTTCTCCGGAAAGAGACACCGTGCTGGAGCCCTGCGTGCGACGGCAGCAGACTGCGCACTTCTGGTATTACTCAGTCGTGAGGGTACTTCCATGCCAGTGCCTTTGCTTTTCCCATAAGTATGTATATCTGTGTGCCTTGCTAGCGTTTCAATGAGAATTGGTTGAACAGGCGGATCAAGCTTTTTCAAGTTCAAAGATGGACATTAATAAGTTTTATCAACTGCACTCACTGCTTGCTGAACTCTCCACAATGTTCCAAGAAGTATCTTCTGGAGTGAAGGCATTTTGAGAGCTGTGTAGATTTATGAGATCTACAAATAACCTCGCCCTCTGCGACCTTGGAAGGGTACAACGCTGCAGTACTTGAATGGGATGATGTTTTCGGTGTTGAGAGTCCCATAGCGGTTCGAATTGTTCTCTGGAGGTTGTCGAGGATGGTATTGCTTCCATTTAAATCCGGCAAAGGAGTATGTCAGCAACTGGAAATAAAAATGAATTGATGGCTGCACAGGTTTCTAGCAGAGAGTTGAAGTTTTAGAGCCAATGCAATCTTTAACACTTCCAATTTGTTTAGTATATTCTTAGTAACAGTGTGATTTGATTCGGGTGAAACTGTTGGAAACCCAAGTATTTGTCAAGTTTCAATGGGTTCCAATGAAGGTAATCTTTGGTTATTAACAGTTTCCAAATTTTAATTACCTTGGCATATGACCGTGCGAATGATAATTCACTCATTCCTGCACTTATCCAAAACCGAATTCATCTTAAATGTCGTAGTGACTTCTCCGTCACGTTTTATTAGTTGCCGCATAATGATCTCAGTGTCTGCATAGAGCTTCAAGGTTCACTCCATGTAAAGGAGATGTGAGACACGAAGAAGAGTTGAGTTCCCTTTTTTAGAGGCTTGCATACATTTAGATGAATTAAGTCAGAAATAGAGAGGGGATTCAAGTGTAAACAGAACAATAAAGGGCTTAAGAGTCACCCTGGAAAATCCCTCGGCGGATGTGTACAGTACTGTGTGGGACGGATTGTTGTTTCCATAGAGAGATTACAGTTTCTTTATTCCATCGACTCATACGAGTTTTTCAGGAAAGTTTTTGGATAAACGGGTGGACTTGTATCATCCAAACATATCTGAAGGAGCAAGAATGGGCAAACGGTATCGAATCCTTTAAGCGTATCTATGTAGCATGCGTATATACGTTTCTTTTGTTTTTTTCAAGCACTTGCCCCATAATTCACAGAGTCCTATAATGAGTTGCTCCTTGCATCGCTGAGAATCCAGTCTACTCCTTTCTGTTCATTGCTAAGATGTTTTGTTCTCAATGTGTGTCCATCAATGATTTGCGAAACACAAGATGTTTGAGTTGTAAAAGTTTTGAGGCAGGTTAATAGGCCTGTATTCGAGGGGTCCGTTTAGTGTAAACCTCCTTTTGGTAACAAATGTTCTACTTCAGTGAGGAAGTGAGGTAGATTTTCTGGATTGTGAAGAAAATATTGAATTATATTAGCTATATGATGGTGAGGGGATTTATTGGGATTGGGGATTTATTATTATTATTATTATTATTACTATTATTATTATTATACCGAGTAACCTAAACTTTCTGTTGACATTTCAATATCTTGACATTGAATTATGCTATGAGAGTGAAATTCGTATTACCATTCTAGGTATTTTAAATTATATTTTAAATGCGTAAATAAAAAGTAATTAAACTATTATGTATTAACGGTGATTAATTTTCTCTTTCCAGGTATGTGCTTATCGTCAACATAAGGGAAGAGATACTCAATGAAGTTCGTGTACTATGGTGAGTGTTGATTCCTTGAGATCACCTATTTCTTTTTTCAACTTGAACACCTCTACGTTATAAATTTTCCACAATGAAGTTTTTAATTAATTCCTTTAACTTTAATACTTATATGTTCCTAGTCGGCGATGTGCTGAAGTATTTTTAAGTTAACATTACTTCTTATTGGTACCACGTTTACTTCTCGCTTCTGATTACTTATATTCGCATTGCAGGGGAGTCAATTCTCTTCCTAATGAAGGAAGTAAAAAAATTTGTGCACTTTTGGGGTCAAGACTAAGAATACTTCGGTGCTTCAATATTATGCTCTTATAGAAAGTAAAATTATGCTAACAAGAGAAGTATTCGTTATCCCAAGACTCATTCAAAATTTGCTTATTTTTTTAAAAAATTGTTTGCCTTACTTGTGTTTTGAAAAATTACCTATATTGTTTTATTTAATTTAGAAGTGGCATTACACCTTTTTAAACTGATATTAAAACATGCGACTTTACAATGTTTCACCTCGAAATACCGCAATAGCAAAAAACAATCTGAATTTCTAATCATCCGTTGTTGATAATATTAAACAAATTTATTATTATAATACCACAACTGACGTATGTCAATGCGAGCGCGCGTTGTCTGAGCGGGGGACGTTTTCAATAGAAATCCTGCGCGCCGAATGCCGCCGCTGCGACCACAACGTGCCACGCATTTGATCGCATTACGGCCCTGACCCGCGAATTAAATCGGCAATTGTATTAGTTTTTATGATAATTCAATTTTGTATAAATTACACTTTCCCGTTCACGGCAAACTAGAACCCATTGTCACGAATGAAATTAAAACACCGGCGGGCGCGCTGGACACGAAACAGAGCGCGTTGTCGCGTGACCACAACGCGTATTGTTAAACAGGAAGCGAGGTACGCACGCGCGTGCACGTCTGCGTGCGAATGAACAGTAATCCGCGATGTCCGGAGGGACCACGAACGAGCAACGCGAGCGCGCTCTGCCAGCTGCAAGGTGCAAAAATTCGCCACGATTTCGTTATGTAACACACGGCGAGGCATTTCAGGGGTCAAAAAAGTACTTCAGTTAGATGTGCAGATGTTTGCTATGTCACTTTGATGGAAAGCACTTCGTTTCTACACAACAGTTTCTTGATGATTTCTCTTCTTCTATAACGATCAGTGGCTATAACGGCCAGTGGCTATAACGATCAATGGCTATAACGACCAGTAGCTCAGGGCGTAACGTGCTTACTTCGCATTCCGGAGGTCCATGTTCAATATCCGTGCCGGTCATCCTGACCGGGGTTTTCGTGGTCTCCTTCGGTCAGGCAAGTGCATGCTGGGATGGTTCTACTGAGAGTCACGACCGCGAAACCGACGTCGCTAGTCGGATTCGTTAACATCGTGGAGTCACGAAGGCCAAGTGAATTTGAGACTTCGCAAGTTCCTGGTTGGGCGACCGATCAGAAACCCCGGGACATATACTAGTACAAATAACGATCAAAGGATTGTGCTTACTGCGAGTCAAAGCTGTAATAACAGTTCCAAATGTTTTCGAACAAATAATCTACTGTTTTGGAATTCAAGCGAAGAAAAGGCAAATTTGTGAATTGGCGAACTTACTAAGTCTACAGTTGATCTCGGAGTCTGGGAAATGAGCACCAAGTCGCGATGATCCAGAAGCTGTGACAATTCAAAAAACACTTTCTACAGGAATCTACGCTTCTGAGACAAAACTATTAAATTAATTGTTTATTGCTAATATTTTAAGGATCACGTTTGTGATTTTACCATGTGAAGTGAATTATCTGCATTAATTTTTTTTGGAAACGTGTGCGCTTTTTTTCTTTTAATTGATATCGTTGATTATACTCCATGTTGAAATCAAATAGTTTCTTTGTCCAAGACATGCAACAGAGTCACCAATACGCCATTTTATTTTATATACCTGTTTAAAAATAATATGAAAAGCCTATAAAATTAGTTTATCAAGCCAAACAAATCGTCGCAAGCAAAACAAGCTCCGCCGAATTGGTTCGGGGGTGTAGATTATAATGGCAGCCGCTGCCCCCACTTCCTGTAATTCCTCCACGTCGCGTTCTGTCCAAACGGAGTTCAAAGTCGGGCAGTGGGATTCTCTCTCTTTTTCTCAGTCTCTCAGATCTATCGCCTCTTCGACCATTAATTATTTATGTTCATTGACACATATTTCGATTCGCTCAAGAAAAAAAATCGATCTTATGAATGAGTTTGTTGTATAAAGATGTCATTTTAATACTCTGAATATGACCAATGTGCGCGAAAACCACAAACCCTTGGGCTCGCACGCCCTACGGGACTTCTACTACACTCTTCTCTATTAAAGTCAAAACTCTCACACACTGACAAAATATGCCCAGGTGAGGTTTAGTACATTAAAAACTATTCGATATCACTGTTAGACATAGACATCTTCAAACTAGAAAGGTATCTTTCGAGAAATCAGGTAAAATAATCTATTTCTGTATTAAAATAAAATTTTTGGAATAAAATTTATTAATTTATAAAATAAAAACCATAAATTGAGTATCATCATAATAAGAAAGTAATATATTAATAAAATATATAGTTAAGAATATACATAAACAAATAAAATTCATATTACATTGTTTTTGGAACTTGCAGTTCACAAACGAGTCCTTATTATGGTTGAATATACAAAAAGTATGTAAAAAGACTGGGTTATGTTTTGCATCTGAGTTTGGCAGCCAATTCATGAGGAAGAGCATCACAAAATGTACGCTCCTTTGGCGTATTAAGTGAGTAAGAATTGAATGTCACATACTGCAACATTATTACAATTAATATTATTTAATTATAATTAATATTATAATCCAGTAATTTCGATTTTATTGTAAACTGTTAATTTTGAAAGACTGAACGCAATTTTATTATATTGTGGACATTCACCACGAGAAAAAGCAAAAGGTGGTAATTTTATACTCAATTTAATAGCTAATTATTGGTCGTGTCCACCCTACTCCTCGTTAGCGAACAATCTCCAATACATTGTGATTAACATCATTAACGGATTATTTCATAACCAGGTTCTTTGACATTTTCATTATGGAAACTATCTAGATAATCCAGTAATGCATCACAATTTTCCAGTATCGTGTGTGGCAAATTTGTTCCAGATAGGAAGCCTCCATGTACTTCCTCTCGATTCGAACAACAAAGCGCAATTTTACTGAGTGCGGCCACCAGCGAACAGGCAACACGGCAAATCCTACGTGCATCGCATGGGCCGAAAAAAGACTGACAACAACATCGCGTAATTATGTTATTTGTACCTGTTTGTTCCGACGGAAACAGAAGAGATGGGAGAATCCAATTGAAATGAATCCGTCGAGTAACAGAGAAATTCCGTACAGCGCAGCATGTTTCATCCGAGAGAAGAGGTAGCCTTGGGAGCACGCTCCAGACCTAATGGAGATTACATCTGTCCGTTTCCAGGGACGTTAATTGTCTTTTGTAATTCTTAGTAGCAGCACTCCGCCCCTGGAGTGCGACGCGGAGTGCCGTGCGTGAAGCTACAGAGTGTGTGGGTGTGGGGGTGGGGGTGGGGGCGGGGCGGGGCGGGCTGCGTTTTCCTTGACACGATGGTCCAAGCCGCTTTACGAGTGTTCACTCAGTTAGGCAAGCTTTATAGTCGCGAGCGTCTTCTGCTAACTGAGTCGCGTTCGCGGTAGACTGCGCGGGGCAGAGTTTAGAGGGGAATAAAAGCGCCTTTTTGCAATGTTATCTGGCGCCGCCGGGGCGAGGGGGTGGGTGGGTGGGGGGCAGGCCTTACGGACGCTTAGTCTTCTGCCGACACGGCGCCCATCACCGGCGGATGGAAGGAGTCAGAGAGACGCTGATGAATATGTGTGTATGTGTGTATGTGTGCAAGAATCGCTTACACGTTATTTGTTGTTATTAGCTATTGATGAATCTAATTTGACTCACGTTATTACCTAGTATAACAGTTGTTACTGTCCACGGAAAATGCAGTCGGGCAGTGAGGAAAGTTGCTATTTAGTATTTCTATTGCAATTGTACATTTGATGTAGCAGTGTTACTCGTTTGATTCAAACAATGCCTTTGTCTAGGAAATAAAGAGTTAAAACTAAGTCATAATATAACTAGTATTATAATAAACATATTACATCAATAGTTCCGTAATGAAGTTTCTCAAAGTATCCATATGAGTGCAATAATCGAATATTATGACACTGTAGTGGATAAAATAATAAATAGTATTATAATGCTAAATACAGTAGTTTATGCAATTGTCTCTTAAGTTCATTAGCTTTAATTTATAATATATTTGTTAATCGTAGTTCAGAGATTACCCTTTCTCAAGAGTTTTGTTCGCGTATTCGATACTATTTCGCTCTTAACTTTATTCTATTGTTATCAATCCATCGAAAATGCTGAATGTAACCTTTGTACCTATCCCTCATTAGAGTTACAACAAGAAACAGATTCGTATTATAAAGAACACTATTCGTCACATTTTTTTAGACATAATGAGTTACGGTGAGTAAAATATGAAGAGCGTTTATTCAAATCCCAAATTCTTTTTTCATTTTTATATGAAAGAAGATAACAAAATGTGTAGTAAAAATAGAGAATGTTATCGAGGCTATGCTCCATGTATTCTTCAAAATGACCTTCTCACATCCGACTTACATTTGTGTTCGTTAGATACCTATCCCCTCAATATATAATACGCTAAACAATGATGCGTATAAGACACACCACTCCATAAGTCTACTAGTACTAAGTTAGAGTGTTTGAGTTTGCATTTTTGAGAAACATTATCAACGCCGTTCTATTAATTTTGGGAGGATTTAAACTCTTCTGCGTTCTCTATTCAGAACTTCCCGTTTCATCCGGCAGGGAAGCCAACGCACTACCCGCAACCATAATGTTTAAAAAAATATTTCCTTATAAAAAAAACTGAAATTAAATCTTTGGATTTGCAGTTAAATATTCAGATAAATTTGTGCGAGAATATGCGGTGAACATGTAAAAATGTAAGGAGGGACACGTGGAGAATAAGTGAGTAACTTGCGAGAAATGTGATGAGAACATGCCGGAAATGTGATAGAAAACATGCAGAGAATGAGTGATTAATGAGAGGGAGCATGTAGGGAAATATATTTGGGGCAGGTGGAGCCCTAGTTACGTTTCTTTAAGCAGAATTCGGCAAAATGAGATTCTTCTGAATCTTTTGGAGACCCAGCTCTTCTGGGTAGCCCTCTCCGCAGCACGCATGGGAGGTCATAATCGTGTAGAACCTCGAAATTACGTGATATTAAATCGACGCGTTCTTAAGACATTCTTGTCTAAAATGCTTTAAGAGATTGACCGTTTAAAGATATTATTCATTGTGAAAACATTTTCGGATTTGTTAACGAAGTTTTTAAGAGTGGTTAAAGAGGGCAACCCTGGCTTAATCCATCCGTCAATTTTATTTTTTGCGTTGTACTTGCGTCGCCACACTTGTCGCAAAAATTCACTTCCCTAAACATGTCCTGCAACACATTAAAAACTTTAATGTCAGACGCCTAATTCGCTTAGTTTCAGCCATAAAGCTTCCAGCCATAAAGCACAGACTTATCGCTACAGCGCCCACTAAGAACTGCCAGAGCCCGCGTTTGGTGGCACAGATGTCACCAAAAGAAATGACAAACATTTCCTCGCCACGTGGCTGGCGACAAAACCGCTTCTAATTTTCGAAACGTTTAAATCATTCAACTACAGAAGTGAAGCGGGAAGGGCGGAAGTTGTCACACTCTTGCCAAATATATTTACGTGAGTTTGCTGATCTAGTGAGTTAATGTTTAATATATTCTGAGATATCGTTGTATGCAGTCATCCCAAGCCTTTAGTCCTGAATTTGTAGAATATGTAAAAATATCGAAGGCGAACCCCCGTAGTGCTGTTAATAAAGTTTAAACAGAGTCTAATATTGTGACTAGCAAGCTAATTAGTTATATCTTTACATGAGAAACGGTTCGCTGAGTTTTATCCGAAAATGATCATTCACTTCCGACGTTACATCGTTTACCATTGCGGGAGTGGTAAATGATGGATAACAGTGTGTTTTTAACATTTCCTCGACCAGGTATCTCCCATTAGCCCCCGACTAACCTCTTAACATATTTGGCAGTGAAGGGCATGTAAGCGTAAGATAGTGTACTTAAAGAGTGAGGATAGGACATGGAAGAGGAAGGGAAGATTGCACACTGTCCGTGGCCATTTTTGGGATACTGCTCCAGCATTCACTTGGTGTTTATCGAAGAAACCACGGAAAAGTACCGATGAAAGCAGTCAGCTTCTAAAATTGTCCTCCAGGTGGATGCTGAATTCGATGTAGCCATCTAGCTGGTATCCAAAACCCCACCATCAACGGAACGAGAACCTTGGAACCCCGCGGTCACAAGCACTGCAAAGGCAGCCACCCAAGCCGGTCATTATGTTATAGGAAATAAATTGTCACTGTAAGAGAAGGAAAGATGTGTTATGCGTTGGTGTCATCCCCTCCTCGCGGACTGTGGCGCTGCCCCTCTTCCGCTCTCCTGCCCCCTGCCCCCTTCTTGTTCCCTTCGTGTCCCCTTCCTTCCCCCTCCAGATCCCTCTTGCCTCCTCCTTGCCCTCCTCCTGCTTCCCTTGCCCCCCCCCTTCTGCCCCTCCTTCATCCTCTTGCCATTCTCCTGCCCCTCTCCTGTCATTCTTCTGTCCCTCTCCTGATCCCTTCTGCCATTCTTCCGCCCCTCTTCTATCCTTCTCCTGTCCTCTCCTGCTCCTTCCTGACCCTCCTTTCCCTTCTGCCCCCCTGCTTCTCCTGTCTCCCTCCCCTCCTGCCCCATCCTCCCGACTCCTGACATTCTTCTGCCCCTCTCCTCTCCATATCCTGTCCTCTCCTGCCATTTCACGCCCCTCCTGCCCCCTCCTGCCTTCCTCCTGCCCTCTTCTGTCCCTCCTGCCCCCTCGGCTGACGCGGACGCGGAAACCGTTTTAGCGGCGGCGGCGGCGCCTGAATTAGGAATCGCGCGTTTGCCCCCACGCCGCGAGGCTGGCCGCTCGTCAAAGGCGCTCGGCCCCCGCTGCGCGCACCCGCTGGCGTCCGCGACACCGCGCGCAATCGGCCGGAATGGCTTCGCCACAACGCGCGTCGCTGACTGCGAGGGCTTCGGGGGCGGCCGATGCCGGGCGAATGCCGCAGCTGCGCCCTGACAACGGGCCGCGCTCAAAGTCTCTTTACTCGTGTTTGTCTCCTTACACACGCACACATACACTGCCGTGAGCATTACCACACATGTGGTGGAATCAACCAGAAGCTCAAAGCTTTCCTCGGAAGGGGGATTTACGAAAGTCGTCGTGTAGGCCGGCACTGGATTTCCCTTTCCAGTGATCGTGGAACAACGCTAAACTCAAGTTATGTCATGCATTAAGCTAACAGGTTAAATGACAGTAGTAGCTGTCGCGCCTGAAAATATTAAAAACTTGCATCAGAATACCATTGTGTGTAGTTACTTAAAGAATTTATTCCTATTTTCTGCAAAGTGAGAGAGTCCACCTTGAGTTTCTTAAGCTAAATTATCTAATAGCGTGAGCCCGCAAGCCACGTATACATCTCAAACGAACCATCAAGTAAGATCTGAAATTTCTGTTTGGTATCGATTTAGACGAATCACTATAGTACACTCCTGGACGTGATATATTCCTCAAATGTAGCGGTTTGAATATTTTTCTAAACTCGTCCTTGCAAGCTGTATGACAAATGAAGAAGGAAAGAGAGTCCGGTGCATTGCAAACAAATTGTTGGTAAGCACAGTGATTGACGGAGCATAAGTAGCTTCGATTAACTATTTTAATTTTTTTCATAGAAAACTTGTGGTGCTACAGAATGGATCAGACCTTTTTCCACAACTTTGTTTTCTAAACTCTTTAGTATAGGCAAGATATTCGGAATTGCCTCGCCCTCTTATCCACTGCTAGCTCTTGGCACCAAAACGACAATTTTTAAATATACATTCCATCTTACAATTCCCTAATAGTGAAATTGAAATATAACTGTAATAATATTATTAATATTAATTTTGTTCTCGCACTAGTTCGTTTTCTAATCTCTTTAGTCTCGACAGGTTTGTCGGTACTGCTCCACCTTCTTCCAAGTTGCTTCATTCGGCTTCAATGCAACAATTTTTCATATTTTCTCAATTTCTCTGTTCCTTAATAGCAAAATTGATATACCCCTTTAGTAATATTACAGAAGACTATCAAATAGTCCTGCAAATTTTCATTGAAATATTTGGAAACGTTCTTGAGCAAATGTTTGAGCATTTTTGAAAATACGCAATTTTAAGCTCATTTTTACAGAATACTTTCGGGTTTTCGAGAAATTTTTGAAAAAATCATTGATAACATGTTTAACGATCTGAGTTATAAAAATGCATTGTGTTATTTTTGAAAAATCCAAAGAATACATCACAGTAACACTTTTGTCTTGTTATTCAATAGATGTTACACAATACATGCAAAAAGTGTAAGGAAGAAAATTTATCCACTTTTTTGTTATCAGTCCTGGCAATAAGGATTTTTTGTCGAAAAATAGTCTTTTCGCTGCAAGACTACTCAACTTCCTGTATACTAATTCTGTAGAAAACTCGTACACGGATGGTTAGTCTTTAGATACGCACTTACCTATTGAGTACCAATTTGCCGGTATACGTTTCCGACAGATGTCCTTATATAGCTCCAACAATGTTCCCCGATGTGTCTTAAAATTCCAGGGAGAAGTCGTTCCCGCCGCTGCGATATGCCTTTAAAAAAGCGAGATTTAAAAAGTATTCATTCCTGTTGAGAATGCAAACAGATGCCAAGGAATTATTTATTAATAGAATGAGTAATATTGTGAGAAAGTATTCATTCAGAAAAATATGAAAATTAAAGGAAACATAAGAAACGAAAAGCAACGTATTTTAGAAGAAAAAAGTAAAACGTTGCTTGGAATTTGTAATCTGAATATTAACTAATGAACATTGTACACATAAAAGAGTAGTGTTACAAAAGCACACACTTCTGTCGATTTGGAGAAAATACTCTGTGCGGTTTAGGCACTAGTTCTTCAGAGTCGTACGGACGGGCAGATATAATGTTTTTTAAACAAACACATTCTGAAAGTGGGTCTTTTCTTCTGGTAAACGGTACCAAAAACAACAAAAATGTGTATTTCTGTTAGAATAATTTTGTAGCATTCCTTAATAATATCTATACTTCGTACATGCAGAAGTAATCATCAGAAAAGAGATGATTTTGACAATAAAAATGAAATGGAAAACAACTATTTTTATTGTCATATTGAAAGAGGAAATTCTGATAAAAGTAAGGAATTTGTTTTCGCTAATAGATAAAATATAAAACTAATTATCTCCTATTTCAAACACTGATAGTACTGTTTATGGAAGAAAATAAATCACATTCAATTAAAACGCAATTAAATTTGTGCAGATATTATTTTTTTGGAGCTTCTATACTGTACATTAACTGCCATTTTCAGAATTTAAGTCTATGGTTAGAATAATTTTACGAAACAAATAATATTGCTAATAATAATAATAATAATAATAATAATAATAATAATAATACTTGCAGTTGGGATTTTAATGTTATATTCATTTTTGATGTGTCCTAGAACCCAGCTCATTTTCAAGACGCTCCTTTTAGACCGATCTAAATCGAGCCTTTCCCATACTCACCCACATTCACGCTCAAACGTACCCCACGCACTCGCAAACGCGCGCACAAAATATAATTTCAAATTGCTGGCGTTTACAGAGACAGATGGTTTCCGCAATGGTGGCTATCATCAGAGCTGTCGCGATCCAGAAAGAGGTCAAGAACGCGGGCTACACTGTCGATATGGCCGCGTCTGCACCCCCACTCCAGAGAGCGTTGGAGCGCGGGTGGGTGGGTTGAGGGGGGACGCGGTGGCGCGAGGGTGGCAGCGCGAGGCGACAGTTGACACTTGCCGCGCGCTCCCTCCCCCTCCCCCTCCCCCTCTCACGCCTCCGACCGCCACCGCTGTCGCGGTTTAATTCGCCTGTTCCATATGCAAGCGCATCCCACTGCCGCTGTTTACGTCATCAAACGTCACAGTCATTATGATTAGCTCGATCGTAAATCTCCCGCCGCTGGTTTCAACGTCAAAAGCTCAAAGACCAATGAGTTTAATTCTTCGTAATGAAATAAAAACACGACTGCTAGATACAGGCCTCGCATCTGATACGGGCGCGTGTAACACGCTGCACTTTTGCGTTATACATCGCGCGGCGCTACAGGCTGTGTGTCTCGTGTTCAAATGGCGCATTTTTGAATGGTGGATCCCATATGTCGACGCAGCGCAGATATTAGCGGCCCGGCGGTTTGATGCGGCCGTTGTTCCAGCTGAGCGCAATTTTTCTAATGATCTTTTGATGCTTTACGCAAATATTTCAATTTCAATTCCCTGGAAAACGGTTCATAGAACACGCCAGATGCGAGTATTATAAATAATTTGAAATCATATTGAAAACCTTACTCATTATAGCCCACGCCCTCATTCCAAAAATAACTCGTGTGGCGAATGTGCAATGGCGTGAAATTGTTCCGTAGAAATATTCATTTGCGAAGAGATGTTTTTTATATCGGAAATAAAATAAGAATAGATATTTTGTGTGTTTGTTAGTTTTTACACAAAAGCGGAATAAGGTGTTTTGTATATCACTTTACCAATAATAATAATAATAATAATAATAATAATAATAATAATAATAACAACATTCATTATGACATAACTGACTTTTTACTGTTGAGAAATAATATTAATAATAACTATCATTTTAATAATAATTGAATAATGTCGAAAATTACGTTAAAAAATTGTAAAAATATTCAGATATTATATAACAGCTTAAATTACACTTTGTTAATAATATTTGTGAAAACACGCTTAAATTTATGAACGTCACTACTGTGAAATTGTGAACTTATCAAAATACATTTTGAAGCCAATATAATTAATAAATTACAAGTGCCTTTTTAATCCAACTACATTTAAAAAATCGTTCTCTATTATATACTGCGGTTTTGTTTCACAATATTATGCATATTCTAACATACCCTGACGTAAACGCATTATCGTATATTTTCAAAGTATTTTCGTTTTTGAATTGCAGCTCTGGGAAAACTGTTGCCACGACATATACATCGACTACGGAAAAATATACCCACACTCCACATTCCATTTATATCGAATTGTTCCCTTTGCGCCAATCAACACATCTCTTTTCATCTAGTGTCATGTTTGTCACATACTACGTAATGCACACATTTCAGAGAATACAAAGGTTGATTAATAAACTACTTTTTTCACCTTCTGTAACACCATAACCAGCAAAGGTTGGCAGAACGCTGTATGTCTTCGACACACAGAATGAAATATTCCTCTTTGAATGTTAAGGTAATCATCGAGAACTGTTGCTAATAAAATATCAGTAAGTGTTACTCGCCAGATAATATAAGTGCTAGTAGTTGCAGAAAGAACTGAATGTGCTGGTAATTGCGCATTTATACGAATAAATATTATTAAAAATATAACTATATATAACTGTATATTTAATACAAATTAGTATATTATATAATACCATTGCCAATATTAAAAGTAGGTATTATTACTATTAAAGTATTACTATAATGTGTGGCACACGATGTTCTCCTCTCAGATTTCCTTCACTCGACCGTTACGCTGATGACAGATAAACAAATCAAAGCCCATGATTGATGCACGCGCCTATGCCTTTGTAGAATCGGAACAGGCGGTTTGATTAGCGAGTCGGCAAGTGACATTTAAACGAAAAATGTATGTTCCTCTTGCGTGTTTTGCGGCAGGTCTGGTTTTTTGTAGGAAATTTTCGGGTGGGTCCCAGATAGACTGAGCATCTCGCATTCTATCTCATCTTTTTGGATGTGGCATTAAATGTGCTGCAGTGCCTGTGCTCACGTCGACTGGTCGTACCGCATCTTAACTTCTAAAAGTTCTCAAATAATTGTCTAAGTTCTAAAATAATTCTAAGTATTTGTCGATAAATTATTTTTTACCATTTTTGTTAGATTAATTACTTCATGTTTCTGGGCGTGTCAACTGCTATATTTATTAGTCCCGTAGGTGTAGTGTATGCTTTTTAACACGGGAAGTGGTGGTGATCATTGCCCACTAGCTGGTGAGACCCGGTGTCGACTTCATGACCCGGCTAGCGGGGTTTTCGCCAACCAGGTATCTCCCATTAGCGTGTTTTTATACAATTTTTTTTAGTTCAATACTCCTTAGGTACACTTTCTATTACTTTGGTACCTCGCCTGTGTAGATATTATATACAGTTAATGTTTCATTTATAGTACACCAGTCCCAGTACAACCACCATAAATCAATTCTAACTAATTGAATGCCATGCAAAAATGGAAAACGGAACACTTTCGAATTTCTTAGCTTTTACCTAACTTTTCTGGACTGTTGTCATCCCCAAAGTTGACTTTCTCAATTTTCCCCTCCATGTCACTCATCGCTTCGGCCACAGACATATCCAGCAGCGCGGAGGCCTCCGCAAGCCAGCTCTCTCCCCGCCCCGGCCCCCTCGCCACCGCTCCGCGCAGTGACGGCTCTCCCTCCGATAACATTGTAGGCGTAATTGGCGCGTTCATAATAAGACAAGTACCTTTGTTCATCCAATTCGAGTCCATTATTGCACAACATGCAGGACCTCAAATCCTCCCATCAATGCCGGGTGCCAGCGCCGCGCCAGCCCCGCCCTCTGCCCCCCTCCCGCTCCCGGCCACGCCTCCTTGGCGTCGCAGTGAGTCGCGATGAGCGAGTGCCGTGTTTGCCATTGTCCTTCCGGACAGCAAGTAGCGGTTACGCCCGTCCGCCCTTAGGACGAAACCTGTACAATATTTGTCTGCGAGACCGATGGAGGCGACTTGGAAGCGAACTTGGCGGAAGGGCAAGACTTTGAAGTGCCATTGTTCTGAGGCGCTCATTGTGGAACGGGGCATTGTAGGCGGCGACGGGTGGGGCGGGAGGGGCGGGGAAGGCTAGGTCTCGCTGATTCACCCCACCCCCGCCCCTACCCCCCGGTCAGCCTCGGCCGCGGGCAAACCCTCCAACGAAGCCCAGCCGCCGTCGCCTTCGCTGCCTTTGGCTGCGACAACGCTACGCTGGGCGTTGGTCGAGTAATTCTTTATCCGTGACGGTCTGGGAAGTTGCTCATTGTTGTATTTTATTACACCGGAATAGTTGACTCAGTGCATCTACTGATGTCACCGCAGTGCCGCTAATCAGAAGGTCCTAGGTTCGACTCCCAACAATCGCAAGATTTTCGACACTAGCTTGTCAGCCAAGTCGAATTCAGTGGCTGTCTGGAAGATAATTCTAACTGCCGGCTTCTCGACTCGGTAATTTTCCGTGATTTCGCCGTTTTCTCCGTTCAATACCAGGGAGAATACCAGTGCAGAATCCTAACAAACGGACCACGGATCGCACGTGATATTTCCTTCCTCTTCCTTGACCTATCCTCACCCATTGCACACACACTAACATGCACTACACTACCACACATGCGGAGAGACCGGTTAGAAGCTTAGAGCATGTCCCGTCTCGGGCGATGCCTCGCTGGAGATACCTGGTTGGGGATATCCGACGGGTCGAAGGTAGGTTGGCGACGTATATTTCCATTCAGCAGAGAAAGATCACCGCCAACTCCCTAGGAAAAACATGCACTTCACTTACGGGACTAATTACCTCACTAGTTGGTGCGCAGGGAATCTCTAACAACCAGTGTATTGTTTTACGGCAAGAAACTTGTTCGTTACAGGGCGATTCTGTTGAAAGAGTTGTGAAATGTGTTTTCCGTGAAACCGCTGTCACTATATTTTCTCATTGTAATTGTTGGCCACCACGAACCAAGAAGCCCTAGAGAATAATATTAAAATTTCCTGACTTAGTGTTCGTTTACCTGTTATAGATCTCGTTTGCCAACGCGGGCTGCGCTTTTACTAATGGCACTAGCCGCGTCTTCATCCGTCTAAGAATCAAACTGCAATCAGCAAGCCATGTGGCGAAGGTTCTATACCAAATATATTGAATTAGCTTTCAATATATTCCAATCATGCACAATTAATTTACTTGGAACTATTTACAGTAATTGTAATTGTACATCTATTAAAGAGCTCTTTGACGGTACTTCCCACTCATTTCGCAAAATAATAGGAAAAGCAGATTTTATGTGACATTTCTTATCTCTCATTATATTATTTCACATATCCATTTTTTATTTTAAAGGAAGTTTATCAAAAGTTGCTGCTCTTGCGTCTTTTAACATAACAGGCAGAATTACTATTATTTCCAAATTATCTTGCATTTCAAGATCCGTTACATCGGTAGAACCTGACATTCTCGTTACAATTAAAGAAAACACAAGAACAATAATCAACAAGTGTGTGGCCACGCTAACGAGCAAATGGTCGAGTGATAACCGCAACTACTTTTCATGTCATAGTATTTAATTATAGGAAAACGTGCATAAAAAAGGGTCTCCTATACGATATTGTACATCACATGGCAAAAGCCCCTTTTCATAATCCGTCAGGATTTTACGTATCCGCCACGGCCTGCTGGCCTCGGTGGGTGTCGTAATCGAGAGATCGACTTCCTTGTCTTATGATGTAAATTACTATTCTCTTGGGGTCTCTCGGTCTTGCAGCAACGGTGTTTACTACTACTGTAAGGTTTTTCACTAAGAGTCGAAAAAAATACTTTCCAGCTTCAACAATGGAAACGTTTATACACATCCATTTGTACGCGAGAAATTCAAATTATCTATTAATTTTGGTAGGATAAGTTTAGTTAATAGGATAACATTAGCTTTATTTCACAGTAATATGAAAAAATTTTCTCAAAACCCATCATGAGTGACTGTTTTCTTCAACACGCATTACAGAAAATATAAATAATCTCACATTATTTACGAATAAAAATAGCATTTGTAAAATAAAACTACATTTTTATGTATATTAAAACATTTTCACAAATTTTTCATGGTTAAACAATCTCTGTTAGAGAAATGTGTATCAAATTTCATATAGGTTGTTACTCATTCCTTGAGTTCAGTCAGCTCTTTTCTTGACTTCTCTAATTTCCTGCTCTTTTTTCATGCGTGTAAACTTTTCCTGCTGATTCTGCCTCTTTTTTTACTTACCTAGAGTCTATTCATGACACAAGAACATGATACTTGCATAGGCTCATTAAAGTATTTCTTAATTTCATCTTTTTAAAGAACACAAATTAAAGAATACTTTTAGTTGATGTGTGATCAATGAATACCGGCTAAAAGAGAAACGGCATTTGGATCGAAATAAGGTGTTTTTCTGGACCGTAAAGTGAACAAAAGTCAAGATTTAAACCACAGTTCAGAGCTTGATTATGTGTGGTAGACATCCAGTAGAAACCAAGGTTTACTTTTAAACCAGTAATTTATTTAGTCTGGAATGTTTGCTTGGATCCAACTTTTGGAAATAATTATATAATTACATGAAATTAAAAAAAAATAACTATAGCAGATAAAATGTGATTGTGAACGTTACAGCAACTCGGGTCTTTAGAGACCGGCTTATGGTACAGGATACAATTGAGGACACTACAGTACCTCTAGAATTCGAGCACGATTTTCAACCAGATATCTCTCACCAGCAAGGCACCGCCACAGTCTGGACAAGCTCTAAGATCCCGACCGGTCTCCCGGCATCTATGGTAGTGTAGTGCATGTTAGTGTAAGTGTATGCAACAGAAAAAGGGAAGAAATGATCGCACGCGGTCCGTGGCCAGTTTGTTGGAGTACTGCTCCGGCATTCCCAGTGTTGTTCGGAGAAACCACGGAAAACTACTGATCAGGGAACGGAGCCCATAGACTTCTCCAGTGACATCAGTTGATGTGATGGGCCATTTCTCCAAGTGGTAAATTAGAGAATGAATTACATATTCGTGAGTGACGGGTTAGAATGAAAAGGTTAGAGAGAACGACGATGGGGAGGTAGAAGCCACTAGAAGGCGAGGTCAGAGATGGGACCGAGGACACCGATGTGGACGACGAGGGTGTAATGGGGGGGGGGGGGCGGTGGGGCATCGTAAGGGGGTGTGAGGTCCGCTGTGTGAGGTTGACACAAACGCACGTCCGAAAGGGGACTTCCATTTACGAAATGAAACACTACATAAGAAGGCCCGATAAAGCACACACAGAGGGCCGGCCAAGACGCAGCGCCTCAGAGACCCCCCCCGCTCCCCCCACCCCCGCAGTCGAATCTTTTCTTCGCTCGCGCCACCCCGCGCCATCTCTATTCGCGCCGCCCTCTTTGAAGTTTCGCGGAGAAAAAATTCGCCCGCCCGTTTCGCGTAAATATGTCGCCAGGCCCGTTTCGTGTTTTTAACGCCCAGCTCGCAGGGTGTGTTCGGGTGACATCGCCTATCCAATTCTTTCTCGATGTTTATTGAGAGCCCAGATTGCGGGAAGGCAAAGAAAGAAAGATATCGACTGCCAAATTTCAAACACTATGGAAGTGCTGGTGGATTCCTCGATGCGTTTGCGTTGCAGGGAGATTGGAGTTCTTGTTGACTCGTAACAGCAACATATTGAATGGTTGTTTTTGAAAATGTTAATAAAATGTGAGGTGACATTTAAATATTCCAAGACATTTCATACAGGAATATTTGTTATTACTGAATAGTAAATGTATTAAAAATTGAATGTGTTATTAAGAATTCAGTTTAGGGATATTTTGAAAAAACCGCGCAGTTTGTAATACATATGGTCTTGTCATAATATAAATCGTAATGGCTAATAAGTTTTGCAAGAGTCAGTAAATTGTATTATGTGTATGTGTCTGTTGTATACACACATTTTCTATTACAAATTAGAAAAACACTAAGAACGCAATATCAATGTTTTGGCAAAATTCACATACTTTTAATTTTAGACATTTTTGATAGCTATCTTGCACGTATGGGATTGCTGTCTTCGATTTATAGAACATGTCTCCACTAATGAACACCATGTTCTAAAAAGAGTGTTCTAAAAAGCGGAGTGTGTGCGGGACCTTGAAGTGGCGTCAGAATAGGCAACCCGTCGTGTAGCTGTGTATAGCGTGTGCTGACCGCAGTCGCTTCGAATACGTGAAGAGAGTCCTACGTACATCTTGAGTGAAAGAAGCCGATTTTATTAAAATACAATTAAAATTAGCTTTATAATACATCACTGTAAACAGCATTCACGATTTGTTTTATTCAGACTGATGTAGATTGATTAGTATAATGTTGAGATGGTTCAATATTACACTAAAAATCTTTTCTACAGTTTTTATTTACTCAGGATATTGTATTATTTTATGAAACGAATGTTTAAACTAATGTATAACAATAAAAGATTACATGTATTGAGATTTTATATCAATTGACAGTTATATTTGTCTTGCATTTCTTTAACTCCAGAATAATGCCGTTCATTTTAAGTATGTTACATATTCTCTAATCACTATTAACATTACAATATAAGTTAATAAATTAATATTAATTAAATAATTAATATTAAAATAAAAGTTTATATTAATTGTATAATAATAATAAATTAATATAGTAAATAATAGAAGTAAATTAAAATAATAATTGTTCCCATAATTATTTTAAAATTTATAATCAACGTTGTCATAATAACTTAAATTATCAACTTTAAGGAATATTTATCTCCGCCTGTTCTTGCACCATATGCCTTTATTTTTGTTGTTAACATTTTCTAATGATCGTTGTGCTAATATTATTTTTAATATAGTTAGTTCTTAGTTGTCCCTTTGCATTTATTCAATTAACATAAAGATTCCTTCGTCCATATGGCTTATTACACGATTAAATAAAATTTGAGCAACCAAATAAAAGAACGATAAATAAGGACTGTATGCTGAAAGTTCATATAGTAGTGCTATTGAATTGCACAATCGTAAAACGTGATATGCTTCTAATGTTTGGTAAAATATTTTACATTGAATATACTAGTTTTGCTTTAACCAATTTATTGTTTTGGAAGAGTTTTAATAATTTGTTTTCAAATTGTTTTATTAAATATCTGATTTTTTATAAATTTTAAATCTGTAGCTCCTTCATTGAATGTCTGCTTAACATATTTGTGGTGCCATGTATTCAATGTATCATTTTCCTACCAAAGGCACAAAATCAGGGTCGAGTGTTATGGATTCATTATCTAAGAAGGTGTGGATCAATACGTCAAGCCATGTACAACATTCCATTCGTATATATAGCACCATAAACATATTTTTCTTGACTACTTTTGTGCAAATATTTGTGTGAAAGATAGAAAAACGTAAATAAGCGATTGCGATGCAGTCAAGTTGGTTTTTTTCGTGCAGTATATTGTATGGCTGAGAGAAACGTACACTTTAGAGTTCGGATTATTTTTTAGATTATATTTATTATTAATTCTGCAATTAAGTGTGAGAACTTGGTGCGAAATACACTAACTTAACATTACAGAACTTAACAACTTAACAAAACTCTACAAACGTTACAAATATCATGAAACATTTCACCGTGCAATCTTTCATATAACTCCATTTCACCACACTTTACATAATAATAATAATAATAATAATATATAATAATATAATATAATAATAATGATAATAACATTAATAATAATAAAACAATAACAATAATAATCTTAATTACAAAGAAGACATAGGTAATTGCACTGAATTTTATTAAATATATTTATACATAGCCACATTCAAGAAACTAATTTATTTTTAAATTTGCTCAGGCTTTTGAGGAAAGGGATCGAAGATTGTCACAGGCAAACTGTTCCAGTTCCTAATAGTGCGATTCGCGAATTAATGAATGTTTCTCAGCCGCTGTCAAGTTCCCCTTAGGATTTTAAATTACAGCTAGTAGGCTGAGACAGAGAGAACAATATATAAATAAGTATGTGTCATTGCTAATAGTAATCTTCATTGTACTTCATTCTAATTGAAAGTTCGGAAACAATGAAATGCAATGTACAGGGAATGTGTATATGTGCATGTACATCATATTAAAAGGTCATTGAAGTCTCAGAAATGTAACATTTCTTTTTCGAAATAAAACGGGAGTGATACTGTGTGTGCATGTTGTAACAATTTAGTCAATTCACGATTTGCATATTTATTATATTTCGAAAAAAAATTCAGTCATTTAATTTGTTGTTATGAATAATTAATTTACCTGAT
Source organism: Gryllus bimaculatus (assembly GCA_017312745.1). NCBI lineage: Eukaryota > Metazoa > Arthropoda > Insecta > Orthoptera > Gryllidae > Gryllus > Gryllus bimaculatus. The sequence continues at coordinate 487,958 of BOPP01000238.1, read as the reverse complement.
GTCGTTAAACATGCCGCATAAAAATAATCAAACATTGTATTAAACTTAAAGGAAAATAAATATAATAATAAATATAAATATAATAATTTTATAAAAAACCTATAATTATAAATTTATTCATAACAATTTAACTTTTAATTCCACGTGTTCATACAATCTTACATTTTGGTTTGGGAATGCTGAAATCAAAGTGTTGAATAGTTTATTCTCTCAGCCCGTCAATATCACAAATAACTCACGAACAGTTTTGTTCGAGAATTACAGAACAGAACAGAGGTGTGATGAATACATTAAAAAATAATGAATCATCCAAATGAAGCATTACTCGAAATTTGTAACTCCTAAACTGTACAATAAATCTAAAGAATGTAGGGTAGTGTATTTAAAATGATTTTCTATGTCCCAAATTGCCTGCCATAAATTTACGTTACGTCCCGTGGTATCGAGATTATGATATATTCGCGTGCTTTCTGCAGAAAACATACTATGTAATTAACTTTTGATTGCAAAACGTGAGTTATTTTAGTCAGGAAACCAGAGAAAGCACTGCAGGGAAACTGCAGAAGACGAATTAACTGCAATAAATGTTCTTTTAACCATGAAGGATATTTCAATACTGCGCCGTGTACATGGAAATCCCTCTATGTTCCGGCGATGAATTGAAGCGCGTCATGGCAGCGGGTGGGTGGGGTGAGGAGAAGGGAGGGGAGGGAGAGGGGAGGGGGCGGAAGCGGTGCGAGGACCCCGAATGCCGGCGCAGAGTTCGTGAGTGGACAGCGCCGCATTTGACTTGCAGAAAAAGTGAATTCCAAATAAGGTCTCTATATAAAACCAGACATCGTGAAGAATAGGGTTAATGGCTCGTGTGTTTGTATTCCCCGCGCCTGACGGGTAGCCAACTCACGATTCGAGTGGCTAGACGCTGATGGATGGGGGAAATTTTCCGATGCGGTAGTTTTGTGTTGCTCCTTGGTTTCATGATAATAGTTGTGGTGATAGTAATTAATGCTCGTCATGTTAGTGGAGTAATCGGGCAGTTCAGTATGTTACCACAGCACCTTATTCTAGTGATTGCACTTTTATCACTAATGATGATAATGACGGATTAGCTGGAATTTATTACCCTGTCGACAGAAATAATTGAATGCAGTGAAATTAATAATAATAATAATAATAGTAATAATAATAACAACATAAATATGCTGTTGGGAACCACATATTTGTATGTTATGCAAATGTTGATGATTATTTCGGGTATAAGAGAAACAGAAATACAAATCAAATTTAGAATAACTTGTAGTTAGGAAAACCTTGTCTGTTATAAAAATAGAAATTGAATTCAAGGAAAAGCCACATAAGATTGTGATCAAAGAGAAAAGACATTCAAGTGATCAATAACATGGTACATGGATTTCATTGAGAAAGAAAACGGATATGTTCACAGTTATGATAAGTTTTTTTCCCTTTTAAAATATAATGTTGTTGCAAGGGCAGTCACAGATAAATTGAGACGAGCCATATGGCCATATGAAGCAGGCCATATGAAGGAAAGAGAAAAGCAAATAAAGAGAAAAGAAATGAATCACAAGAGAAAGGAAATAGAAAGGAGAAAAGAAACAAGATGATATGATAGAAAGAGGAAGGGATTTCACAATAAACGGGAGATAAGCTCAAATAAAATGTTAGACTTAACAAGAAAGAAATGGAATTGTTAAGTGCAAATATATTCTAAAACGTCAGGGACAATAGGGATTGAACAAGTCACGAAGTTGATGATACTGTACATTAGCCAGCAAAAGCAGTGTGTTAGTTTGCAGGATCATTTTCAGCAACAACGTTTGTAGCAGTTGGTGGTTGTAGACTGCGAAATGTTTGAGAGCGCACAGAAAGTAGCGGCAACGACGGCGTCGGCTACAGCGAAGCGATGGAAGAGGAAGCGGCGGCACGAGTTGCGTAAACCGACGAAAAAAAGGTCCGATCTTCTTTCCCGGGACGAATAATGGCGAGGCGGAGTAATTAGTTCGGGTCCTGTTTGCAGAGGGCAAGCATGCAAGCGTAGGCGTGCGAGGATGCCTCGTGCCAACGGCTCCGTCTGACCGCCCCGCCCTGCTTCGCCACGGCCCGCACTGCCCGGCCCCTGCCCCCGCTCCGCCCGGCCCTGCCGCTCCGCCCGCCCCGCCCGCCCGCCCCGCCAACGCAACAAACCCCACCCCGTCATGGCACGCCCGTATCTGCATACGTCTGCCCCCCCCCCTACTAAACCCCGCCCATCGTCCGCTCATGCCCGTCCCACTTCTACCCGTCGTTGCACGACCTGCTCCTCTAATGCCCGCCCCCGCATCTCCCTGCCTACCGACTCTGCCCTTCTAACCGCCCACAACCGTTCCGCCCCGTTCCGTCCCGCTCCGTCCTGCTCCGCCCCGCTCCGCCCCCGCTCCGCCCCCGCCTCCGCCCCCGCTCCGCCCCCCGCTCCGCCCCGCTGTCACGCCCGCTCCGCCCCGCTCCAGCCCCCGCATCCCCCCCGCTCCGCCCCGCTCCGCCCCCGCTCCGCCCCCGCTCGCCCCCCGCTCCGCCCCGCTCCGCCCCCGCTCCGCCCGCTCCGCCCGCTCCGCCCCGCTCCGCCCCCGCTCCGCCCCCGCTCCGCCCCCGCTCCGCCCGCTTTTTGGCCCCGTTTTGCCCCGTTTTGCCCCCTTCGGCCCGCTTCGCCTCGCGTCCGCCCCCCACTCCGCCCTGCTCGCCCCGCTCCGCTCTATCCGTCCCCCGGCCCAACCTCTTCTCGTCGCGCTCCGCCATGCCCCATCCCCGCCCCAACCCTCTGCTTCCAAACTCCACCCCACCCTACCCACCGTCCGTTCGCAGCCGGCGGCGCCGCTCAACAAAGTTGAATTTGCGGTTTCCGATTGAAATTGGATCCTTATAAGCGCCGGCACCTGCGGCTCGACCGACGGCGCGCGGCGGCGGCGGCGGCGGGCGGCGGCGGAAGGACGGAAAAGGGGGAGACTGGGGGGAGCCGTGATGACGAGGGGGAGGCCCACACGACGTGGGGAAGCACGGAGGGTGTGAAAATGCCGGATGCGGCGAAACCCGGGGAAGAAGGACGCATCTGGGTGCGAGGGCTTCGCAATGGAGGCGGTGATGCTGATGAACGGACAGAGAGACAACGGTCACTACGCGCGGTGAGCTAGTGGTGGGGAAATTGATGGCACGAATGAAATCGCTTGCAACCGAGAAGGAAGGGGTAAACGAATATGGAATGGAGGGGATTGCAGAATAAATTTTACTATCTTGTAAGCCGTGTAGAGTGATCGAAAATGTTCTTTTTAGCCAATGTACATGTGGCCGGATATTTCATATAAAATTCTTAAACACATGACATTTTCCCCTTAATGTGAGTACGTTAATCCATACATCGAACTATTAAAGAAGACAATAATTCTTTAAAAATTAGTGTTGACAAATTACATCCTGACGTTATAGAATATAAACTCATAGCTTGAGGTAGTAAAATATTTATTCAAGAAATAAAATAGAGACAAAAGAATAAATCAGTGAATGTACTGAAATGAACTAGGGATCAGATAATCACATTGTAACACGTAGAGTTTTCAGTTAAACAAATTGAAAATTGACTCGTAGAGGCGAAGAAGAAATGATATTAGTTTGACTTACGCATATTCATCGAATACTTTCCCAGTTGAAAGCAACCATTGAGAAGTTTGAACCAATTAGCAACAATGCTGATAAAAGCTATGTGTATAGTGTTTTGGAAATCATAAAAAGTCAGTATACGTTTTTATTTATTATCAGCTTAATTATTGACTCAGGCATCGTAGGAGGCTTTGGTATTCTGATTTTCTCCTCATTTGTAGAAGGCGGGGACGGGCATTTACGGACTACCAACATTGCTTCAAAGGTTTTTGGACAATATACACAATCCAAAGAAGCATTTATTGAAGAAATGATAACATATGATTGCTTTCTTCATAACAGTAAATTTCTTTGTTTGCATAAATAACTGCAATAAAATTTTTATAAAAGTTAAGCAATAAAAGTTTTATTTTAATTTCCATAATTATGCAACGAACTGCAGAACATTATACAAGAATTATAAAAATAGAATAGAAATAGTGATTTACTTTATAAGAATAAAAAATGTTATATTACAAGTGAGATATTTCCAGCCGAGGCCACGTTGAAAATCAGAGGCTTCAATTTCGAACGAGAATTTCGAACATTTTCGTTCATGTATCGTAACATGTTATATTTCATAGTATGTCGCATTTCCTCTCTTATATTTTAATTTCATTTTTCAATATTGCGCAATGTACGAGCGCCAAAAATAATTGCACACGGCGCTAAAACGTTGATATCTATAACAAAAATTGCTGTGCTTTGAATATTTTTAAATGGAACTTGTAATTCTAAAAGGTTTAATAGATACATTAAATGAAGCATTTGAACAATTAATACCCAACATTTGACCAACTGTAGCTAAGAAATATAGCATGTTCTTCTTCTTCTACTCAATAATGTGACTTTGTTGAAAATGTTTCTTTGCAATGTAACACTATGGTAACAATGAAGCTATTATTATATCGAAGAATTATTTTAATTTTTTGTATTCAGCTCCCACGGCTCATCTTGCTTCATTTTTTACATTTGGACCATGACTAGTACAATAAGCACGAAATAAATCTTTGCGTTGTTACTAAAAGCAATTCATATGCGCATTGCCGATGGGAATTCAAGTTGTTCATTTATTCTCATCCGCCTTCGTTCCCACTTTTTTAGCATTTGTAGCATTACGAATACCATGAGAGACTCTTCATTTCGTTGTCAGTCGCTTCTAGCTTTTGGAGATAACGCAGTGTTTTCTTAGCGTAAGGTTTTTGAGACATCTAAAAAGACCGATTAAAAGGAAATAATATTATATGTGCTTAGTGTTGCGAAAATGTAACATGCAAATATTGAATCCTGTGAGTAAAATTTCATGAAATACGTAAATGACACATCAGTTTAACACATTCAATGTTTATTGAGAATGTACACAAAGTAACGGAATGTTCAACAATGAAGAAAAATATTATAATGCTGCTCGTTTGTTTGCATTGTTGGAAAGTAGTCGTGGGTGCGCGGTGTTACAAAGGGCCTGGCTATTCGGGTATTAAATTTACACCGAGCCCAGTCTCTTTCACGAGGCGTCAGTGTCGGTGTACAGTGCGTTTCACGCCGTCGCCGGAGGCTAAGCAAAGGACACGGAAGGCCCGGCCGGCGTCCTCGCAGGGGCTGCAGAAAAATGGCCGCGGCTGAGCCGTGCGGTCTGCCGCGCCCAGCGCGCGGGCAGTTCTTAGCAAGTGCGTTCTCCATCACCGGCGGCCCCCAGAAGCCGCTCGCCGTCTGTTCCGAGGGACAAGTTTGAAACGCGCGGCGCGACAAAATCGCAGTGAGGCTTAGACGTTCCAGGCGCTTTTGTTATTAAATTGGCCTGAACACTGATGAACACAGCTTTGAGACAATTTTTATTAAATTAAATTTCCTCTAAATAGGCTCACCACAATTGGTTTTTTAATCAAGTTGCATGCTTTCAACGATGCACAATGTTTTTCTCAAAAAGACGGAAATTAGATTTGAAATATGAATAACTTAGCGTTTATTATTTTCACGTATTGTATTTCTTAATTACTAGTTTACTCCTATATCTTCAATTCATAAGTAATAAGTATTATCAATGTATTCCTTACGCAATTTTGTTTGTACACAGTTCATCTCTCAAAATTCTTCACGTGCCACATACTCTTGATTAATGTTTTATCCTCTTGCTCTCTTTCAAATTAATACCTACAATCAAATTAACGTAATAACTGCCACTAAAATTTGAAACTTTCTCCTCTTCTACTATTTTGCCTCAAACGCATTAAAATTACTTTTTATAGCTGTGCTTAGCACGTGTGATGTTTGTTAATCACCAGAAATAAGTTTCAAGACATTTAATATATATTGATTATAAAAATTAACATTATATGAAACTGAGAAAAATTATCATTTAACACATTTTTAAATATGCGATAAATCAGATATATATATATATATATTATATATATATATATAATACCTAAATTTACCAATTAGAACATTAACCAATAAAGACATAAAATATTTCCCTACAAAAGCTTTTCCAAATTCCACAATACAAGTGATTTATCTTCTTTACGAAAAATCAAACTTATCTTCTATAAAACACAAAACCGATTTTGCATTTTTCACTAGCATTTAAGTGACAAGGCATGCGACGTTTCAAAAACATGTTTCTGGTAGAGTGACTTCAACGGAGAAGCGCAGGAACCACGAACCCACCGTTAGAAGGGAGATCGTAATGTTTCAAGTCTCATTTTCGGTTTCGTTGTAACAGCCATTACCATATCTTACGGAGCGGAAAAGCCTCATCAAATTTGTTTCCTTACACTCGATGAAACGAAAACAACGAACTGATAATTAGACACAGGGTGGGTATATTAATTAACAAATCTCGTAAATTACAATACCCGCTGAACGTGAGCACATTTTGGATAATTCACTGTGTTAACAACCGAATAGTCGTAATTACACATTAAATCATAATTACCCGCATGGCGAATGCCGCGTTAATCTAATGCTTTAAGCGCTGGGCGGCTTAAAGAGGCGAGCGGCGGGCCTCGCTCTCATCAAGCCCTGCGTAGGGTCATAAAACCTCATACTGCATGTTATTGCCGCGCGAAGACCGTCAGTATTTTCCGATGAAAGGCACGATGCTGACTGAAGAATCTAACGAGTAATACTCTGCTCCTCCAAAATAGTACACGGTGGGGATTCAAAAGAAGGTAAGTGTTAAAGAAATGTTGACGATATATTGTTATTTTTTTGCAATAATGTACCTGAAGCAGTGAGATATACATAGCCAAGCGTTTATTAGTCACCGAGATTAAAGATCCAAGCTTCCCGATCTGCCAATTGGACGATGGAAGTGAGTTTTTCAGAATAGGATAATTTTGATAATTTCAAGAGTAATGAGAGGAATTGTTTTTTACAATAAAGTATAGTTATCAGATTAACACATGGTTATTACCATTATGTCAAAGTACGTCCAAGAGCAGACGAAAAGTTCCATTCACTGTGTAATTACTGCTATTTTAAAAACGATGAAATAAACAATCGATCCAGAATATTGCTTCTGTAATTTAAAAATAATTATTAAAAAAATCGTGAAATTTATTTGTTCTGTGTATAATTGGTGATTCTTTATTCGAAGATAAATGTACTATCGTCACGAAACGTTTTAGTGACGTTACTTTTTCTGCCAGAAAAGGAAAGAAAGAGGATGGTTTTTGGTACCTACGTACCAGTGGAATAAGTTACGAGTGCACATCTATTCTGACGAATTCCAACACAGTTACAAGGAAAGCGGCAGTTGTAGTTCTAATTAAAATTGAATAGATTTATTCCAGGCAATTTCTAAGGCTTGTACTTAGTTCAACGTAACGTGCTCCGAGAAATTGTTCTCTGACTGCATCATTTATTACCTTGTTTAAACTCTTTATTTGAATTCCCGGCAGGGTGAATTTAATTTTTCTGCTCTATGCGAAACGAACAAAAGAGAAAGGCTATCAAAGAGAAACTACGCAAACAGCACAAAAAAAACTGGAGACGCAGAGAACACATATTACACATTAACAACGGTAGGATACACACACGATACACGCAACCGACTGAGTTATTGTCAGACCATTGCTTCGGAGAACGCCGTTTTTACCCGCAAGGGACGACGCGCAAGAAAGGAAATTGAATTCCGATCCGTGAAGATGAACGAGATGACAAAGTGAATGATTTGCTCCTGCTGTGCGGAACTGCGCATTTTTGCGAGCAGGAAGTCGTGGCAGTCACAAGAACTAGCTGGCCCGCCGGGCTGATATATGTGAACAGAAATAAAGCGCGCTCTCGACAGAGCCCGAAAGGAAGGAAGAGAAGGGAAAAGTGGAGGCTTTCGACGACGGAGTGGACTCGGAGCTGTCTTGGAGAAAGTAGCCGTGAGGAGGCCCGGGGTAAACCATGGCAGCTTAGAACATGTTATTTCTTTTAAGGAGAAGGTGCTTCTTCTTTATTAGGCTCGTCCATGGGTTTCTTTTCTACAGAACGGGTTTAACACAACAGCCTCAACGTCAGGACAGTACAAAGGTTTGCGTTGACTTGGCAGCCGTGTATGTGATTACATGAATACGGAGGCGAAGCGGATAGAGATGGATGGTAAAATTATTGTAACAAAAGAAACAATTGCCGTTGAAATCGAGCCGCATGTCCGTTTCTTATTAGTTTTCTAAATAAAGTCAAAATTGTTGTATCAATATTCGAACTTCATATTAAATATGAAGCATGAATATATTATCATAAATATTTTATACTTCATTTAAATGAAAGAATAACGAACTAGAAACAGCAAAAAATCAGATAAATAAGTACCGTATTTGGAGCATCCCATGTATATGAAATATTAATAATAATAATAATAATAATAATAATAATAATAATAATAATAATAATAATAATAATAAATAGTATATGCAATTCTCGTATTCGAATTTCCAACTTTATGCGCAGATCAAATGCAAAAAGGAGTACAGGAATGCTGCAGAATAGTGAGGGTACTCCTGGAATACACTGGTGATTGGGACACGACTGAAATATCTAGAGAGCAATATTCGCTCGTATCTGCGAGATCGGCGTACTCTACACCAGCAATGATCAGGTGAATGTTCCTGCACATAGAGCAGAGAGTGAAAAATTCGGATAAATTCGGATAATAAAATGCAATACTACTACTACCAAAAATAAAAGTTTAATAATAAAGATAGTTTATATCGGTTACAGGCAGGAACTACATGGACGTTTTCTCGAACTTCATCCGCATTTATGTCACCACATAGGACATAATATAGCCGACCATACAGCATTAATTTGCAAATCAGAAATATGTTATGCATTTTAGGAGAAAAGAAGTAAGGTTCGATGTCGAGGCAGAGATGCAACGTCAAAAAGAAAAGAATAAACAACACAGATGACGGACATACAAGTTCTTCCTCATATATCTGAGCCAGACATACATACTCACCGACCCAGATAACTGATGAATCTCGCAAGAATATCGAAGACACCATGGACAGCAAACTAGTTGCTCAACTTTATCAGCAGTATCAATTTGCCAAAACTGAATACTGAGAATTTTTTGAATAGAACGGAATACTGGGGACACTGATGGCATTACTCATAAAACTGGTAAATGAAATAACACTTCCCTCTTAAATCGAACAAATAATGACCAGTGCCCATCTTGACTTGGTCTATCTACTGCACAGAAGTATCAATTGTGTGGGCAAATGGTTAGAAAATAATCCAAGAATAAAAAATGCCTTTAAAAAGGTTATCCTCCTTGGGAGATAGGATTAGAGAAAATAATTGAACATGCTAAGAATTTATGATTGATATTGATATCACAACATAAGCAAAACATGGCACGGCAAAACTTAGTATTGTGAAGAACAGGTGTTTTCATTACATCGTTATTGTGTAGACACAATTGGAAAATGTATGGTATTTAAGAAAACGCTAATTTAAAGAAAGGATCTCATGCTAAAATATTTTACGTTACCATTCAATATTTGAAGAAGGTTGAGGAATTATTTGTAACATTCTAAAGATATACAAGTATGTTTTCAATATCGAGCCATCATTAATGGTAAAATAGATGTCAATATTGCATTTTTTCTTAATACTCGTTAAATGTTTTTAAGTTGCAATTTCTGAAATTCAAATATGATATATAATCAAATCCAGTTGTACTTAATGTGGTAGAGATGCTATTTGCCTTTCTAATCTAATTACACAACTTAAAAATTAAATAAAATAAATTTATGTTCTCGTGGATATGTCAAACAAAAGTTTTCTAAAATGTGTGAAAGAGATGCCAGTAATGTAGCGTTTGTATTGTTTCATTATTGAGAGAATTTGTATCTGATAAGGAAGGCTGTGGTCGGAGGATTTAATATTGACACGAATTTAGTCTGGTTCTTAAACATGCTGTGATTCTTCTACTCTGTTATAATATCCACACCATGTCCTGAGACAAACTATTTGAAGGTTGAATGGCTAACGAGATATTTACAACGCTACAGAGGTGTGCATTTCATTCTTGATCCCCCATTGATTCACTATTTTGTTCACGTTTGCTGTGAGCAATTTATTCCAAAGTATGAGCTTTAAGGATCGAATCATAAGTGAAAAGACATTACGTATTACGTATAAAAATGATAATATTGCAGTGATTACAAGGAGATTCACTAGGTACCATGTGAAAGACACTTTAGTTAGCTTAGTATAAAGTAAATGAAAATTTGAGTTTAATATCGCAATTTGCAGAATCAAAACCAGACTCTTAGTCAACGCCTAAGACGAAGCAATTTCATACGTAGGCAAATTCGTACAGTTTCCGTCAAACAAAACCCAGGAATACCTTAAACCACTATTGATTCGGAAACATGTACCACAAATTACGAACAGCCGGATGTTTAAATGAAGAGAATCGCTAAATCACATCGTCGACAGAAAGTTACGGATTCTCGTACATAAAGCAAGCAATAACCCTATGCCGAGATATTTGCATTGAGATGGGTAAACGGAGCGGAAAGGAGTGGGATATTAAACGAGGGGTGGGCAGAATGGGAGTGACTGAGAAGAGTGGAAAGCGAGGTGCTTGAGAAGGACAGGAGGGCGAATACCGACTGCATCCCACCATCAACTTTCCTTCAGCCGTTTACGCACCCGTCTGCATCACATTTCATTTTCCTCATAAGTGAGGATTGATTTTTACGTTACCGTGGTGTACGCAATATATTGATCGATTATATAATTGCTCCACTTGGTATGTTTTCAAGAAAATTTACGCTTCCTTTCAGAGCGCTGCCAACGTTCAAAACCGCATTTAGAAGTTTGTGGAAACAAAATCCTATCATTTCATATCCTCGCTGTCTTCACATACATAATTCCAAAGATTCTGCCATTTTCACTTGTGTTCGACGTTTTCTCTGTTCGTGTGTGAGAACATCTATTTGATTACTTACAAACGGAAACTTGGCAACATTTTTTACTCCTTCCAAAAAGAACAACTGATGAACGAAAGGGGATGAAGATGGACTATGCCTTCCAACGTAACGAAAAGTGAAAGGGGATTATTTTGGAAGCGGAGATGAGGGACAGCTGACAGCGCGACGCAATGGAGCGATTCTCCGGTGGCGGCCGTGCTTGGAGGCGTGCTGGAAGCTGGAATGATATCAATAGAAGTGGGGCGTGTGAGGCTTGGTTTTGGGCCGCGTGTTTCGGGAGGGGGTGGAGGGTGGAGCACGCCCGGTGAACAACACGGGATGCATTATGCCATGGTCGGTAATGAAACGTGAAAAGGGATTAGCTGGGAAGCGTGATATCATGGGATGCAGTCGGGCGATTCCTTGCGGACGGTCGGGCTCGTGGCCAGCAAAGGCGGCGTGCGCAGCTTCATTTAGGAAGCCGCCTGTTGCGTGAGGGTCTGCCAGACGGGCTATGCCATTGCGTACATCGAAACGTGAAAGGTGGCTATCCAGGAAGCGTGGGACCACGGGATGCAGTCGGGCGATTCCCTGCAGACGGTCGTGCTCGTAGTCTGCGAAGGCGCAGCTTGATTCAGGAGGGTGTGCTGGCTGGAAGCACGTCCGAAGGAAACATAAACGGGATTGCCTAGTCGGGCTTGTGCACATCGCATGTGATCAAAGGTAAGGATTTACCGGAAGCGTTTACCACGGGATGCAGTCGGGCGATTCCCTGGGGACGCCGTGCTGTGGCCAGCAAAGGCGGCTGCGCAGCTTGGTTCAGGGGCCACGTGTGCGCGGGTGGGTGGCCCGGGAGGAGCACGAACGTCGGAGCGGAGTGGCAACGGGGAGAGGGGAGCGGAGTGGGGAAGGGCGGGGAGCGTTTGCAAACAAGCGCGCGCAAACAGCGACGCGCGAAGCCGGCCAATATCGCCAGATCGCTTCGGCTGCGCGCGATATTTCGGCGCCGCGCCGAGGGGGGCGGGGCTGGGCGCGCTCTCACTCGGCGCTGTATTTGTCTTCGCCCCTCGCAAACAGCGCGCAACGACGCGGCGCGGGAAGGCCACGAGCGGGAATGGGCAGGGGGCCGAGGAGGGGGAACGGGGGAAACTGACGTGAAGGGCAAACGGAAAGAACGGTGAATTGTACGAATGGATTACGAGTACGAGGCATTCGTGGCAGAAAGCAGGCGCGATTGATCTTAACACCCCTGGTTTTTTCTCACACCTTCCCCTTTTTTCCTTCCCCCCGCATCGCGGGCACCGCCAGCAGACATGCAGACCAGGACGTCGGAGGAGGCCTCGACTCGTCCTGTATGTATGTACGCGGCGCGACAGCCCGCGAACGGGCCAGGGCCTACCAGCAGCGTCCTGGTCCTGTGGGCGTGGGTTTAAGAGGTACGAGTTGTTAGAACGAAGAATGTCCCTACGTTGAATTCTGGTATTCTCAGCCTGAGAACTATTTTCTTCTTATCGTCACACAGCAACATATACTGGGACGTTGCAAGGAAATCGCACACTATAATCTTGCCTGACCTGGAATCGAATCTGGGGTCGAGTCAAGGAAAGTGAGCACGCTGGCCAATGAACTAAACGCCAGAGCGGGAGTGAAGGAGGTGAAGTGCGAAACCGGAGGAAACTGCCAGAAGCGGGAATCGAAAAAGAACGGTGAAGTGCACAGAAGGATTACGAGTTCTCCGAGGCAGAAAAAACAGCGCGGCGAGTGCACGCGCAGAGAATGGGTACAGAGCGGGACAGAAGGAGGGGGAAATGCGGGAAAGGCAAGAGAAAGAGAACGGTGGAGTGCAGGAAGATCACATTGCAACGAAATCGCACACTATAAGCTTGCCTGACCGGGAACCCAGGGTCGCGTTATGGAAAGCAAGCGCACTGACCAACGAGCTAAACCGCGAGGGCGGGAATGGAGGATGAGTGGGAAAACGAGGAATCACCAGACATGCTTGTTACACAGAGAATTGATCAGAAATATTTTAAAGAAACAATTTCGTACACCAATATTTTGATAAATACGAGTATCGAGATTACGCTAGAAAACAAGATTATTACCTCCAGGATGATACAGAACGCAACACAGTCAATTTTATTTCTAGATTGCGAATACGTCGATTACAGTTTTTAAATATACTGTATCTTTATTCCGCATCATACCGTATTTGTCTATTAATGAAAATACATTAAAATTGCACCTGTTACATATGTAGGATTAATATGCATGAAATCTTATTAAAAATAAAATATTTGTTCAGTTCATCTATGCCACTTTGATGAGATATCAACAAAATTAAGGTTTCGTGATTTTCGTGGCTTTCACGTTTTCAAAGATTGCCGTCTTTATTCTCGCGTCTGGCAGAGGCGAACAGTTACAAATATATCATAGAGGTCTTGGTAAGTCGTAGTGGGTGTTTAGAAAACAAGTCACGTGCACCCCAACATTTGCTACTGCGCAGCCCATAGGAATTGTTTTAGCCCCTTACCTCTTCGCAAGTATAGAAGTGGGGTGGCAGTTTCTCAGTCAGTCGGTGTTATGCGGAACTGCAGTACGCGAGCAGTTCGTGTGTGCTTAGCGTGTGCCTCAAGGACTAGCACATTAATATATATGACACTTCTATGGGTTTTATGAAGTGAAATTCGGCACATAATCTGTTTAATTGAATTGGTTCCATAAAATGCAAATCGTCATTTCACATCAAAAATCAGCGAATCAGTCCGATAACTTCTGCTACGGTTGTGAAAGATTTTCACCCATACTGAGATACATTAATGGGGTTAATGAGTGAATTGTGTTTTCTCTGTAATCCACATGAATTGCAATTGTTTTAGATTCTTCAAAGTATAGTTTCAAAGAAGTAAAATAATTTCACGGATGAGTGAAATAGTGAATACCAATAGTGAAATGCCATTCACAAGAATGTAAATTGTGAAATGAGAATCGTAGAAATAAGTTTTATTCTGAAGGAAATGGGTTTTCCCTCACAAAACTCGCTTGAAGGAAATTAATTGCATTCTAAATTATAAGAAATTAACGTTCATATGCTTTTGTGGTCTGGCATGTATTTGCTACCCTATATATCTCACAATTTCTTACGTTAGAAGACATCACATTATCACGGCAATTTTTGATACTCATGTTTTTACCTCAAAATAGTTTGCCACACGTTTGAATACACCTACTAGCATAATTTATTATGGAATTGAAAAATATTGATAATAATGTTAGAGAATTGAAATCAATAATAGATGGTGACAGAATTAATATCAAGATGCGTATGCGAGATATTGCACTTCATTATCTTTCATGGAACTGCTGAAATGAAACAAAGGCAATCTATTTCCCTCTTTTTTATTCACATTACAAACAAATTAATTCTATGACGTAAATTCTGAACCAGTATACTGTGGTTAGTGTGTGCGCGTGTGCAATTGAATTTCCTCTATAACTCATTAGTTTGAAATAAACTCGAGAGTATTAAACAATATTGGTGTATTCAAATTGTGGTCTCATCATGATTAGTTGCACCATTTTGTTAACGATAACTCAGACACATTTTAAAGTAATTCTTCATTAGAGTTTTTGTACGTCCTTTTACCATTTCACTTAATTTGATTCTCCAGTTAGAACGAGCGAAATAAAAACTTACCTGCAGAATGGAAATTTTTATATCAGACAGCTCAAACAGCCGGGCATTTATTATCAGGATCATCAGTTAGACACAAAACAGTATCAATTCCATAAAAAGTGCATATTTATGGTGTCATCTTCTTTACGTTCTATTGTTGTCCAACACTTCTCCTCAAGCTCCGGGAGATGTCGCTCAGGGCATTAATTGATGTCACTGAAGTGACTACTAAGTGCTAAGGAATTTATAATAATCTCAAATACACTGTTAACTTTCAGCAAACGTTGCAACATTTGCAGGGTGATACACCAATGCCACGCGCTTTGTCCGCATCGAGCAGTGAGCTGCGTCCGCGGGAGGGTGATCAAGTTTTCTTTGCAAACAGTCACTAAAAACGACCAAATTTAAAGCCCTACAGTGTCCATAAAATAGAACTTTATGGCGCAAATATTCACGTCTCCGCTTTTTCGGCAGAGTTTATTATGTCTGGTGTATTTCTTACGCATTCTGTCGAACTAATACAATATTAGCACGCAAAAGTTAACTTTTAATAGATGCTTAATAATGACTGCTGTGAATTGAAGGAATTAAACGAATGCTGATAATATTAAGGTCAAACAAATAATAATAATATCTATATGTTATTTTTTCTCAATACAAAATACTAACACTCTCTAACTTCATTAATCATAAAACACGAATTACACCAGCCCTCTGTGATATCATTTAACAGTACAATTCTGACGCTAACATACCATTTTTCTACTTTTCGTGAAAAAAAATGTACTAATTTGCATAAAGTTATTGACCTTCCGGAAGATTAATGCTCTTTTAATACTTCTTGAGGCAGACACCACCATTGTTTGTGAATGTCCTGACCGTCTGTCAACGTACAACGTAACGTAACTTTATTAATGCAGCTGAAAGTCAAGTATAAGTTTGGTAGGTTTGAACTGAACTGTAAAATTATTTTATAATTCTTAATCGATTTATAATTGGGTTTCACAAAATAACTTATGTCACGATATTTTTAATTGCGTTTTTAAAAATTAGAAATACTCTCTACTTTTGAATATGCTAAATAATTAAATTAAATCTCTAAGTATATCTGTATAGATCTACTTTGAATACATGAAACAATGATTAACGAGCGATATACGCAGGTTTGATAAAATAGAACAAATTGTGGATGTTATCATGTAACGTGAAACACACAAAAAAAATACAACTAATTGTCAGCTGTTTATTTTAAAACTTCATTGCAAGATTCAATATGACGAGTGCAGAAAAATGATATTCAATTCACAGGTTTATTCATGAGAGAGTGGAGGGAGTATGTGTGCAGAGACGTCTGTGTACATTTTAAGAGCATCAAAGGTCCGTTTAATCAGCCTTCTACAGGCGGGTTGCATGGCTGAGTGCCGATAGGCACCGCATTAATTTAGCTGCTGTGTTTACTCGACCACATAAACCGTATTTAACCGAGTAATCGGAAAGCGCCACTGAATCCGTACTTTTGGAGATTGTACAAAGACAACCAAATCAGCTTGCCTCTACATAAATATACCTATTTACCCGAAAATTCTCTGAGTAGGTGTCAATTATACGTTTTATGTTATTTAAAAACTAATCGTTTCTGCCAAAATATCTCTTTAATTTCATCATCCCATTACAATGTTAAGTCTGCTACACAAGAAAATAGATTTATAGGTGGTGATTTGGAAGTCGTATCTCAGTTTGTATTTAAATGAAGATTACAAATATTACTGAGCAGTTTTTATATCCTTCCAAGCTTTATTAAGTGACACCAAAAAGTTAGTAGTTTTCACAAAACGGTGAGTGATGGAAAATTTCAAAATCAATTTCTTTTAAAAATGACAGCAATTTTTTTCTTGAAACAATTTGTTCGGATAGTAATAACGCCATTGTTTTCCAAACTTAGAATTTGTCAATAATTTTGCAAAATATCTCTTTAATATATCTTACGTCGTTAATGTTTCCCTTATATTACTATAAGTAATTGCTTGCATTAGAGAGGATAACTCTTCAAATGATTTCTTATGAACTGTCTCAAAAAGTGTTCTTAGAAAATAAGTGTTTTGAGAAAAGCTCATTTGACATTTTGTCAAAAGGACTCCATATTTTTGAATGAAAATGTACATATAAAAAGGTTTTCATTATTTTATGATATTCTTAGTCGTTTCGAATTCTAGTACTTGTGGATAGCCAAACTGAGTAAGTGTAAAAGAAGTACTTGTTTTAACCCAATTTTTTTAATATAAATATTGTATTGAAATAAACTGAACCGTTCTGTTGATTAGTAAATATTAGTAGCAAATATTGTATTTCTATACAGTATTTTTGATACTATTTGTAAGATAGTTGTACATTGCTGAGTGCGATGTTGTTGAATTTTAATCCAAACGTACCTTTTTTAGCATTTTCGCCATGGAAATGCATGGAATCAAAGTAATTAAAATACTTATATTCAATGCCGCAAAGCACAATACAATTTTCGTGGGCATGAATAGATAAATTACTGTAAGGTAAATTCAGGTCGGTTATGTACGGGCACGTAGACAGTGAGAAGGGATATTCGGGAAAATAATTATAAGAACAGATTCGAGGTAGGCCTATGTAATGCCCGTGGTGATGATCCAGAGGAGCGGTAGACATCGCAAGTGGCACTGGTATGTCTTTCAGGTGCCTGTAGATAGCAGCTGGGAAGGGGATGGGACACAACTGAAGAGCTATCCCACAGGATAGAATAATAAACCATTTTATGTGACTAATAATTTGTCATTACTTTCGACACTAGCGCGTTTTTAGTTTTGTTATAGTAGAAAACTCGTAGATACAGTTGAAAAAGAAGATTGTAAGTAAAATATATTTAGATTTACTCTTCTCGTGCAAATGTTTTCTGATAACGCTTCTGAAACCTAGCACGCAAAGAGACCGTGTTGAATCTGATACATGGCATTTCCAAAATTAATTATTTGTATGCGGGAATATTAAAGAAGAAAATAGATATTATCATTCTGACCAATATTGCAGTAATGAAGATGAACAATTAGATTCTCACATTTTTATTTCGGAAAATGAAATAATAGGTAGCTCTAAATTCATCCTTGATCTAATAATCGTAAAAGACTCGTACGTATTTAGCGGTGAAACCGTCACAAATAATTTTCTAACTGGTTGGATTCATCCTTAAAATATAACCTGCCATCTTTACTAATAGTCATTATTAGAAGTAGAACGTCAGTCCCGCAACTTCAATGCTACAAAGGAAGAATGTCTGGTTCGGGTGGCATCCAACTCATCGAAAACGCCGCCACTAATCCATCGTAATCCCTAACCCGCGTCCCCACCAAATCCGCACAACGCACTGCATGGTCGTATGCGGGACAGGCAACCGAGCGGTCAGGCAAGCGGCTTTTAAAACCGTCCCATAGTCCTGAATTATATTTTCAATGCACTTCAATGAAATTATTAATGGTGGCAATTAAAAACATTCGGGGATAACCGGTGGCGCTTGAGTGCCTTATAATTGGAGCATTTTCAGAAATCGCCGCGCGGCCGGGCAGCGGTCCACTCGGACGTTAATTCGAACCCGCGCCCGCCCGAGGGCCCCCACCCCCCTAACCCGGGCGGGGACCGATGCCCCCTTCCTCCGAATTCGCCGCTTCGAGGGCCTCGGCGGTCATCGGCGCGGGCGTCACGAGCCGCGAGGCGAGGGGGGGGGAGGAGTGGGAGAGAGGGGCAGACAGGGGCAGACAGGGGGTGACGGATATAGGAAGGCAGGTATGAGGGCGAAGTATTGGGCGAAGGAATGAGTGAGGCCGGACAGGGATAGAACATAGTGAGTAGCGCAGGTGCGGGGCCGGAGTATAGGATAGCGGGTAGGAGGGCGAAGGGATGAGTCCGTGGTGAGATGTGATGGAGGGGATTGGAGGGCGAAGGGTCGGACTTCCCGGGAGGGAGGCGCGGGTAAGGGTGGGGGAGGAGTGAAATGAGGATGGGGAGGGGTCAAGGCGGAGTGGGAGGGAAGTTGGAAGGGCGAAGGGATGGACGCGTTTTGAGGGGGTGAGGGAGGCGGAGATGGGATAGGGAGGAGTTGGATGGATATAGAATGGAGAAAGCGAAGAGATAGACCCATTGCGAGGGAGCGAGGGAGGGCAGATAGGAGGCATGGAGGAGTGGGAGGTGGTACGAGGGCGAAGGAATGGACCTATGGCAAGGGAGTGAGGGGGAGAGAGGATAGGACGGCGTGGGGGGGGGCTGTATGAGGGAGAAATGATGAGCCCGCAGCGTGTGGTGAGGGACGCGGAAGCGGGAGATTAAAGGAGGAGTGGAGGCAAATGGAGTAGGAGGGATATAAAAAGGCAGGTATGATGGTGAAAGCATCAGTTTGAAACATGTGTCTGAGGGAGGCTAGAGCGGGGATGAGGCTGAGTGGGTGGGTTGTAGGAAGGCGGGTACGAGGGTAAACGTGGTGAGGGGGAGAGGGAGGGTGGAACGGAGAGGTGTAGGAGGGGAAGAGGAGAGCGGAGGGTGAGGGAGGTCGGAGAGGGGATAGAGTGGAGTGAGAGGGGTGTAGGAGGAGAAGGAGAGAGCGAAGGGTGAGGAAGTCGGGGAGGAGATAGAGTGGAGTGAGAGGGGTGTAGGAGGGCTAGCAGCGAGGTGAGGGTGAGAGACGGGCTGGGTGTGTCGGCATGGTCGAGCGAGAGCAGCGGAAGGGGCGTTTATTGAAACAAAAGTGGCGCAAAGTGAAAACGCCTGCGGTGAAGCGGGGCGTGCAACAGGGAGGAGAGGGGGGTTTTATGAAGGGAATTTTGTGGACGCTCTCTCTAACGTGTGTATGACTAACTTGTGAGCGATGAAGTATCCCCGTTGCGTCGTTGTGCAATAAAAGAAATGTGGATTCAGCAATTTTGCGGATTTCATGCTTTTTATGTATTTTGTTCTACGCAAATCTATTCGAGTGTAATGAAGATTCATGTGTATATCGTAATTAAACTAAGAAAATCAGATAGAATTTTTCCTTAATGCTCAGAAGACACACTTGATTTCATTCAGCTCGTGTTCAATTTCTTCTTTTATATTCTTCTTTTTATTCATGTTTTTGAAATATTTGTACTACATAAGAAGAAATCAAAAAAAACTTACGCACATTGATATACGGATAAAATGAATGTAGCACGTGAATTAACGAGTTAAAATTTCCTAATTAAATAGCACTAAATATATTGAGAATTAGAATATAGTCATAAGTGTAACTCAGGTCTTGCTAAGCGCTAAGAGCTAAGCGTTTCGTATTTGGGGTGTTGTGGATTATAAAGGAGTAAGTCATATTATTTTTCTTATAATTATTCATTTCATTTCTGTAATATCTAATAACATTCTCTAATACTTTCAGTTATTTTTTTTCGGTTCTTCTCATTGGCATGGTCTTGCCAAGAGAAACCACGGAAGATATTGCAATGAGTATCGCTTTTGTAACAGAGCATCCAAGTAAGAAGAGCAAAAACCAATAAAAATCTTGTTACAATACAGGGTGGTACTATAAATAGTATTTATAAAATCTATATTAATTAAAATATTATATATTACAATTAGAAATACTCTATATTTTTTTAGTATTCGGCTTACTCTCTCCATATATTACACTGATCGAATATATCTACTGCTTAAAGAAATGTCCCAAAACCTCCTTTTTTTTGGTGTTTTGGCGCTGCGATCTGTGCTCATGCCAGAAATTAAATTAACGCCTCCTAAGTCGATCTCTGTAGGTGACGTTGATTAAATATCAGAAACCAAAGGCATTTTTTGCTTAATATGTCATAATTTTCTTGCATATTGTTGGCAACACTGTTGTTGACATCTTTAAGTGAACAATTGAATTGCCAAGTAAATTGTACTGCAGTTTGATTTCAATTTAGTGTCGAATTATTATCGAATTATATTATTATTATTATTATTATTATTATTATTATTATTATTATTATTTAAGCTGCTCTGATAAATCAAATGATTGGTTTTAAATATAGACACAGAAACAGTCTCCTCGTATCTTCATCTTAATCATACGTCCACAAAACATTATGTTTTCAGTTCTGCGGTGTCAAGTACGAGTATATTACGAAAGAGGTATTAAGAGGTAAGAAAGAAATGGCTAGTATTTTTTATAGTGACAATTTTTTTTGGTGCGTTAGGGGGAAATATTGAGATAGAAAAAACGGTCTCATAGTAAAACAAACGAAAATAAATAATAACAAATAGTGTGGTACAAAAAGTACTCTCTTGAAGTTCCAAGGATTAATTCAAATACAACAAATGGCTTCATAATCTTAATAATTTTCTTAAAATCATTCCAAACAGCTTATTTTGAACACTGAACTGATACTTAGACGGTTCCGGTATTTAGAACTAATTTTGTTCAGAAAGATTAAATTAGAAAATATCTAGTATCTTCAGAAAAATTATGAAATATCTTACAGAGCGCTTTGGGTTCAAATCAGTTGGAAGACATTGTTTCTTATGTTTCATATTGTTTCCAATAATGTTTGAATGCTTCATCTCAATACAATATATCACATTTAACTAGAAAAGGAATGATCGTGATGCTCTTTATAAACAATGAGAAGAAAACTTGCATGTAAAGGTTATATTCTGCGTAGCTTAAAACTGCATATAAATGATACTGCAAACTGCGCATAAATGATAAAGAATTTTCTCTTACCAAAGGATGCAGATTAAGGATCAAAGCGAGTCCAAAACAAAGAGCACAAAAACGATTTCATTTCGTTTTATCAGAATTATCTACATCTCTCCTATTTTTCTGTTGATTTAGAATAAAAACTGGAGCGAAATTCTGGTTTTACTTCCCATATCCTCTACCTTCGTCAACTATTGTCCGCAACACTGTTGCACGTAAATCATTCTCATGAGAATGGATGATTGACTATTCTATCCGAGTAAACTGAACACAAAATTGATACATGTGACACGAAGCCACTCAATTATTCCATGCAATTAGACGATGAAACTAGAAGAGATAGCAAAAATAAACCGAATGCCGAACGTCGAACATTGGACCCGCATGTCAACTGCCGTCACACAGGATGCAACTAATCGCGGACAGAAAGGAACACAACGAAATCCTCTTCCACGGGGGTTCACTCGTGGTACGGATCAGGTGCAGCTACCTCTCCGCCGCGCCCCTGCGCCCACCTCTTCCGGAGCACTCGCACCCCCGGCCGCCGCTGCAGCCGAGTCGGGGCGCAAAGTCAATCGCGAAGAAATTGCCCAATCCAAATCTTTTGCTGGGTGAGGTCCGGTGCGGTCATCTCCTACATTGTCTAAAAACAGCGAGTGTTGTCCACAAAGCTGGAGCGGTGCCACTCCCTCGGGCCGCCCCCGCCCGCCCGTCCAGCCATGCACCCTCGCAGCCACTCGACTCACCACCCTTCGCACCCGCCCCGCTTCCGTCATCCCGCCCGCTAAGCCCCCGCTAGCCCCCTGCCCCCCTAGCCCCGCTAGCCTCCCGCTAGCCCCGCCAGCGCGCCGCCCGCCCACCGCCAGCCCCCGCCCGCTGTCGCCCCCGTCCGCCGCCCGTTCCCCGCCTGCCCCCCCACCCCCCGGCCCCGCCCTCCCCACCGTTCCCCGGTTTTCCTTCCCGACGCCCACGCTCGCCCACGCCACCCCCTCCCCGCCGCGTGCGCTCACTTCGTCTGCAGGGCGGCAACTCGTGCAGCCCAACAAAGAGGAATACCAAACGGGATTTAACTATCGGATAATTTCCCCAAACCGGCCCACCCCCTCCTCCCCACCAGATAGAAGAATAACGGACAGCGGCGTTCGAACCGAAAGCCAACAAGCAGCCGACCGGAAGACAAACGCGGATTCAAATCCCGTTCGACGTATTCGTTCGATATTTACAGGCATACGTCGAGAGAGCGCGTGGCCATCGGGCAGCGCCAGCGCGCTCGCGCGGTTGCTTCGCGAAACACGGGCAGTGCCATGCGTGGTCCTTCCCTAGCCATTCTAGTCACTCTGCGCCTTGTGTTGCCACTTGAGCAGACATTCCGTCCTGGCTTCCTGTGCTACCTGAGTATTTAACACAACCAATTAATTAACTGATTATTTCGAAATGCCAAATTCCAAACGTGTAAATTTTAATAATTACTAAATTATCTAGGACATACCTTCAGTTCTTATCTCTTTTGACATAACCAACGAACACGGCTAGAAAAACTGGTATATTGATAGAAAAAGTGACCTGAATTCTTAAGGTTACACTCACGGCTAAGGCCAATAGAGGCGCTAGAAGTACAAGGAGAAATGGATGGAGAAAATGCGAAGAAATTAAAGGAGTAAAAATAGAAAGAGGCCACTTGACACCCTGCCTACAGAGAGATGAGTGGGAAAGCGTACAGATGCAGATCACAAAGATAAAAGTGCCAATCCGGATGGCCGAGATGGCTAAGGCAGTAGTGCCGTCTCGGACCGAAGGATCGCGCGTTCGAGACCCGCCTTGGGCATGGTTGTGTTGTGTTTGTCCTTTCACTCCCTATCATCATCATATCGTATCATCCTCACAGTTACCATACCGTTACAAGCTATAGTGTTTGCTAATGACCTAGAAAGTGATACGACCTTAAATAACAAAAAAAGAGATAAAAGTAAACAGTCACAGGGGTGGAGGTGCAAAGTCACAGTATAGGTGTTTATCGTACAACCCAAAGTGTGCATGGGCAAAAGCGTCGGTCGATCCGTAGTATGAAGACCGGTACCCGGGCGCAAACCCCCACGCCGGTCTGATCTAGTACTTAACAAATTCGCTTTCGAAAAACTGATGTTGCTAAAACCCTTTATGCAACCAGAAAATTTAGAAAAGCCAATTATGATTGTTAATACTGAGATGTAGCCTTTTGAATGCATAAGCATACGATGAACATTTGACTTGTAGAAACATAACATACGAGTTTTAACTTTTATTTACATTATTTACAAATGAAAAAGGAATTCTACGTATGTGACTGTGCTGTGTGAATGGCCTATCCCCCTCGTGCAAATCTTCACCGCTGCTGTTGTGGCACCCTGGGTGGCCGCCCCAAGCGACCGTTCAGCAACTTTCCCATCTTACTGTTGGGCCACGCTGCCTGCAAGTGACAGGGTGCAAAGACCCAGGGGTGCAGGCAATTGCGGGGACACCTTAGATGGCGTAGCCATAGAGGTGGGCCCCGACAGATGCAAGGACTTCATTGAAAGCGGTGACTGCCTAGTGTTAGCGGTTCGGATGCTCGTCAGACGAAGCAGGAACAAGGTTTATTTTTTAATTGATGATTCCGGGCGTGTCAACTTTTAAGATTGTTAGTCACGTAAGTGCAGTGCATGTGTTTTTCTCGGGAGGTAGCAATGGTCCTCCCCCTCTGAATGGTGAGATATTGTGCCGACCTATCGGCACCTAGCGGGGTTTTCCACATCCAGGTATCTCCCATCAGCGAGAAACCTCCCTAGCCGGTACTAGCTCTGATCTCCTGATCTCAGCCTCGCGTCATATGTGGTAGTGTAGTTCATGTAAGTGTAAGGGGTGAGGATAGGTGAAGGGAGAGGACGGTAAGACTGGTCAGCAGCTCGTTTGTTAGGGTACTGCTCCGGCATTCGCCGGGTGTTATCGGCGAAACCGCCGAAAACTACAAATCAGAGCAGCCGGCAGCCAAAGCTACTGAAGCTGAGCTATCTAGCTAGAGTCGAAATTCCTGCCACCGTGAGGATTCGAACCTAAAACCTTTCTGTAAGAGGCACCGCAGTGTCATACTCCGCGCCACCTTTACTGGTAGGAAACAAGGGTGATAGGATATCTTCGCACCGATCCACGCGAGGACACCGCCATTGGCAACGGAGGTTGCGCGCCGTCTTAGCGGTTGGGATTCTCGTCGACAAGGGCTTTGGTGGGCTCTTCGCCCGGGGGGGGGGGGG
>BOPP01000238.1:440293-459124 GCA_017312745.1 Gryllus bimaculatus | reverse complement strand
CTGCAGCGCGACAAAACGTGACCGACAGCGGCGCGGGAGCAGCTGTAATTGGAAATGCAATCCTACGTACATATGGAAAGTACGCAGTATGCTTAAGAAGGAGCGAGATGAATAATCTCTTTTCAGAAACTGGACGTGAAAGAAAATTATCACCCTTCAGACAGTTTTTAATTTTAGAGGTCGTGTCTGGAGCAGGCGCACTGCCTGAGTCATGGGTGTTTGCGGGCACCCCAAAAAACCGGCTGTCAACATATAAACACGACCGAGACGGAAACAGGAATGTTGGGATCTTGTGAGTTTTCAAAAGGCATAAGAGTCCTTTCGTCGACAGTTATGTTCAGTTTAATTGCGTCCAGGGGGCATGCCGAGTTCTTGGCGGGGAGGGTGGCACCGTAATGGCCCCTCGCCTTTAAAAGCTCCCTGTTTCCCATATAGAGGATCCATCTAGCGTGATATCGGGACAGAACAGCCTACAGTCTTTAGCTGTGATAAACTGCACGACCCTGCTCATGCCTCTCTACTTCTTCAATTTTTAAACTTTATTTTTCATACTTCATCGACTCTCGTCTCACTGCTACTTTGGATAACCTCGCTCGAGCTCTCTCACGCTGCCTCCAAGGGAACTTAGCTTGCCACTGCGAACTCAACCAACCTTTTTTTTGCAATCCTATACTGGAAGGATTTGTAATTGCCTGCAATCACTGCTAGTGCACGACACCGTACAGCGAAAGGCTATTACACAGCTCGGCGAGCGGATGCAGGGCGCGGGTGGCACCCAGGTGTGCGCCCCAAGCGGTGGCGAGCGGCAGAGGGCTACGGGAGGCGGCGCAGGAGGACCCGACACGCCGGCGCGCACTATCGGTGAGCGCTGGCATCGGAACCCCAATCCGCTGGGGCTTGGCGGGGGCGAAGAGGCGGGCGACGGGCCGGACGATTAGAGGCCAGTGATAGAGCGCCCTCGTGCCGGGGCGTGCCACATGCTCGCGCCGTGCCGCGCAGTTGCTGCACCTTCTATACGCGCGTAAATCGGATTTCGCGCTGCCCCTCAGTGACGCGCAAATGGAGTCTAGATCTAGTTCGGCCGCGGCTGCGTCCCGTGGGCTTGGACGGCGCGGAGAACAGCTCGTGCGAAGAACGCGCCGCGCTAGGGGCGCGCAGGCGAGGAGAAGCTGCGGCGGTGGGCTAATGGAACGGCGCAGCAGGGGCGGTGGGAGACTACCTGGAATACACTGGGCCCGGGCGTTGCGTTTATTCGGGGGATGCGGGGGGCGCTGGGAAGGGGAATGGGTGAGGGTAGCGGACTGGGTGGGAGGGCGACATGGAATGCTGGGTGCGAGCACGGAAAAAATTGGAAGCAATACCCGACCCCCTGGTGTGTTGTTGTGGAGCGCCGGCGCGGCCCGAGCGTTCCCGCGGCGCCGGCCGGCGCGCGGGCGAGAACCGCAGGCAAAGTGGGCGAAAGGAGACGTAGGCCGGCGTAAGAGCAGGGGAATGCGGCGACACAGCAGTATACCGTCGCATCGGGAGGGATAGGGGGTGGTTTCCAGGTGGGCAGCCTGTGCGAAGAAGCCAACCCGCATGCCTCGCAACACTCACGGCGGCCCTGGGCGCGCTGACAAGGAATAACCGAAAATGCCTGTACGATCGCCCCCTTATCTCTCTTCTCTTCTTGGTGAGTCAATTTCTCAACACTAAAAGAAAATTAATTTATTTCCCAATCTAATATGACAATGGAAAATTATCAAACTCTAATGAATCGTAAACTATAGATATAATGCTGACATATTAAATGAAAATGTTTAGAGAAGTATCACTCGCAGGTAATTAACGTGTATTGTTTATCGTATTTCTCACGAAACTACCTCCATTCGCTCAATGCTTCATATTTTCAAAACGATGGAATCTATTACGGAATGCATTATAATCTAGAATAATGAATATATAGTGTACTGTATACTGAGAGAAGTATGTAATTTGAATTTTCGGAATACATGCGATGAAAACTCTGTAAACAAAGGAAGCATCGTGAACATACATTGGCGAGTCAATTGCACAAATATATAACTATTAATCTAAATTTGAATTACAGGGGCAAATTTTAAGAGGACAAAAGTATTCTTTCAAAATTCCAGCAGATACAGTAATATCTTAGTTCTTTGTTCCTTTAATTTCTCAAAATAATAAGTACATTTTGTAATTTCTAAATTAACTAATAATATTATTAATATATAAAGATGTATCACCTTGCAAAAAATTAAAACAATTACTCCAAAGGCTGTAATATTGAAATATAATAAGTTTTATCTTACTGAATACTATTTCTGTAGAGTATGTTGATTTATTTTTTTAACGTACAAAGAAAAAGTAACGTGCCTATTTGGCAAATTTCACAAGTGTTGTCGCTCTCAATAAATTACTAAACGTAGAGCGAAAATATACTATGTAAGAGTTCTTGGTCAGAGACAGGGTAAGGTTATTTTTAAGACCCGAAATCAATATTGAGAGTTTGAAAATAAGGAATACGGATTCATTCGGAATATATTAGTAGTAGGCGATAAGAACTGTAACACGTTAAGGAACTCAACCCATATATTCATTCTAAGGTGATTCTAATGCACGGATGTTCGTTCATCACGTGGCACTGTTGATAAATGTAAGCTAAATTCTAATAATAGTAATTCATTCGGTCTCTTGCTTGAACATGTTTATATTATTCAAAGTAATGAATGTCTATGTGTAGGTTGGTAAAATCACGGATTACTCTTATTACTGACATTCAATTATAGTTATTTTTTATATAAAATTCTTTATGTCATCTCTTGAGATATTGGAGAACAAGATTTGCCCTATCATTAGGCAAGGTACCAATGCAATATTTAAAAAATTAGCATAAATGTTGGATTTGTATCATGCTCAAATGGCGATCTATAATACAATGAGTTACAATTAATGTAATTAAATTATTTTTCTAAAAATTATTCATATACTTTACATATCTTTTTTTCTAATATTAATTAAAAAAAAACTAATAAAAAAATAGAACAAATGAAAGAAAATAATGCATTAGAGACAACTACAATGAAGTGTCAAGTGTTTCAAAAACCAAAGTTAAGCACCTCCAAATTGAAGTGTATCGTTATCAACTACTTTTACGAAATAATCTGCATATAGTTCGTAATATTTTAAATCTGAGTTACCATGGAATTCTCAAGCCTTTGTTCGGAGGCCTTTTTGGAGCCCGAGTTCATTAGAACCCTTATAACGCCCTTGGCGCATAAAGAACAATTAGAAATTGAGAGACCCATAATTTTACCAAGAAAACATTAATATTTTTGTACCACGGGTGTTAAAAGGGTTCTAATACTCTTGCTGAGACAAAAAACCCATGCAACAAAGGCCATCGTTCTTTGCTCATCGGTCACCGCTCGGTCGCCAAATCATGGTACATAGAAGGTTGTTTTTTTACCTCATTTTAATTATTCTGATTCCTTAATTTACTAATAAACTAAAAGTTGACTTGATTCAGTTTGTATTTACCTCTCGTAATTACCTACCAGGAGAGATGTCTCAAGGCATTCATTGATGTCACTGCAGTCCCTCTGATCGGAAGGTCCTACGTTCGAGTCCTGACGGTGGCAGGATTTTCGGCACTAGCGTGTCAGCTAGATCGAATCCAGCCGCTGTCTGGAGGAGAATTCTAGCAGCATGCTGTTCTGATCGATAGTTTTCCGTAGTTTCTTCGATCAAGCACCAATACCGAACCCGGGAGCAGTACATCTAACAAACGGGGCCGATGGATCGCGCCGCGGATCTTACCTTCCTCGGTTCACTTGTCCTAACCGACACCGGTTCCACAGCCCCCTCATACACACACACACACACACTAACATGCACTACTCTACTCCGTATGTCGGTAGACTGGTCGTGAGCTTGCCGCTTGCCCGGACTGGGGTGGTGCCCCTGCAGTGGGAGATACCTGGTTGGGGAAAGCCCTACTAGCCGGCGGTAGGTCGGCGGCGGATCTCGCCATAGAGCGGAGCAAGACCACCGCCACTACCCGGTCTAAATATGCACTACACTTACGGGCATAATGTCCCTAGTAGTTGTCGTGCCCAGAATCATCAACAACGAATCAATCAATCGTTATTCTCTTTGATAATTCCCTCTATAAGAAAACATATTGCAACATCCTCTCGAACTAAAGAAGTTATGTAGTGTGTGTCGAGCCCCGTATGAAAGATAATAATAAGCATTAACGTATCAGTATCAAATAATAATATATTTTTCAACGTGCGCATAATGATAGCTATTATTCACGAATGGACTTTTAGAACACGAGCAAAGGAGGACCGAGTGACTAATAGCCATTATGTGCGAGTAGATGACTATACTTTCTCTACATATAAGGATTACCTACATGAAACTGTTGTAATATAAGGTACAAAATCAGTCGGAATTTATTTTCTGACAAAATAAATGGTAAAATACTGTTAAGAAAGTTTTGTAAAGGAAGCCAAGAATATATTCTCACTAAAATAATTCTCCCTATTAATATTCCTCCGCTTGTTTATAATAATTCCCTGATTTACTGGCAATAATTAAAGAGTTCTTGAGTTCGCCATTTCCTGAATTTCGGATGGAGTACGTATTTCGCTGACTTCAACATTCATTGTCCATTGAACGATCAATGCTAAATACACCGATACAATGTACCACAATGTCTAAGTTCAGCACCTCCTGAATATATCCAAAAAAGATTGGTAGCTTACGTGTATGAAACTGCAAAACCATTCACTTGCCTAACGCAGTTCAAAAGAAACGCGAATTGCAAAGAGAATGCAGTTCTGGCTGTCGATTACGAAAATTCTAGGAATGTGATTGGCCGATAGGCCATGGATTCCTAACTGGAATTTACGGGATGTGCAATCGATATCATTCGTAGATTAAATATACTGCAGGAATATGTATATAATTAAATGGTTGAAGAGGAACTTTTATTATTTCATGAGGGTATACAAATGCAATCTCCTAAAATTAGACGTTCTAAAGTATTTTTAAAAAAACGTTCTTTGAACACTTTTGAGTGTTTTTGTTGCAAATAGACTATATCTCTTCTTAGAACGTTTTTATATTACATAATATTGCCAACAGGAAGACGCGTAGTCCAACAGATTCCTAGATCGAAAGGCGAGTTCCCACGCGGAACCTGGCTGTAGAAGCGATCGTGGTTGCCTTTTATCTTCTCGGCGAGCGCCCCCCCCCCCGCTCGTGTGGACGTCGAGGCGTCGAAACGGGATCGGAAGCAATCGCCGGGAGAGCCGGCGGTCGAGCGATGCTCCTTTGTTTGCTGCGCAAACTTCCCGCTGGGCGGCGCGCCGGGCGGCGGCGTGACGTGGGCGGAGAGCGGCGCACCGGGCCCGATGAGTGGCTGCAGGGCGGCGAGGGGGGCGGTGAGAGCTCATGAGAATGAGGAGGGGGAGTAGAAATGGAAAGGGGAGGGGGGCGATTTGCAGCGGGAAGTCGGAGCATGGGTGGAGGTGTGGGGTGATGGCGGAGGGTGTGGCGAGTGTGTGCTCCACGTCAACCGCTTACGTTGTCCGGTCGGGGGCGGGCAGGCGACCTCATATATTAATGGGCCTGGGTTTCGCGCAGGTGGCAACTTGATCCAGCAAACCTCTTGGCGGCGCGGCTGGGCGAGGGGGGGGGCACGCAAGAACAGGCACGTCGAAGCCTCGCCTCATATCGTAATTGTCTCCTAGGTTAGCAAAGGAGTTTACACACCAAGGCCATATTGATTGATTGTTTTGTTTCCAGGCGCGTATACTGCTATGCTCCCGCAGTTGTAATGCATTTGTATCAAATGATGTGGAGGTATTCCTCCCAAGCGGAAACCTGAGATACGGCGCCGAACTATATAACGACTTCGGGAATTCTCGCTGCTGTTATCTCCCCCAACGACGCACTACTCGAGCCTCGTTTTCAGCTCCCGATTGGAATTTTGTAGGGAAGCTAGCAGTGTAGTGTAGAGCGTGTAAGTGTATGTGTGTGGTACGTAATGAGACAGGATACAAGGAAGAGGGAGAAAAGATTGTCCACAGTCCGTAGCCCGTTTGTTATGGTACTGCTACAGCATTCGTCTAGTGTTGATCGGAGAAACCACGAAAAAATACAGATCTGGACGTTTCGTTGCTAGAATTCTCCTTTAGAAATACAGAACATCGAAATCCATGTTAAATGAAATTGAATTTTAATGATCTGCCAATACAATTATCCCAAGTCTAAATACTTCAGTTTGTTAATAAACACATAACAATATTATAAGGTTTACACAGATTATAATGTTCATAGTACTGGACAATGTGATGTGACACCCAGATTTCGGCCCTTCCAAGTTGAGTTCCAGAGTGAACCTCTTGTCACCTTTATACCAGTGATTAACGAAGTGTCGAATATTTTCATGGTCCAGCTGGTATAATTTTGTTAATCATATAATGTAATTTAAATTTCAAATCATATAAAGTGACATGTTATATATTTTGAATAATGATGTTACGTAAACACTACGTCCCTTCAATTGTATACGTAAAAGATAGTAATAATTATTCATATCATTGAAGCAATCATTCATTAAAATATTGTGTTTGTTTCATGTGAATGCAAATGACTTTAAAACAGGAAATACCACAGTTCGAAATATTACTTCATCAAAGCTATTTTACATACATGCTAAATCGCTAAAGAATTTACGGAAATATGTTTACCTTATAAAATACAATTACAATGAGGAGTATATACATTTGCTTGAAATCTTTGTATTAAAATAAATTAAATCACTTTCGAATATAAAATAAAAAGCGATTGAAGTATATAAGAAATTAAATTTTCCATCTCTGGTTAAGTAATTTTAGAAAGTATGTACTGTTAACAATTTTAAAATAATATATTTTTCAATAATAATATAGTATGTGTAATGCATACAGTATAAATCCTATTCTTTTTAAGTTACGTGTCTTTTTACAATATTAACTGTTATTATTTTATTGGAATTGAATATATGTAATCTCCATATATTTTATTTTTTTCATTATTCGGCCTTATGACCCACTCTCGTTGTTTTTTTCTGGATCTGCCTCATTGCTATTGGCCCATACCTGGGTAGGCATCTGTTTTGCACACTCACGAATATTTATATTACTCTTTCCTCCCACTCCTAGTATACAATCAATAATATTCATTTATAACAGTTATCATGCTAAGTTGCTCGGAGGATGCCATTCAGGTTGTCAATTAAGAAAAGGGAAACGGATTTGTTGGCCTTCTAATTGCGTCAACGTGGAGAAACAGATAGTATAAAATTATCATGGGGCTCTTATTATTTACAAGCTGTTCAAATTATTGATTGTCTCGGTTCTTGTTAGAAGGATGTCAGATGAAGTGTGCGTATACTGAGTTACCTGGACTCGATTTCTATTCGGGTGATGAATTATATGTGTAAAATTATCATCATCATCATCGACATTATTATTATTATTATTATTATTATTATTATTATTATTATTATTATTATTATTGGCGTATAGGTTATTACTGCTCACGCTACACGATTAACGTGTGTAATTCTTCCACGATCAGCTTTTCAGGTGTATCCCTCATTATGTCAAAGCTGTTACGCCTTGAAGTGTGTACGTATTATTAGATGATAGGATAGCGACGGGTGAAGAGACTATCACAAATACGACCATATGTACGCAGGACTCGAACCTGGAACCTTTTTCTTTCGTAGTTTCTCCTTATAACTTCGAAATACTCAGCCACAACAAATATTACGTTTATAGCAGTTTAACTGATTTTCTGTAAATCCGATTTTCCTATTATGTGTTTTCTTCGTAGTAATGTTTTCTTAAAACATGTTTTCGGTAATGATAGAACTACTTACATTTTATTGCAAAACTGCTTTATTATTCGATAACATCGTTTCAAATATTATGAACAAAATCTTATCCGTTCTTTAGTGATATGACTCTCCATCATAAACAAATAAGAGAACAACTTTCTTTAACGCCTTTTGACTTTTTCATTATCATTTCCTTTCAAAATCTTACTTCTAAAGATTTTGTAATTTAGCAAACATTCTCCATTTTCTCTTTCGCTTCCACGTACATTTCATGTGCCAAGTGTTATGATTATATTCCCCCACCACTCGCCACTCTCTTCATGTCAGACACACTTGCTTCGCTCTCGGCCCCCATTTTCCAGAAATTTTCTCGCCTCTTCTCCCACTGACGCCCACGTGGCTTCCATCTTGCAAAATGCTCTCCCATAACCCCGATCTCACCACCTTCTTTGTTCACCTTGGCATTATCACTCCGTTACTTGCACGCGTTGCTAGAATTTAATGAATTTGTGGCTTTGAGAATAAATTGTACGTTCCCATTAAATATTTATGTTCTTGTCATTTAACTTATTTTGCCAATATAAAGGAACTTCAAAAATATAATAGCTACCCTTAAGTAGATGGACTATAATCCTACTTAAAGCATGAATATTGTTGTTTTATTTCGGTTTAACGGATCGTCATTCAGCTTTTTAGAAAAGTAATTGGAATATTTTCTTTGGATGAAAGAAGGAAACAAATTGTTTGTTTTTCTGCTAAGTTTAAGATCTTGTATTTGGGAAACAAACCCCATAAAGTATTAAAGAGAGTCATTTGTAGGACACTGACTTCAAAAAAATAAATTCATAACTACACATGTCGCTTCTTAAATTATTTCCCTAGATATTGTAGATATATTTTAAGTGGATGTTTGTTGTAAATGTAAAATTACTGGAAAAAATAATTGCTATTTTTTGAGGGGATAAGATTTTTCAAAATTATTTCTTAAAGACGTTTTACTTTCTTACAACTTAACACAGTATCAAGCCTGGATTTTCCAACTTAATCCCAGGATTTTCACTAAATTCTGTTTCTAGCAGTTGGCAACACTCGGTTACATCACATTTTTCAATATCATTCTTCTCATATTATATAAATAAAGAAGTCACAAGTCACACGTTGCACCCTGAGTTAATTTAACATGCAAATTTCAACCATCGTTTCCCAACTTTTTACCCATCCTGTACAGAACACAAGCTCCATGAAGCGTTGTGGTCCCAAGCGTTGTGGTCCCAAGACGAGTTCGTTCCTCCCAAAAGTTGACACTTGCCGTCGCGCGAAAGCCCTAGCATTAGGTTTTACTCCCATCTTTACTGCGACCAACGCCTTTTGAAAGTTATCGCTCAAAGTGCTAGCGACATTTATTCGGCGTTTGGAACTTTTACTTCGTAGGTGCGCGATATTCAAGTTTGTGACCGCGCCGCGCCGTGTCGGGTCGGGGAGGGTGGAATCGGTGATTGATCGAGTCCCCCCACCCCTCGGGGGGGGAGGGTGATAGGCCAGGTGATGGGCTTCTTAAAGTTTGCTCATTCGCGCGCGCGCCGGCGGCGTCATTTATCACGGGCTCATTGTGGGCCGCGATGCTGCTGGAATATCTGATTTTATGAATTCGCGCCATCTTGTGGGCGGCTTGCGCGCTCGTTTCGGCGCAAGATGGCGGCATGCGCCGCCGCCTATTGACTCGCTGCGGGAGGAGTAGTTTCGAGTTTTATGATCAAGTACTTCAATGCATTAAGTACGAAATCAAAATGTACGCCGGCAATGCTGGAATTACGGTGTTCGTGTAATGTTAATAAATCAATCGTAATTACACGTCAAGTTACACTAATTTAAGTAAAGTTTTAAAGAAAAGATATAGCCAATACTGAATGCTGTGTCTTGTATTATATATTGCAATTTTGGAATAAAGTGTATGAAACACTGAATTGTTAGAATATTAATACGAATACAATTACAGTTATAATTTATAATTATATCTTTTCCGCAAAAATAGTTAGTACATGAATCCCCTTGGGGAAAAAACTGACAGTCAACACAGTTTTTATGACGTGACTCTGTGAAAGTGATTAGCGACATTCAGTTTTACACTGGTTTTCAATTCACGTATTGTGTCAGCGTGGAAAACAATTTTAAATGAAAACTTATACTTTTCAGAAGAAAGTCTACATTAAATACTTTATATATACAGACAGGTACTTCATTCATTTGTATGATACTTCATTTATGAATTAAAAGGTTTTGTTTTCAGCATATGTAATATATATATTGTTAAGATGGATTTTTGTGTAATACTGGTACGTAACAAATAATGAAGCCGCATAACAAATCAAATCAAATCAATAACTTAAATGCTATTATACTCGTTTCTTTTTTTATAAAATAATCATCTAATTGAAAAATAAGCATTATAACATCATAAACAACACCTTAAATTAATGCATATTTAATAAAATAATCAAGTGATAAGTTAACTATTCATTTATTCACAAATTGAAAGAAGTAGGAAGAAAGAAATCAAAGGTTGATTTCATAGCGAAATAATTGCTGTTAAACGCCAATCGCACCTCTTACGAGTAGCGACAATAATCTTCCACGTCCGCGTCCCTCCCAGAGCAGAGCGGCGCCGTTGGCGAGAGCTGATCCGCTGCCTTAATCGAGGAGGCCGCTGCCAGCGCCCACGCGCAGCCGCGCTCTGTCCTCGGCGATCACGTCCCCGCCCGCGACGCGACGCGACGCGACGCGAGGCGACGGCTTCAGGCAGATCGGTCGCGCCCACGTGACCCAAACGCGCTCATCCGCCCAATCAGCATAATCAGTGAACCTCGAAGCACCGCCGGAACGTCGTGGTGACGGCTGGTGGGTCGCAATGACGTCACGGCAAGGTTGCTGGCCTGGAGATGAAGCCCTGTGCCTCTCTCCGCCGATTCCTGAGGCCTCTGCGATGGTAGGTGATCGCTCGGTTGCCACCAAAATGAAAGCTGATCTTGTACGAGGCACTGGGCGGAAACGGAGCATAATGGGCATTCATGTAAGCTAGCCCATGTAATAAATTAGTATGGAAGGCGAAAATGTTGAAATGTTTTAAGATACATCACTAGGTTCTTTGCGATGTTGCTAGGTGATTGTTTTATGCGTGCATGTCACACTAAAATAGGTTACGTGTAAGAGCAGATTATGGTCTAAGTCTCGCTACACAATAAATACCATGTTATAATAATAATAATAATAATAATAATAATAATAATAATAATAATAATAATAATAATAATAAAGTCGGCCTTCTGACGCAGACGGTAGCGGTAGCCGTCGTTTGCGCAGGGACTGAGGTCTCAGATGTAAGAATAGTAAGATATTCAAGAATGAAGAGGATTTCGCCTTATTCTTTTAAAATCAACCAACTTTATCCCACTTTTTGATAATTTTATTACAAAATATATCTTTAATAAACCATTCAACAGCTTTATTAACATGATACAAATACCTTGGTATACATATTAATATGTATGTATATACCATACATAATTGAAATATTAAAAGTGCATCAAATAAAAAAAAACAGTCATGCATACTTTCGGACTTTAAGTATTCACTAGCCGGTGCTATTATTCTTCATGATAATACCTTCAGTTGTATATGTCCTTCACTAAAGTTGGATTTGCGGACTGCTTTGTAAATTGAAATGACATCGTAGTTTTTAAGTATTCAAAAAGGGAGGAAATGAACAAAAGGAAGTACGGCGTGGAGGAGAGCGATGAATAGAAATCTGTGAAGAGTGAGAATAAATTACGGGGGTACGAGGAAGGACAGCTAATGGATAGGACATGCTGTGAGATAGTACAATGTAAAAGTAAGGGCATCTGGGGAAGAGGTGATATGCAGAATGTCAAAGGATACGAATTGGTTTCCAGGGACGGTGTCAGCCAGAAAATTGTGAGTTAGCGTTGGGCAAAGAGTTGACACGCCCAGAGAAGTCAACTTGATATGACAATAAGCGAAAACGTCGGCAGCGAGGGGATTGCAACACGTGACAGCTGCAGCCATCGCGTGCCGCACGCGGAGATCTCACGACGTCACCCCCCTCCCCCACCCGCACCCGCGCAACCCTCACGACGCAGCGCTGTCGTTCCGCCCCCATCAGCGGTGTTTTTGAAGGCTCGGCCGAATACATTTGGCGTGTACTGCTCCTCTTTCTCTCGCCGTTGCGAGGGCGTAAAATGTGATGTCGCTTCTTAACACCGCGCGCCCGCCCGGCCCGCCCGCGCCCGCCCGCCCGCCCGCCGCGCCGCCCGCGCCCGCCCGCGCCCGCCCGCGCCCGCTCCGCGCCCGCCCGCGCCCGGCCCGCGCCCGCCCGGCCCGCCCGCGCCCGCCCGCGCCCGCCGCGCCCGCCCCGCGCCCGCCGCGCCCGTTCGTGCCCCCGCGCGCGCCGCGCCCGCCGCGCCCCGCCCGCGCCCGCCCGCGACCCGCCCAGGCCCGCCCGCCCAGCCCGCGCCCGCCCCGCGCACCGCCCGCGCACGCCGCCGCCCGCCCGCGCACCGCCCGCGCCGCCCCGCACGCGCCCGCGCCCGCCCGCGCCCGCCCGCGCCCCCGCCCGGCCCGCCCCGCGCCCGCCCGCGCCCGCCCGCGCCCGCCCGCGCCCGCCGCGCCCCAGCCCGCGCCCTGCCGCGCCGCCCGCGCCCAGGCCCGCGCCCGCCCGCGCCCGCCCGCGCCCGCCGCGCCCGCCGCGCCCCGCCCGCGCCCGCCCGCACCCGCCCGCGTCCGCCGCGCCGGCCCGCGCCCGCCCGCGCCCCGCCCGCGCCCGCCCGCGCCCGCCCGCGCCCGCCCGCGCCCGCCCGCGCCCGCCCGCGCTCCGCCCGCGCCCGCCCCGCCCCGCCCCGCCCGCGCCGCGCCCGCCCGCGCCCGGGCCCGCCCCACACCGCCCTGCTTACCCACCCACACACCCACCGCCTCCCGCCCGCCCGACCGCCCAGGCCCACACACCAACCCGCCCGCCCGCCCACAACCACCGCCGCCACCGCACCACACGCCCGCCGCCCGCCCCGCACCACCCGCTGCGCCCCGCACCGCCCCCGCCGCCCTCATGCCTCATGCGCGCCGCCTGCCCGCCCGCGCACTGCGTCCGCGTGGTGCATCGCGGTCGCGAAGTGTCGTCCCTCGCGTCGCGTCCGGACGAAATGCAATAAAGGCTGCGTTGGAGACGGCGGCCGCCGAGTGGGAGGCTCCGAACCACCTGCCTCCTCCGCCGCCCGCGCGCCGGAGATGCGCACTTCTTTAAAACATCGAACCTGCGACGCCCGTGTTTTACTACGTCTTACAATTGAATGACTGACTAATGATTTCGGGAGCGTCAACTGCTATCTTCATTAGTGTAGTTCATGTTCATATCATTTGAAGCATTTGTATTCATCGATAAATTAAATTGCAAAATGCTGTTGTGAATATTGACGATATGGTAGATGTTACAAAACTACTTCTGTGTCAAATCAAACGTTTGATAAAAATGGTGATTGTAACAAATGATTCAATATTTGGTGCTATATCCGTACAAAAATGTTACGAAAGAACAGTCAATAGATCAATCATAGTAGTATTGTGAATTATATATTTTAGCATTAGATAATAGCTTTTTTAAGTGAATTGATTAAAATTAAAAAAAATAAATGTGGTAGATAATGTTAAGAATTAAACAAGTATATTTGAAATTTACAAGTCCATCTTTCCGAATGGATCTTATGTGGCTCATGAGGATAGATTAATAGATGGTAATATCACATATTAATTAACTATACTGTTTCTTCTTTCTTTACACAATCCTCGGTATATTAGTGGTGATATACAATCATAAAGTATATTTATATCTCTTTATTTTCTTATACTCTTGGTTTAAAAAGACGTTTCTTAATATACCAAGCAAAATTATTGGCAAATTCCTTGAGAATGTATTACTTCCATACTTCAATAATTTGATTCAATATCAAGAATTAACTCAGTATCTGAACGTTTGTTGTTTGAGTTTCCACGAAACTCATTAATATTAAAACATTGAAAAATCTTCGCTTACAATTCATACGATAATTTCATTTGTACACATAATTAATTAAACTCAGAGAACTATTCACAAGAAGTGGCTCAGGAGAACACATTTACAAGTGGTTTTATTTTATTCTGCAATTGCATAAATGGAATGAGAACTTTTAAGGACAGACGATTCGTAGCTGAAGAGAATTTTAGTCGCTGCAAAAGGAAACCCACAACGTGCGGTGCTGTGCTACACAAACAAAGCCAAACGCACTCGCGAGCAGCAACAACCCTACTTCAAAGGGGTCCCTTTCCTCTCCACATATGTGAATGAGGATACATTTTCCCCGGTAATGATCACCCTTGGGATACGTTCAACAAAATTACAAAGCAGCTGCTGAATTCAAAGCATTATATTATCCTCATGCATATTTATTCGGTGACGCTGTGGGGTTCTGGATAGTTTCTCTAAGCCGCGGCTGTGCATGGTGCAGAGTTGATGAGTGGATGCCTAGGGTGATGTTTAGTTGCGTTCGATTTAGCATTCATACGGCGAAATTACGTGGTAAATTTTTGGTAGTTGCCGAAGGTTTATTGCTTTCCCTACTATTGATGTAGCATTGGTATGTCGATATAGTATGGACATGATATGAAGTGTCATCTATTACAAAATACTTTTGAATGTTTAACTACTCTCATTTTTTAATCTCTCTCGCTATCAAAGTGTCGTTTAAATCCTTAAAGGATTAATGATTGAAAATCTGGGCACTTGTTGGCAAGTCAATGCTCAAAGAGATCAATATTATACTGCGTAGTGCAGAAAAATCGTACCATGTAAGTAAATATAACAATATACTGCTTTAGATGTTCAATTTATTATAATTTTTAAAATTACTTATATTATTGAGTGTTATTTTATGATCAGTTTATCATAAATAATTTCAATTTCGTTTGAACGTTGCGAAAGTATCTTAGTCTCAATGCGTAAAACTCAATTAATTATGGTGACTATTTCACTCATGTCTCTCTGTGTTGTAAGTAACCAATGTTAAATAAGAACATATTCAAATTAAGTTAATCCCTGATGTCTATCACCATATGATAATCACTTATTTTACCTTTTGCACACCTCTGTAATTACTTTGTTTACCTTTTTAAGATAAAGCTATCAAGTGTTTTAGGTCCATAATAGCTTGTGAGCATCAATATAATATTAAGTTTTGTCATTTTGGTAAGGTTTAAAATTCTGAAATATAATCTCTTATTAATGAATGGGTGTCGAAAAACATGAAACGAAGCAGAGAAAGTGAGTGGTAGCAATTTCAAGAATTTTGCACAAACTAAGAAAATGAAGAAATTATAAAAGGTATTTAATTAATATGGAAAGATTAGATTGTGAGGGGTAAAAATAATATGGTATCAAAACGATGTGGAACGATACAACCAAAATTATTCAGGGAAATACGTTAATGAGTACACACGTGTGTTCAATCGATTCGAAATTGTCGAATCCCGCAGCTAATTCTGCTTGTACATCTTCTTCCACTTCAAATACTTCCACGGAATACAAATACATGGAAAACTCAACTTCCAACAACTCTAATAATTGTATGTATTGTTTTTAACAAATTTTCTTGTAAGTAGCTTTGTTACGATTGCTTTTTGTTGGTTTTATTGCCATAAAATCGAAACATAGTTGAAATAATTTTCTGCATTAAACTATTTTTCATATTTTACTTGATTATACGTTCATCCAGAAGACAGTGATAACCCAGAGCTGAACGAAAGTTTCACTTATTCCGGCAGCAATTTTGAGTAATATTTCTCTTTTTCGTAATTCCTGTGGTTTTAATTATTCATTTAATTCATGTAATGTCTTAATTTGTAAAATAGACTAAATATCACTCGAAATGCTGTAATATTACGTATGACTAATTTTGAGTATGGGAAAAAATGAGTATTTGAAACTCCAAATAAGTACATCACGATCTTTATACTATTTTCTAATTATGTATGTAATTATGCTGAAATCTTTCTGCTGAACTTACAGTGAAAAGTAGTTTTGTGTGATATATTAGAATTCAGCACGTGACGCAGACACAAAACTAACGGGATTACCTTCAGACCCTTTTTGTCTCTCCCTATCCCTCTTGCATTTGTTCGTCTTCTCCTTTCACAAAAATCTCCCGCACCGCCGGGATGACTTCCCACGAAACTTATAGTTCTTCAGGAACTCACCTGGGAATCGGCGGAAAAGTAATTAAGCGCGACAGTACGAGATGTAGTGGCCCCGGCGTTAGGATAAAGTCGAAAATAGTTTCGGAGACTCTCTCGAAACGAAAGTTGGCGCCCTCTGGCGGACGGACTCAGACCCTTATTGCGCCGCGCCGTCTCGCAGACTCATCGCGTGACGGGATCGCCGCCAGGGCCGCTCGCGGCGCGAGGCGCAGCACAGTGGTCCGAAACCCCTCCTGCACATTGCGGTAGGCTTTCCTCGTGATTTTAATAATAATAATAATATCAATAATAATATCAATAATAATAATAATAATAATAATAATAATAATAATAATGAAGAATAACTTTTCTCAAGTCCCAGGACATCATTCAAAAGACGAAGGGGTCCATTGGAAGTACAAGACATTGCATTTATGAGAAGAGCCCACATTTTGCGCAAAGTATTGTAGAGCCACAGGCAACCCCTAGATCTGCTCCTAAGGAAGCTGGTTGCAACCTGGAGTAGACTTATAAAGACCCGACTTATAACATCTGCACTCGTGAATAGTAATAATAATAATCATGATAATAATAGTAATATTTGGATTAATAATAGTATCATAATATTTCTATATCAAACCCTTTCGGGCAAATACCATATTTTTGAAGGGCAGTTGTAGAGCGAAAATCTATTTTTTTTAAATTATAAATCATTGCGCAATACACATGTTAACAGATCGTTTTTTTCCCTTCATCTGCATATGTCAAAATGGCAGTCATTTATTTACAAACCTCTCATCTTTTGAATGAATTCGTCTAGATGGCTCTGCTCTTCACTAATGATAAAGAAAAGTTCATTCATCAAAGTTGTTTGCGTTGCAAAACATGCAATTGCAATAACATTTTTTACACATTTATCACTGCAAATGCTCAATTGATAATTTTCTACTTTTTGAAGGAGGTTAATTATGTAATAATAAACGTATGTTACCCAAATGAGTACAGTAAGTTTCATACTTAAGGATTTTTTAAAATAAAAGAACAGAAAAAATAATGTACACATTTTAAATTTTAAGGCATTTAA
This sequence comes from Gryllus bimaculatus, assembly GCA_017312745.1. Lineage (NCBI taxonomy): Eukaryota > Metazoa > Arthropoda > Insecta > Orthoptera > Gryllidae > Gryllus > Gryllus bimaculatus. Next base: position 441,875 of record BOPP01000238.1, on the reverse strand, counting down.
AATTACAAATAACTTGTTAAAAGAAGTAAGTTCGACATATTTACTTCAAACATTTCCATCAAGTTCCTCCCAAAATTTTATAGAACTAGGTTGAATAATTTCTGAAATATCGGTCAAATGTACAGCCAAATTGACATGGGATGTAGAGAGTTTCATGTCTTTTCTTAGGCGATATAAAATTTAAAATTAATAAAACTGGTTTAAGTAAATCAATGCTACTCAAATGCAATAACTGAAGTCGAACTGAGAGACTTCCCCCGGTGACCCCCTGTAGTATACCATTTGCCACTTGCCATTCGTTAGACTAGAGCCGATCTTGACCGGGCCCATGCCCAACAATTTTAGAACTGCCTTAACACGATTTGAAGAGTCCTGAATTAAACAATGAACAAGAAAAACTTAATTCGACGATATGTGAATCAATTAAAATCAATTTAACTCAACGAAGTGAAACATAGTTTTCATTTATTATTGAGTTATTTAGTTCTGGTGTAATCTATCGTACTTTTTATTGTTGTAAAAATTGGAATAATACCTCAGAAAAAAGTAACTATTTAAGTAACAGGCAATACGTTTTTCTCGTAGATTTAGTGTAACTTTAAAACCTTGTATAAAAAGTTCTCTTAAATGAAAAATAACAAATTGGATTAGTGTTCTTAACTCAGTGTCTTCTCAGTTCATTTTGTTAAAAATACATTTTTTCTGCTAATAACATTTTTAAACCATCACTGCATAAACGCACACTACATAATAAAAAAGGAGGATATATGGAACAGAACTATAAACTGTATCTTCTGTATCATTTAACCCTCGCTGAATAGATAAGATGATTTATAATTTACTTGGTGGAATTGAAAAGCATAAGCAAGTAATAATGGTAAAGATTAGGCCATTGAAAGGGAAATGCCTAATTAAAGTAGCCAATGATTCGAAAATATCCTGTTCTTCATTTTTCACGTATATCGCTCTTGGAAAAATTACGCTTCTTCAAGTAATATATTGGCTTAGGGCATCAATTGATGTCACTGCAGTGCCTCTGACTGAGAGGGTCTAGGGTTCGACATTGGCAGGATTTTCGTCACAGCTACAAAACTAGGTCAACTGCAACCGATATCTGGAGGAGAATTATAGTGGCCTGTTGCTCTGATCGGTAATTTTCCGTGGATTCTCTGATCAACACCAGGTGAATACCGGGGTAGTACCTTAATAAACGGGCTACGAACCGCGCGCGACTTTTCCTTCCTCTTCCTTGTAAAACCTTACTTATTTACACTTTCGGGCACTAGACTACCACGCAAGTCGGAAAACCAGAGATGTCGGAAAAAAGAGAAAACCGGAAAGATGTTGCCCCCGACTGGGGCAGTGCCTCGCTGGTGGGAGATACCTGATTAGGGAAACCCCGCTAGCTGACGTGAAGGGTGCCGAATTTCGGCATCCATCGGGGGAAGATCACCGCCACATTCCGTAACAAAAAAATATGAAATATGCACTAAAATTATGGGACGAAAGGCCTTAGCCGTTGATGCTCCCTGAATCACTTATAAATCAAGTAACATGCACATGGTATATGTGTGAGCATGCA
>BOPP01000238.1:425121-435521 GCA_017312745.1 Gryllus bimaculatus | reverse complement strand
CGGGCGGGCGAGAGAGTCCCAGCGGGCGAGGGTGAGGAAGATGTAAACCCGGCGGCAATCTCGGAGAATTACGCCCGCGCTGCGCCGCGATAAGGCGGAATGGATCCCGGATCGGCGACCCGCGGAGGCCCCCGGCAGTCGATGGCGCTCGCCCGCTGAGGGCGCGCACGGCGCGGAGGACCGGGCACAGGGCGCGGGGGCGGACGCAGGAGACAGTCGCGCAACGCCGCGCCGGAGCTCGCAAATGTGCCGTTTAAAAGATTCTTGAAGCACGGACACCAAAAATAATGGCTCATGAAATTCACGGATTCAACAAATCGGGGATGAAACGTTATAGGAAAACTTAAAAATTTTAGTGAATATATTACTTTCCTGTATACGTACAGAGTAAAATACGTAGCATAGGGAAAGTTATGTAGTACTGCGGAAAATCGATTTCGAGATTTCGACGGAAATACATGTTTACGGGTCCTCAGATAACGAAAAAGTGTTTTTTTTTTCATAATGTCTGTCTGTCTCTCTGACATAAACGTCATATTGCTTTATTTTTTTGTTTTTTCAAAAATTACACAAATGTAAAATTTTTGAAAGGTCAATCACGCTATTGATATGCGCAGTTCCAGCAATTTGTAAACACTATTGTTTTTGTGAGTTAAAGTACTTAAAATGGCGTCAAATGAAGATTTTTTTTAACAACTCAAAAATTTTCTGTGAAAACAAGCTTCAAATATCGATTCTACAGAACATATAATGGCTAAATACAAATAAAAGTAACGGAGAACAAATCACATTAAATAAAAAAAAAAACCCTCACAAGTATGAAACTGTGCCCATGCGCTCTCACGTCGTGTTGAAAGAGCTGGGAGATTGATCGAGACGATCGAATCGTCTCAACGAAGTCCGCTGAAAGGCCGGAGCTTTGTTTCCGTTTTGTTTGGGCCGCGAGCACTGTGCGGCGCGGGGGCCCTCGGGAGTGCTGGTCGGCGGCGGCGGCCGCAGCCTCCTGTGGCCGGAGCCGCCTGGCGAGCGCCTGGGGACGGAGGGGCACGCGAAGGAAATGAAGCGAAGACGCAGCGAGGCAGGCGGCATGTGTTTTGTTTTATGGAGAGGTGCGCCGGGGAGGTTCAAAGGAAGGCGTCGAGTGCTCGGCTGTTGAACACAGTGGGAATGAGTGTTCGTGGAGAACCCACTTCGCAGAAAGGTTGCGCGTTTGGATTTGTTGGCCTAAATCGAACAGGAGAAGTTTCTAAGAGATTAAAACTGGAGGGAGATACAATATGAATGCTAACCATATGATACGTCAAATCTTCTAGATTGTTTACGTACTGTTGCACACACTAGTCACACGATAGTAAACCAATTCCCGCATGTAACTTCTCTCTAAGACACAGGTAGGATATAAAAGCATTTTCAATTTTATTTATCAAAGTTCAATTTTATTTAACAAAATTCTTCTTGCTAAAGGAAATTAACTTAAGACTTCCACTACTTTTCATCAACAAGCGCGTTTCCAATGCACATATAAAAAGAAAGTTCCTGAAACGCTCCCTAAGGAATTGGGGGCTCCCTAAGGAGCCGGAGGACGAGGAGTGGTGGGAAGGTGCAGTGGGGTTGGTGCCGTGTCGTGGGTGCGGTGGCGTCGGGGCGGTGGCACCGGGCGAAGGCGCGTTGGCGCGGGGGCGTCGGAGCGGGCGGGCGTGGGCGTGGGCGCCGGGGCGGCAACCCGTGCCCCTCGGGGCGGCGCGCGCCTCTGAAGAAGATTGCCCGGCGCGCGCGGGTGCTGGATGTATCGGGCACAGGCTTTACGGGATCCTCGGGGAGCGGCTGCGACGCCGCGCCGCCATCGATCCGCCATCGCACGTAAAACGAACGCCCACCGCCGCCGCCGCCCAGTCGCCCTTCGGCGCCGCCCGCCGCCGGGTCGCCCGGGCCGGGGCATCGCGCGCTGATCACGGAGGAGTTGGGGGCTGAAGTGCGCACGCGGCTGCGGCGGGGAGGCCTCCAAAATAACAACAGTTATTTATGCGCCAAGGGCGTTATGAGGGTCCTTAATGATCGCGCGGCGACAAAAGCCTGAGGGCTTTTGGTCGCCTGGCGTCATTGGAACGAGTGAACGTCCGTGTTTCATACAAGATTTTAATATGTACCGTGTTTTAATGATTCAGATTGACTTATTTACTAATTAACTTCACTTGTTCTTTTCATAATTCCCTCCCATAATTCCCTTTCATAATTTTCTCCCTTACTTTCTCTCCGTAAGAGAACATTACGCATCATTCAAATATTTTCATATATCCCTCGTAATCACGATCCTCTCCATCCAGGTAAGCAGCGTGCATCAAGCTATGAATCGAAGGACATAACAGCAATGTATCAGCAAAAAATAAAATTGAATGCGTTGGTGATCTATGAGAAAAGAATGGAGTACAAATCTCGAAAATTTGAATGTTTGATATGTAAAATTCTCGTTTACCTTCCTCACACAATTTTAATTTCTCTACTTCAAAGGTAGCTCCCATTCGTACAGCTCTTGTTCTGATGCTAGAAAATGACAGCAAAATTCTGAAAGCGCTCGGTGTATTAGGTTCATTTTCAAACCACTATGATCGTCATTGAAATGAAATTCAGATGAAAACAATATGTCTGCCAAATATTCTAATTTTAATAGTATGAATAAGTTTATGGTAAACTAAAGTCTTAACCAATAAATGTGCGAAAAAGTTAAAGAGAATGAAACGAAAATAAAGGAAGAAAGAAGGAAAAAAATAAGAAATATTAGGTAAAAGTGAAATTATCAGATGTTTTTATGAATTATCAGATGAATTATCAGATGTAATTTAAATAGATTATGACCTAAATAAATAATATAAGGTTGATTTCAGTGGCACTAAAACTTCATTGAAACGTATTTAATACAAACCGACCCACCAAAACAGTTATGCTGTAAATGTACTGCCGTTCGCAATTTCAGTTTGTAGATGGTGATGAGCTATAGAAAAAATTGGTAGATTTCACCCGTGCTGTAAATTTTAAACTTAAATTACTTTAAAAAATACTTCATTGCCAAGATTGACTTTGTTGGGCTGCATTTCACTTTAAGGATAATTGCAAATTCTCTAAGCCGCCAAATGGAGGGAAGTTCCGTAAATTGTGAAATTATCTTGTCGGAACAAATAGAAACAGAGGAGTACAGTGAACCCGTATTTCATACTCATAATGCAGTTTCTTCCGTTATTCACCTCAAAGTCCTAACTCAGTCATAGTTGCTGTGGTTGCGAACGATCATTCTTTCTGTGTTGCGATGAGATTTTCACACGTGCGAACCGCGGACGAGAAGACTCGTCTCACCGCCAGAAAGTACAGATTCTCGTTTACTCTCACTTACGAGGTAAGATTTCGAACTATATGTCTTTTCTTAGGAATAATAGCGTTTTTGGATCGTTTCAAGGTCATGTTTTTACTTTGGTAAATATTCTCCGAAGGTTTTCCGAAAGTTTTTCGAACACGTAAAGATTGTTGATTGCTACTCTCCAGGAAAATGTTCGGAATTCTGGTGGGTCATCATCCTGCGGTGCCAGTCAGCACTAATTAATATTAGATTACCATACTCTATGAAGAGGTGTATTATATATGTACAAATGTGTACATATATGTATGTGGTATATGTACAAATTCTTCAAGTTATATTTTACGGTGATGATTATGGATCTATCTACATATGTTATCTCGTTTCGTATATTCTTTATTTTACGCAATTTGCATTCACGGATTAAATTGTGTTTAATATCGGCATCGTTTCTAATATGTTCAATGCCACATATCTATTGTCAATACTTTCAAATAATATACAACTACTTCAACGCTATATTTAATTTTCACAGATGATTCAACCAAATATATGCTTCTGATTAAATCCAACTTCGAAGAAAAATGAAAATAATTTATGCGATGCCAACTGTCTTCGAATCACAGAATACTTTATTTTTAAGTTATTACGTTTTTTGGTGGATGTGATTTAGCAATGCATAAAGAAGACTTTTAGAAAGAGAAATGAGGGTAGAAAAAATATTTACAGGAAAATAACTTAAGTTATAAACAACTTCAATTTGAACAGGAGATACTTTTTCATTTCATTAAAAATTGTGAAAATTTTTGTTTTACTTCATTGGATATTTCAATTGTAACGAAATATGAACTGCCACAACATTATACACAAAATAAAAATATATAACAGAGAGAAAAGAACAGATTTACTTGTAATTGGAATGGAATCGTAATGGCAAGTTATATACAAATATATCAGCATTTTTGAAATCGAAAGTTTAATTCAATGTGGGTGATTTTTTCCCTAATTAGAATTATATGCAAAGGCATGAGACGTTTTGAAAAAAATAGTAATAGTATTACAACCGCGTCATATTGTTATTATAGTTTGGAAAAGTAGTATAGCAATCACGTTTAGCAGCGCATATATCTGAAAGAAAACAAAAATAATTCATTTTATTGATGACCCTTTTCATATTATGTGGCCTTTCAATAAAATTCTTAAGTCTCTCTAAATTACAATGACTTTTATGGCATTAACGTAACACTTGCTGCCCCTGATAGTTTTAGTAGACTTGCGGCTGACGTGTAACTTCTCTGTATCTTATAAATCTACTGATCATTTTTATCAGTCTACTCTTTATGAAAGTTTCAAAAGCATACAGATTAATACACCTGAAATAGCTATCGCATTATATAATATGAATAATCATGGAGCAATTGTGAAATGACAAGCCCGAGGAAACAGAAGAAGTCCAAAAAGAAGTCCAAGAAGCTAATCCGCTTTGGCCACCACAATTCCACATTGACCCCCCCGGATGTGAATTTCGGGATTCATAGTCGAAAAGGTAGTGCAATAATCAGTGCGCTGCGAATCGCCACGACCACTGCAATGAAATGCGCAGTTTACAGTTACCGAGCGAATTGGTTCAGGGCGTAGCGCACTGACTTCGGGAGGCCCGAGTTCAATCTCCATCCTGAGTGGGGTTTTTGGGCTTTCCTTCGGTGATCCAGGTGAATGCTGGGATGGTTAACTGAAAAGTTCAAGGTCGCGATACCGGCGTCGCTAGCCGAATTCATTAAGTGCAGCTCGTGAAGTCATCGAAGTTTAAGCGAATTGAATGGTTAAATACATATACAAAGCTTGTAATTGCCAATACCACATATTTCGATGTCACAAATAACGAAACCACCATTGCCATTGTCGCGAAATGACAATGGTCTCTGTTAGCTTTTATATTTTTTTTATACTTTCTCGAATACGTACGTATGTAGTACGGAATGTCATACGGAGTGTAGAGAAAGTAAATTACTACACATTAACAGTATGTATTAAATTACTTACTCTCATGCGGTGTGTAGTCGAAATCAACATTTTGTAGGTTCTCGACAACGAAAAATCGTTTGATGGGAAAACGTCTCACTGGCCGTCAGTTCGCCTGCGTCTAACGCTAACGCTTAAACCCTTCAGCCGATTTTTCCCAAAATATTCCCTTATTTAACTGAACGGAGACTTTTAGAGTTCCAAAACGATATTTTGATTTCGGGGGAGTAATTTATAATAAGCTTCAAAACATTTGCAAAATTTCACAAAAATGACTCCATTATCTTTAGTTAAATTTGCCCTAGAATCGCAGAAAGAAGGTTAAAAACTAGCGCATGATTCGTGGCGGGGTTTAAAACACTCGGAATTATTATTATTATTATTATTATTATTATTATTATTATTATTATTATTATTATTATTACTATTTTCATTTATGTTTGAGGTGTAGGGGCACTCACAATTTTTCGTAATCTTAAACCGTTGATAATATCTTGTCATATCTGCGAACACTCTATATGATTAATTGAGGAATTGAATACTACACCCATAACAATGGTTCAAGCACCGATTTGTGGCCAAGGAATACTATGGGTAAATATGTAAAGGTATTGGACAGAGATAGGTCTATGCAACGCTGGGTGCGGGGGATGTCGAAAGAGCGGTGATTACCGCGAGTCTCTGGTAGATTTTAGAATAGATTTTAGAATTAGAAAATAGGAAACTAACGTGTTAGAGAAAGTCTGCTGAGAAAGTTCCATTCTGTAACTAACTACTTCATATTATTACTAATATTTTATACCTAGGTCTTTTTAATATATGTATTAAAATTAAATACTTAATATATTAAATGACACATTTTACTATATTCTACTCATTTTTAGTAAATGATATTTCATATATTTGTTTTTCTAAGCCTGGAGGAGAGTTTTTAGTCATTCGGAGCTGATTTTTCTAGGGGCGTCTCTAACCCAACATGTTTAACTTTTCCTACCGCCTCCTATCTGCCCTTGGAGGGCTTAAGCGGTGCGGTTTAGCCGATTCCGGAAGGAGAGGGCGGGGGCGATCGCTTGGGGCCGAGGTCCGCGTCAAATCAAAGAGGCTTAGTGCGTCCTCGGGACCCGGGCCATTCAGGAAGTGAAGGTCTCACGCAATCCCCGTGTACCTAGCGTGGGAAGTAAACGACAGAATACGGCCACACGATTACCTATGTAGAGGAGTGTTTGGACACTGTTCTCACACACTTTTTCTGTTCTCACACACCTTTTCTTATCTCGATACCGAACAATAATCAACATTAATAACATGATGGATTACACATAGTGAAATCGTCAATCTACCGCTCTAACCTACAAAGGTTACCTTGTTGTATTTACTCATGAAGACGAAAACATTGTGACGGATTGATTACGAAAAAAGTGAGAATGACAATGTGTTAAATTCTGAAGCGTTACAGAATAAAAACTCCATTGGCTGCATATACGGACAATTTTTTTGAGTGAGTTGCCTTATCAGCCACGGAAGTGACTCTTTCAGGCAACTGAGAACATAAACCTTGACCAAATTTCAGGTTTTCTGGTATTTATTTTTAAGAACTAATAACCGTAAGATAAAAATAAAGAGAAAATATTTCGGTTTTCAGGACTTCGTTGATGTGATGATGCAATCCGAAAAACGTGATGTAGTAATTAGGATGTAATGAATCGCCGTTATCGAGATATAGGCGTAATTTAGTACTTGAACATCTATCGGTATTACATTCAAAATAAATGAATCGGAGAAAATGAATCATTCTATGTCCAGGAGCTTCAAATTTTGAAGACCAAGTGAAAAGGTTCTAAGTTCCCGACATAAATATTTTTTTCTTGAGATAAATAGTTGAAAGACATACGTCATGGAGTTCACGGATAACAAATGCATAGAAGGTTAAGTTTATATTTTAAGAACAGTTTCCCACCGTTAATTCAAAACCGGCAAAATGAGACATCGAACCTTTTTGTTTGCATCGATTCAAATATCCGTCATGAAGAAGGAATATTTTCCGTATTGTAAGTTTGAACATTTTAGAAATTAAAGCCAAAAATGAAACCTTTTAAAAATTAAAATAAAAGTATTGAAAGTGTCAGAAATTTTGCCTGCAAATGAAATATTGTTGGACTAAATGGATTCTCTTCAACAATCTTGCAAAACTCTTTTTCAATATTTTTACAAACAAATAAATTCGTATTATTTCATTGAAGCTCTTTTCACCAGAAGACAATGTCAGCTGAACTTCATCCCTTAATAACCGATGGTTCTTGAGTAATCACATGCGTCCGTAGAACATTTACACAGACTTCCTCACAAGAGAGCAGGAAGCAAATTGTCAGTTTCCTTGAAGCAGGAGAGAAAACAGGGAGAACCAATCGACATGTCCAATGAAATCCATCTTCACTAAACAGCACAGCGAGAATGAATATTAAGAATATTTTTGAAAAGCCTTTCTTGCAAACTGCTTTAATTTACACTCGTTAATTTGAACATTTCATAGTGTGAAAATGACACATAAGATACCTATATAAAGATTATGTTCCCGAAAGATACAACTTGTCTTAAAACGTCTCTTAAAAAGACATTAAAATTCTGAGTGGGAGGAACAATGCTTTGCATGTCTTCTCAATTACTGTATCCAAACTAGAGCTGAGTATGAGAAATATTGAAAGGTGATGGAATGGACAAGGGAAGAATACATATGATAAGTGTAAAAAATCTTTTAAAAAAGTTCGTCACCTCCGTATTTTGATATTATTACATTCTTCATTGTTATTGTAAACTTTACTTCTCAATTAGGGAATATTTTTTTACGTACAATGTAACAATTGCTTTATTAAATGCAGCAATTAACCAATACGTTTAGACAAATACAACGTCTACTGCAATTAGCGTCATTTTAGATCGTAAAATGTTGAGAGTGGTACACTGATGGTTTATGAGCAGGAAATTAAAAAATCTATATATGCCTGAACCAAAACAATACGCTTTATTTTGCCACAAAATAATGAACAATCACCAAATCCGATTATAGGAAGTGATTATTAGCTTAAATGATCGATTTTTATCCAGTGTCAACTCCATTATTATCGAAAAGAAGGGAATTATGAATGAAATAGTGATATATTCATATATTTTACACATTCACTTCCAAACGCAATACGAGAACTGCAATGATTTCGATTTTTCATTGCACGTTTTACTACTTCTGAATGCATGATTATCAATGCATCTGTGAATTTGTCTAACCGTGAAAACCAATGTTATTGCTTTATGTTAATGTGAGAATTTTTATCACACCGTATGTAAATAAAATCTCAACTCATTTTCATGTATCAACAAATGTAAAATGTAAACTGATATGGCCTTTTCATCATTTTTTTCCAAAAGTGATTTACAAAACTAAATTTACAAAACATTCTCGGTATATTTAAATGCGGTATATTCTCTTCATGTGCTGCTAACACAAAAACTGCCCTTTTGTTGTCTACGGCATCAATATTTGAATGTCTCAAAAAAAAAAGAAACAGTTTCTGAGTAATTTGAAATCATTGAAGTGGATATCAAAAATTATTAGAAACCGTTATATATGTTCTGATTTAATCAGGATTAATAGTTTCAATAAAATAAAACGCGAAAACGTAACGCGTCAGAAAAAATAATTCTTACGTAATGAAGTTATTTAATTTTCATCAGTTTGAGTCAAAAGAGAACTATTTTCAACATTGGATGCTGCAGTTGCGTGATCCTAGTTTTGTTTACAAACGAGGAGAAACGATACTACATAATGAAGTGAAATAATGAATGTTTTATAATCAGCTACATTTTATTTATCTCCCTAATGGGCTTGAGACATTACGTGAGGTAAAACGTCATGCAAAGTGAAATAAACCCTCTTTGAAATAATATTTATATGACACGACCGAAATTGAATAAAATACGCTGAATTTGGTTATCCTTAAACTTATATATTTTTTCGTATAGTTAACTAAATATGCTCATTAATTCCATGAAAAATCGTTGATTATGTCTATGTTAATAGCACGCTTGCAATTAAAATTCCACCGTGCAATTAAAACTACACACCTGCCAATCAGCAATCTGAAAAGGGGGCCAAAACTTTTAATTCATAAACTATAACGCAGACCTACTCAAGGTACTTTCAGTTAGCCATGAAACACGAAGAAAAATGTACATCACATATTATACGAGTATTCGTGTACCTAAAACACCAACTACATATAAACAACCAATGAATAAAACTCAATCGGGAAGGTAAACGCTAAGGTGACTGAATTATGGTACATCATAAAATAATTAACGCGAATAAATTAAATGTTTTACTTGTAAAACTTTTAATGTTTTCATATATTAATGTATGTTGTATTCTCTCTCATGCGTGTCTTTACTTTTCGTAGTAAGTAATATTTTCAGGACTTTGTCAGCTTCTAATATTTTAGCTGCAATATGTTCGATACCATTCATTTGGAAATATTTTCTTGGAAACAAAAACAATGTATGGCCCACTGAAATTGATCTTTATGAAACACAGTACAATGTCATGAATTTATGACTCGGGTAATAAAGATGTGTTTGAATTTCTTAAAATTTAAATTATTCTTAAAAGGAAACGAAAAAATATTGAACGTAACATGCGTTTAGAGGGGAATAGTTTCATTCCTGGTATATAAGAAAACTGACTCCTATCGTAGCACGTTTTCTTTAACATACCACTCATGCAATTTTCCATCTCTTGTATTTATTTAATATTATCTTATATATTTATATCTTATCTCTTATATTTATATTATTATAACTTATAGCAAATTCTGAGAATTTTACAAACATCACTACACAAGTACGACGAAACTCACTACCCTTGACAGGCGACAAACTTGACTTATCAAACGGATATGCTATAAGACTGACATCACAATTGAGAATTTTCGATGAATTTAAAACTTGGAATTGATGGTAGACGTGCATAACTAATTAGACTTAC
>BOPP01000238.1:400935-415865 GCA_017312745.1 Gryllus bimaculatus | reverse complement strand
GGTCGCGGCCTAATAGGCTATTTCCCCGCCGCCTGGGCCGCCTGCACCCTGCGCCAGGCGTAACGAGCCTATCGCCTAATTCGGAGGCGGCGCGAGGGCCGAGGGACCGCCCCCGTGCAGGTCTCCCGCGCGCCGCACAATGTTCTCATTTTCTTTCCCAATTTGCCGCGCCGCCCCATCTGCATGTCAAAGGTCGCGCCGCCGCATTCCCTCCCCCGCCCCCAACGCCCTGCCCTCTCCCGAAAACTACGCGACCGGCCGATCGCGCAGACGGTGGGGAAATGGCGGAGTCACTACTATTCTCCGGAATGCCGATGCTTATCTGGCATTGCTTCCATTCGTCCCTTCTTACCAGGATTTCAACTACGTATGTGAATATGCTTAGCTAATTGTTTATTTTTTTGAAATATATTATTGCGGTGGGTCATGCATTATTGCAGGAAGAAACTAGTACAGTTGCACCAGCGCATACTTTCTTGCACCTTTTGAAACTTTTGCAATTTTTGAAAATTTAGGGAACTCAGTGAAAATAAGGACCGCGCCTTTTTAAGCGTGTTTCGTTTTATTCCAGAAAATAAATATGAAAAAATTTGGATCCTTTAAAAAAAAGACTTCGACAAAAATTGGACCTGGTTCATCTTTTTGCGCCTTCTTTTCTCTATAAAAAGAAACAATAAATTTGAATTCATTTTTCAGAAAATACTTATTTAAATATTGACACTTTCACCTAAAATTACTAAAAGCTATCCACATTATGGAAATAGTAGTAAGTGACCTTATTAAAAGTGTTTTTGAAGAACAGTTTTCTTTAAAAATTCTGCATCTTCAATATTGTAATTGTAAAAAACGTCAAAAATTTGTGCATCTTTTCTAACCCCCATTTGAACAAAACTTTTTATTTTAAAAAATTTGGGAGTTTTCCTTTTTGTTTCCGCTTCCCTTTTTTCTTTTAACATTATTTTTTTGTCTTATATCATTAAATTACACATTGTTTTAAAAAATTCTCAAAACCGTTTTACTCAATGTCTTTGCTATATTCATTACCATCCCTTTCTTTGGTAAATAATTTCTATTAAACTGTATTAATTTGATAGTTGATATTCTTTTCATTTAGCGTGAAGCCTTAAGATTGCTGTACTTGCTGTAGACAAATGAAGAATATAATTTTATTAAAGTTATTTTCATTATAAATAATATAAAAAGTAAGCTGTAGCACTCAATTTTTTCACGAAAGGAACTAATGTTCTGCCAGTGAGAAGAAAATTCATTTGCAATTTGAAACTGAGAACAAAAATCAGCATTTCAAATTGTCATCAGCTGATTAGAAACACTTGCAGGTTCATTTAGCCTTACACTCGTCATATTGTGTAGCCGTTACAAATAATTTGAGAAAATATTTGAGTGAACAGCTCCGTTCACAAAATTTTCGAAGCTGTAGGATTTCTTTCCTCTTACTTCGAGGTTTACCTAAGTACGTTTTGAAATTGAAGTATCAATTAGAATTATTTTGAAGGAGAATTTGTGGTTTAATATAAGTTTTTATACAATGTTTAAATGATAATGCCCATTGGTTTTTAACTGGAATTTTTTATTCGCATTTGTAGTTACTAGTGAGTGATTCCAAGTATTGTAGCATGGATTAAATAAAAGGCTCTGGATATATTTCTGCGATAAAAATTTTTTCGTGAACTGTACTACCAAATTTTTGGAATAGAAAAAGCGTATCTGAAGTTAAATCCAAGAGCTAAAACACAACAAAATGAGATCAATATAATAAACTAGAACATCCACTCCCGCGAGAATTCTTTGGTTTAAATTTTTAATTTCATATAAGCAGGCTTATCTTTCCATTTGCAAGCTCACGCTGGCGTTCTTCGTTTCATCACACAACACAACTCATAACTAATAGAGATTAATGTAAAAGCGTCTGCATCAAAATAGAGTGCTGGCGCCTGCATTCAGTCTTTGTGTGGTTTTTCACAAAAAAGATAAACGAGATAAAAAACGCCAAGAATTAATTAAAGCAGAGCTTGTTACTCAATTCGCATTGTACAGCAGCACCGAGGCAACAACGCCGCATGAAAATCCGCTCTCTTTTTTAACGAGAAACTATATGAATCCTAACGTTATCAAAATATTGATTTTGGGAGATACATTGCTGCCGCACCGCACAGTGGCTCACAACAAAAAGATAACGTAAGAAATTAGAAACATAACATAGAAACGAAGTGAACATCTTTTGTGTATAATGAACAAGGGTTCGTCCGCAGTTCGAAGAACATCTTGCAGAACTGGGGGATGTCGAGATCTTAATACTTAATTCTCTCAATTCTGGGGCCTTCTCCGGCAGTCTGTATAGTAAATGTGGAAGGAAACTAAGAAAGAGTGAATAAATTTTAGTTATTGACTTAGTCATTGTACGATGTTCAATGAATCCAAAACTTTACATGACCAATTATACTTACTTGAAGTTTCACAGCTTCTCCTGCATTGGACGCAAAATTTCGAATTCAAATTTACTTAACTCATAACGAACGAGGTTTCCTTGAAAACGATTCTCCGCCGTACTTGAAACCGTCGGAAGCTGGGAGCTTGTCCTGGCTGAGGCGGTGCCCTGCTACGGGTTATACGTAAGGGGGAAGCACCACGGATGCCGAAGTATTTTACCGGCGGGGAAGGGATATCCCCATAGACCGATTCAAACCACTATTATTTCCCAGAATGTTCAATTAAATTAATATTGAAACGGCCTTCAACTGCGATTCATGTAACTTATCCTAATGTATATTACGTTCTTCCGAGTAATAAAAAGCACTTCTTATGGATGGCCATTCCCAAAAAATTACATATTGTTTATTGTATAATTACAATTCTCGAAGAACAAATATTGCGGACCAAGAATCAATAAATTTAAGATAACAGTATTCTTCTTTCCCTTCACCCTCTTGTTCAGGGTCACTGTGCGTGAACCAGGGGCGCGTGCCCTTCCAAGGACGCTTCTTCCTAGGTCTCGTCTCGGTCTCGCCACGTCAGGGTTGCCACCTGTGTTGCGAGCATCCACAACACTTCTACGAACTTCCCCAAATAACCTTCCCAAATAATACAATATTCCCCAACTTTGAAACGAAAAATAGTCTCCAAACTATGAACAAACATCCTGAGCTTTCCTTGGAGATCCCATTGGATGCCTCCTTAAATACAAATAATTCAAACAATTCAAATCAATTAATCACCGTTTTTAGAGCTGATCGAAACCCTATACTATCTTCGTTTTTCTTGTGTTTTTTTCTTTCGCCAAGCCTGTCGTTGATTTTTATTTACTTAATACATAAAAATGAGAGAGAATAACGGCTATTGTTCCTTTCTTATTCATAATCATTTCTAAAATAATATTTAACCGCGACTGGATGAAAGTAATTTCCCCCAAAATTTTCCCAATCCTTTCCCCATCCATTTATGTTTCACATTTTTTTCCACGTGGAAAAAAGCCCCCATTTTGGGGGACAAAATTGCTCAATCTGGCAACCCTGCGCAGCGCGGCGTTGCCAGGGACACCGGAAGGCATTGCGCGCTGTCGCGCCGGCCAATCAGACGGGGCGGCGCGCGCGCCAGCGGATAATTCCGGGCGCAAACACGGCGGGCCGGCGGCGCTGCGCGCGCATGCGCAGAGCAAACACGTCTAATCCCGATCACGGGTTTTCAATTATCTTGTTGATATTTTTGGATTCCGGGGGGAAGGGGTCAACGATCGGGTACCGAGGTGAAGCGAGTGAGTTTGAACAGAGGACGAAGCGGGCGACATCAGAGAAGTGCTGTTGGGAACCGAGGAAGGCAAATATTAAAAATATCTGAAAGTGTGAGTTGGTTGGGTACAGAACCTAGAAGGAAAAACTTTGACATACAGATAAAAAAGCCGGGAATAGATGATGAAAGTCCGAAGCATAGTCAGAATGTTAATGGAGGAAAGTGGCTCTTATATTTAGTTCGGCTCAGGGGAGTGCACTTGAATGAAAGTATTGAGAGCAACGAGTCAGAACAAAAAACTAGTGATACTACAACAGCACTTATTTTCTCTGTTTGTTGTGCAAACACAATACCACAATTCTAAATGAACATGAAAAAGTGTTTTGAATCCGCAACATCTTATTTCGGGCTGTGATTGGAACTTACGTTAATACAAATTGCACCCCATTCACATTACCCGTACCCCTACTCTCTACTAAACTTTACCTTCTAGACATTTTAAGACAAGTATAACGTTTGCAATTTTTATCTTCAAAAATTCAAAAATGTTCTTCGACATTAAATTAAGTTCTACGTTTTCTTGAAAATAACTAATAGAATTATGTTGTTCCTTGAGTTACGATAAGAACGGCAATCTTAAGATTTCAGATCAATTTAACCACAATAATGACTAGCGAATGAATACAGTTTAATAGAATATCTTAGCCAAAGAAAATAATGGAACGATAGTGAATATGGCAAGGCCAATCATAAGTAATGTTTGTCGCGTAATGTTTGAAAGCACTGTTTAGTACTCAAAGCTCAAGACACAGAAAAACACGGGGATACTCGTAGAATGACAAGTTGAAAGAGAGGAAACAAAAGGTACATAAAAATGTTTTTAAAAAGACAAAAGATTGGAAGTTTTGATGGAGTGTGTGGAAATATAAATTGCCTAAATAACGTAAATGTATAAATTAAGTAGACCACTAATGTATCCTATATATGGGTATTATTGCATACGAGTATATTAAATGTATGAGAGAATTAAAAGTATAAAAGCAAGTGATTGAAAATAATTAAGAGAAACGTTCTGAATGACAAAAATTAAAAGACATTTTGAGACTACTAATCACTAGGGCCTAAAACGGGCCATTAGTTTTCTTCAATTAAAAGATATGAAAGAAAATTTAGTTAATTTGAGTATTACAAACTAAGGAATTCAAATCAATACCACTCCCAGAAAATAATGTCATGAGAGAAATACCCAGATTTTAGAAATCAGAAAATGAAATATAAGAGTAATGCATAAACGAGTAGCTTTCATAGGTTTAATAAATTCATGAATGCTAAAATTTACCCCGAACCTCAATGTTTCTTTCGGATGATTAAACAGAAAACATGAGTTGAAAACAAGCACACGGCGGCTATATGGTCACGAAGGACTATCATGAAATGACATAAAATAATAACTGGACTCTGGCACCCGAGCACATATGATAAACAACGGGGAAGAGCCGATTATATTTCGAAAAATAGAAAACAACCCGCTCGGCGGAGACGCGTCGAGAGAGGGCGGCGGGCGGATGTGGGCGGCGACCGGGACATATCTTCGCCCGCCCGCGTGCGTTATTGGAACAGTGGCGCCATGCGATAAATCTCGAGAAAGGTGATTGCACTACCCTCGCCCTTTCGCCTTCTGACGGCCAACCAACTCTGCCCCCGACCTCGCCGCTCACCCTCCCCGCTCCGCTCGCCTCTGCCCCTTCCCACCCTTCTTCATCTCTTTCCTTCCCCTCCCGCCCCACCCGCCCTCCCCTCGCAGACACAACCCTCCTCCTCTCTTCTCACGCTCTCCTCCCTCCCTCACCCACTCTCTTCTCACACCTCCTCCTTCTCAGCGCTCTCCCACCTCTCACCCTTTCCTTCTCTCCCCTCCTCAATTCTCACCCTCCTCCCACTCTCCCCCTCTATAACCTCACCCCCTCTCCTTTCCTCTGTGTTGCACATCCTCACCTTCTCACCTTCTATTCCATATGGAAGAAGCGCCTCCGCCGCGACCCCCGCATACTTCTCCACCCACCACCCCAGCGCGCCTGCGTTTGCGAACGAGAAGAGTAATCCCAGTTCTCCTGGTCCGTTCGTTTTATTAGAATTTTCGATTTTAATGCTGTCTGCGAAGCAGCCTTCCAGCGTTCGAATTCCCTTGGGAGCTGCGATGAATATTGGCTCGAAACGGTTCACAGAGAGCGAATAATATTTGATGCTCTGTTACTGGAAATCGTATTATCTACTTTGTTTGTATCGAAACAATCACCAGTTTCTTCTTTTTACGCTACTCATTCAAGTTTTGTTTGCAATAAACTTCACTCACTGAGTATTTTTTCTCAAGTTTTTGGCGCATTATTTGTCAATATATTTCATCTGTCCTCGCTTTTAAATGTCGAATCCAACTGTGTGATTCAGTCTCCTGAATAAACTTTAATTCCCCTGTCACAACAGAGACGCACAAATTCAACTGATAGTACGGGTTCTGCTCATGGCATGATAAAAACTAGATAGAACGAACTTGATTCGTGGAATTCAGCAAAAGCCGATCTACCGGAATATAATTGCATTGTTTCTGTGATGTTTTTACACTCAAATATTTTTGCAAATCTTTTATAATTGTAATCAATATCGTAAATATTTCTGATTAAATAATAATAGTTTATGCAATTAGTTTATAATGTTAATCTTCATTGCATGAGTACATGTTTTGAAAATGAGTGACTTTAGGAGGCAGTTTTCAAATTTGTACGAATGCAATAAGGCAACCTTATAAACAAGTTGCATACGAAAGTTTTTGGATAACAGTGTTATAAATTTTCAACAGGATCAAACTTAATTTTGCGAAACCACTTTTTTGTGACGTCTCGAGTATTTGACTTCTGTGCGAGAAAACGGTGATCGGCTGTTCCGTTCACCGCTGCTTACCCACGGTTCTCTCGCTGCGATTGGCTGAATGTGAGATGACGCAATCATTCGGGCCGTAAAATATAATACGTCATGATTGAGGCCACAGAATGTCTGATAATGAACGATGTATTGCAACCAAAAAGTTGTTTATAATGCAGGTGTACAAAAACAATTTAATGTCTAATGTAGGTAAAATAATCAGCATGCACTCACGGCTTATATAATTTTTTGTGAACCATCAATATTTACGTAGGCCCTATATCGTATGCTAAAATAATATTTACGAAGAAATATTATTTCGTTTTATTACGAAAAAATGTAGACATGAATATCTGAACACGCAATTCCTGTATTTAATATTATCATTTGAGAGCCACGAATTGAAAATTATTAAATCCAGCGGGTTTCGTGCACTGTCATGAAGATCAATGATGTCGATGGGCTTAAAATATGTTTTACCGTGTCTATTGTATGTTCCGTCAACTGATACACGCTTGCACATTAAATAAAAACAATAATTCTGTATCCCTCCGCATCGCGACAAGAAATGATGGTATTCAACAAAATTTACAGTGCGTATTGACGTCGAAATATTGAATTATGATGTTTGGGGAAATGCGTATTTTAAACACATAAAGTGTGTTTTTATTTTTGATCTGCGTTTGTTGGCATTGCGTGAAAGAGGAAATTTCATACTGATTCATTAAACTTCCATATAAAATAAAATGAACCCACATGAAAAAAATGACTGAACACGCACAGCTATAACAATTTGAAAGAAATAAAATAAGAACAAATATTGATAACAATGTTTCGTAATTAATCACTGAAAGTAGTTCGTTTTTGATTCCATATTAATACTATATGTAATACTGTAAAAATAATACCATAATAATTTTTTTAAAAATAACACATTTTCCTCTAAACTTGGGCAACGGTCGCAAGTGAATGCATTTAGCACATTCAAAAGAAAACTAGAAAATTGTTCAGTTTAATAGGTATTACAGAGAAAGAAAAGTAAAGTAACTTCAAAATAAAACCTCATAAAGAACATATCTTTTAAAAGACTATAGATTGTCCCGAGACCCATGTCACACATTACGGGCATTTTCTTCCCGAATGTAAATACCCTCTTATAGACAATCATTTCACGTTGTTTTAATTAATATTTTTTTCCAATTCAATTAAATGAATAAAGAGTTTTATCTAATAATTTTTTAATTCTTTTTAATTTGATTCTCTAAAAAAATTGAATAGATGCCTCAACACACGAATACAGTAGACATAATACTGGTCCCAGAGGATTTTTTTCTCGTGAATGAGGGGTGTAACGACACATTTTTTATAGGTGATGTGTTTGATAAATCCATGGTTTTCATCTCAATCCCTTGCCAGAGAATGTATAAGAAGGTACACCCGTCAATGGTAAATCGTACCTTCCCGGAAATATCCCTCTTCATTTTTGAAAGGTGAAAAGCTGCTTTCGTTTTGTGCAGGGCATTAAGACGTCCGATCACCGTTAAGAGCTCATTCATGCAAATGTCCTGACCGCGTTCAGGGGAGCGAGAACTGTGTGGGCTGTGAACTATCCGTCAAGGCGTAAGGCTAATCATCATTTAGATTTTCACTAGTGCGATGATATTGGCGTTGTTAACCAAGTCTACAGTCCTTTGCATGGAAGGCGAGTCGTTCTAACTCACAGACATTTATGTGTGAAACTTACAATTGTGATGCTGCCGAAAAGAAAGTTATTATCTGTATCAAACTAGTAGTGCTAAAACAGCATGAACGTTCTTGCTCGTATTTTTATGCAAAATTTCGCAAAACATACTTAAATTTGTATATTATCTTATTTCAAAATTTATCTTTAAGGAATATATTTCATTAAGGGAAAAATCTTTATCTATATCATTTTAGTTGTAGGATTTCCCGAAACATTTTGAATTTTCGCTATTTTCGAAAAATCAGAGTTTTGAAGTAAAATGACGCCTGCGCCATTCTCTTAAACGTCCTTCACATAATCTAACAACAGTTTTTTTTATAAAAAGCGATGGAGCCATTGTTTGAAAATTTCGAAAATATCTCAGGGGCCTCATGTAAAGTAAAATTCAAATTTGGTTTTAATTCTAGAAGTCGCGACATCAGCAAGATCGATTTGGGGGATATCAATTTTGGAGAAAATCAGTTGAACGTTTTAGCCGCTAGAATTGTTGACAGATAGACTTACAGGCCGACGATTTGCTGTCAATCGACTTATCGGTATCAAGGACCCAAAAAACACGGATTCTTGCTACACCGCGTATTAGAGGATTTTTTCTAAACTTAGCCACTGGATATATTCACTTTCTTGTTACCAGGCCCCTGCAATAAGAGTTTTTATGCCAAACATTCGCCGTTTATCTTTTGCGTAACATTATATAACTTTCTCTCTATACTACGTAAGCGGTAGCGAAAAATCAAAAATCAGCCTTTCTGCCAGCGGGCCTTCGCAGACTGTGTAGCTCTAGCAAATTTAGAACTAGGTTAAGCATAGTTTTCAGTTAGTAGTACGTCAAAATTACATATGAAAGAGTGTAAACTAAACTGTTCAACCCAAACAATAAATTAAAGAAAACTGTGTAACGATGGTGGCGGAGAAAGCAAGGTGTGGAGGACGCGCGTACAGTATGCAGGAGGCCGCTTTGCCGCTGCGCCTCGCGGTGATTCGGGGTGAGGGCTCTGAAGAGCGCCACTGACCCCCTCCCACCCAACCACCCACGCGTTGACCAACCACGCGAGAGCCACAACGCAGCCTCCGGGTTTTCTCCGTCCTGCAATTTCTGGGCCAACTGTTGTAAATCTTCCTTCCTAGTTTCCTTCCTACCTCACTTTACGCTCGATTTCCTTACAACAGATGTACATTTTTTGTCTTTATTTCACTTTCTCGGCGCAGTGTTTTCAAATATTTTGCATTGCTTAGATATGTGTATTAAAAATCCTACATTTGAATAACCTTCAACCACGGTTGAAAATATTAAATCCATAAAACTTATATATCTCAAAAGAAACAACAATATAAGATAAATTATAATTAACTAGAGGTGAAGCCGCAGCACAAACTTTCTCGCAATATTTCTAACATTCGCTGTTTCGAAAATTCGAACAGTTGAACGAACCTGTTCGAGGAAGTAAATTATAACGCAAAGAAACAAGATTTATTCACATTTCGTTAACAGGATCACCCAGTAGAAAATTTTCTATCGAAAACTTGCCAAAATCTTCCCCAGCAATGCAATTGTTTCACTTTACTAGATAAGTACGTACTAAGGCGTGAAAAAATGAAAGATATAATGTAAAAAGGTCTGCAATAAGAAAAAACTGGATTTTTTAAATATACCTATTTATATCTATATTTTGTAGATACATTTTTTCACGAAACCTTCCTATTCTTCGCTTGCAGTACATACATAGGTTTACTAAACTTTCAACACACGATCTGTTACTCTGTGCGAAACAAGTACCACTGTAGTGGATCACACTCTTTTTATAAAAAGAGTAAACGAGAGGTTCTACATTTTAATATAGGGTGTCTTCCAATAGAAATCATTAATTTGTTTTAGATTTACAGCCTTTGATATTACTAAAACAATATAGAGCCAAGAAATTGCTTCAAAACTACACTACACGAATGATCTACTCAGGAGAGAGGATTATAGGTAAAACAAAAGTAACACGAGCCGGAAAAAAGGTTTTCGACGACCTAGACTGCTGCTGCGTATGGAAGCGGCAGCCAGCAAAACGGCAAATTCCGGTGGGAAGACACGAGCGCTTGGCCACCCCTGATGACGTCACCGCATGGCGTTGAGAGCGCGAATAACTCACGGCGAAAGAGCCCTAAGCGGGCGCAAGCCCTCGCCTGATACAAGCCAGCGCGGAAGGCCGTGATTCAGGGTAGATTCCACAGGACGGCCCCCAGATAAAATACGCATTTATATCTAGAACCTCCCCGACACACGCATTACATCTCCGCGAAACTGCCTAGCCTACATACGTTTCCTTGCTACAATTCGGTCAGTGAAAAAGTGTCTGTGCCCTCATGACTGATACAGAGACGTATCTGGGGAGTAGTAAAAGATGATGGATCGTGATCGGACTGAAATATTTTCGTTCGGATACAAAACGAAGACCCGCTTGTCAAAACAATTCAGTGCAGAAAATGAAATCGATGGGCAGAGTAAAATATACGAAATAGAAAAAAGAGCAATAATGTGTTAAGGAATGATAACTGTTAAATACGACGAGAGGAAGGAAAAAAATAAAATATTATAATGAGGAAATAAAATAAGGCATGGAGTGAAAAAGTAATTCGGTTTCTTGCAAAATTATTAACAAACAGAGATGGATATTTTAGTAAGAGAACGTCATTAAGAAAACGTTTAAAGGAATTACTCTATAATTTTAGTATCTGGAAAATATATTTAATAAACAATCTCACTCCCATTAGTTAATCTACTTTAAATATATTATTGTATTTTAATAATTAATTGTTAAGAAATATATGAATGATTAGTACGAAAAAATATTGCGAAGTGTTTTGGATGACTACTCTTCTTTCTTGGAACTAATTTAAATTTAGAATTGCTGGCCATGGTGCGAAATTATTTCTAATGTTGAACAAGAATTAATTACAATAATTAATTAAGCACAAATTGAGTGCAATTTAAATAACAATATCAAAAACGTATTCCAGTAGGTATAAAGGAGAACGTCTAAGGAAGGCTTAAATTTCATGTTGTTATTAGATATGATAATTTAATCAAAATTTAGTATTCGAAGTATTGTACTTCATGTTAACGAGCAATGTATTTCAGCAGCAATGAGTAATGTAGGAAAGTTTCAATTTGAAATGGGAAGAGTGACATACTAGCATAATTTTATTCTGGAGTTTCCTAACACAACTTTTGCATTTCACTCTCATCTTCTATGGCTCGAGTGGTTTCTTTCTCGCTCACAGCCTCTGTTCGTCACTTCCATATTCTTTCTGTCTTCCTCCCTCCCTCTTGCTCTTTGCCTCGTACTTACCTATCATATAAACACAATATAGATAAGTTCTATATTTTCCTATTACATTGTCCGCTCTATTTCATTTTTTCGGGCCCTCGTTTATTCTCCACTTTTCTCATTTTCCTGTTTCCTTCTCTCAATGCATTCGTGCGCTTTCCCATTCGTTCCTTTTAACTTTTCCCATTGTTTCTCCTTCTCAGGTGCAGCTTCACCCTGTCTCCGGTGAAGAACCGAAACGTCTGCGTCGCGCGTAAATGACTCGCGCTTTTGGGTCGCTGGTGGTTCGGTTCTTCTGTACGCGCTCCACGCATGAATAAATGGATTTGCGTTGGATCAGCGCTCCACACAGGCCTCTCGCCCTTTCCCACCGTCCTCCTCACCTTTCCTCTCGCTCCATTGCAGCGACTTGTGCACGATATGCCTATTTTTTTTCATCTTGCCAACTGACTATTCTTTAATACTATCGCTAATATACCAATGCGAATAACTGAAAAGACAATAACTATAGATTGAGAAATTAGTGTGCGAAAATCGTTGAAGGTTCGCAATTGAAGCCTCAAGACTTAGAATATATGCAAAATTTTTAATGAATGTATTTCTTTTAACTCAGAAGTTCCCTACTCGTTGAAGTCCAAAGAAATAATATTTCTACTCGAATATGTCTCTTATAATTAAAAAGTCAGGAGCAAAAGTTTCGTAATTCGAATGAGTTCAAATACGTTATTGCGTTAAAATTGCAATCCTGAAATTCATTGAATATTGATGGGCATGTGCTTCCGGCTAGAATGGAATTTACTGTGCCTGTCTAGGAGTGTCCTAAGTGAAGGCCCAATCATTACTCAAAATTAAACGTGTAAATTTCTTGTTGTATAAATACGCATGTAAGAGTCCGGCAATGAATCGAAAATCTGTCACCGTCCGGAGTCAAAACTAAAATCTTTCGATCCGGGAAGCTTGTTGTGAACTCGTTTCATGGACTGTTGCACCTGGTTGAAGGAGTCTTTCTGACTCTTTTATTTATGTAAGAACATTTTTTTACAAAAATGCAACCGGCTATGGCATTAATCTAAAAGCAAATACAATCATATTGCTTAAAAATAGCAAACTATCGCAAAACATCATCGAAACGCAGAAGCATTTCCACTACTGTTCGCGCCGCGATAACTCTTTTGAATCTCTCTCACTATTTCACGGGCACAAAGCGCTCCTCTTTCGGCTGCATCTCTTCGTTGGATTCCAATTTTTGCGCGACGCATCGCTGCATCGCAGTGGATCGCGGCGGAGAGTCGGGGTGTGAGCAGAAGTCTCGCGCACACAAAGCGGAATGCAACCGCAAAGGGGACCACTGGATGAAAGAGCCAAAGGGGGAAAACGGAGAGCGGAAAGTTGTGCCAGAGAAATAGCTGTTCGAGGAAGAAGCTGAGTGTTGGAAAGTATAATACGGTAAAATTGGGTTCGAAATTATACGAATAAGGTGAATGAAGGGAAGGTTAAAAAGGTACGATGAGGAGAGGTCAGCAAAAATATACATGGAGCGGGAACATAAAATGTGGCCCGACTTCTGTTGTGGAAGTGGGGTAGGTGGAATAGGTAAGAACGTCGAATAATAGCAGTGGAATTTTTGGGAAGTCCGGTATGTGTTGCGATGGCGATAGAAGAGAAAACCGCGATGAAAACGAACAAAGTGGCGGAAAGAATTGCGAGTCGAGGAATTGGGAAGAGAGAATTGACTCGATGCGGGGTCGCAATAGTAGTGAGAGCAATAGTACAGCAGTAAAAGGAAGCAGGAAGAGGATTTGTTGCGTAAGTGAAAGTTGTAGGGGCCCATGGAGGGTTCTATTTTAGGAAGAGAACATGGAATTTCCGAGGAGGGCAAAGTAGCAGTGATGTGACGAACTGGTATACGTGCTAGTAGGGTATATCCGATGTAAGAAGGTAATGCTTGTAAACGGTGACATGCCATTAGTTGTGTCTAAAGAAGAATTGAAGATCAGAGGAAAGGTGTACACTGATATAGTGCCACGACGGAGATACGATGGCAGCGATAGACAGGATTTCGTGCTGCGCGGCAGAAAATATGGCAAGAAAACGGGGGAAAGAATAATCAGGAAGCGAAACAGACGAGTTCAAACTTTTCAGAAACGAAGGTGACATTGCAAACACAAGCGATGTAAATTGACGGCGGCTTTAATTGAAAAAAATTGGGGTAACAGTGGGGGCGAGAATATGTAGCAACTTTTGGCGAAGAGGGCAGGATGGCAAATGCGATACCAGCGATAAGAGATGAGAAGTAATGTAATTATGGGAAGGATTGCTGAGGAGAAGAAAACAATGAACGCCCAGTAGTGCAAGAAATGTGGAAATGCCAGGACGATGAAAGATGTAGGGAAGAGTAAGCAGAAGAAGGGGTGGACAATATTACAAGGAGATGGTGAGAGAAAAAGACATTTTCGGAACGATTTCTTACATGAGCGAGTCTGATAGCAAAGGAACACGGGTGGTAAAAAAGGAGATGTAGACGGTTCGGTATGATTGATTGATTTGACTAGTGATTTTGGGTGCGTCAGCTGATAGTCATTAGTCCGGTAAGTGTAGTGTATAGTGTCCGGTAAGTTTTATCGCGGGAAGTGTCGGTGATCTTGACCTTGCTCGATGGCGAGATCCGGCGCCGACATACCTATTGCGCGTTTTTCTCCAACCAGATAGGGGCACCGTCCCAGCCGGAACAAGCTCAAAGCTTCCTACTGGATTCCCAAAATGTGTTGTGTGTAGTGCATGTGTGTGTGTGTGTGTGTGTGTCTGTGTAAGTAAGGGGTAAGTCAAGGACAAGGAAGAGGGAGTAAATATCGCGTGCGGTCGGTTGCCCGTTCATGGTTCTTCAGCATTCGCCTGGTGATCGGAGCAACTACGGAAAGCTACCGATCGGAGTAGCCGCCCCCTAAACGTCGTCCTAGCCATAGAGCTAGTGTCTAACGTCTTGCCGCCATCGGGAGTGGAACCCTTGATCCTCCCAGCCTGAGGCTCTGCAGTGATGCCCTGAGCCACCTCAGCCGGTCAGCTAAGTCGGGTGGGTGGCGATGGAGAGTAGGAGTGGCGAGGAGTGGAAGCCGCAGGCCTTGGCAAGCGCAGTGGAGTGACGAGCGAGGGGCGGGCGGGTGGCGTTGGAATTGGGGCGAAAGGTGGCGCTGGGGAGTGACAGCGTGGGG
>BOPP01000238.1:386881-400910 GCA_017312745.1 Gryllus bimaculatus | reverse complement strand
GAGGTGGTGGGGTGAAGGATGGGCGGTATGCAACCGGAGCGCCCGGCGCTGGCGCTATAACGAGCGCCGGTTCGTTTCCCACCGGACCGCGACATACTTCGCCTCAGTGCAGCGGCGCCGGCCTCGGCGCGCGCCGCCACGCAGCTGTTATTGCTGCCGCCCGCGGCCGTTCGTGCCCGTGCGCCGCCGCGCCACACGCGCTCGCGAAAATTGGAGCTGCCGCAACGGCGCGCGTGCAAGTGGAAAAGACCGCAAGACGCAAAGAAATTATTAAATAGTTTTCGGATTAAAGTGCATTTTAATGAAAATGCAAAGCCGCGTTAATACAACACTGCAAATGACGTCTAAAACCTGCTGGCGAAACATTTATGGCGAAGATAAACACACGTACACGTTTCAACCGCCCAAATTACTTAAGGAAGTTTCTCGTGCAAATGTAGTTCTATCGCTTAGAATTGAGAACACAAATGATACACCTAGTATTGATTCCTCTCAGAAAATGTAACTTTATAGCTTGTTTGTATGGAGAATACTCATCTACTAATTTTTTGTTGCTTCGAAAGTGAAAACTAAACACATTTTTCTGTAATTCCTACATACGTAGAATAAGAATATTTGAAAGTCAACAATTAATACGTGTAGAATTATGGAAGCAATTTTGGAACGTGCAATGTTGTGGAAACATGTACCAAATATTATTTAAAACACTATTGGCGTCGTTAACACCGAGGGCAGAAGTAGGTGTAAAGTACCTGCGGGGAGAAGGAGGTAACCGAACATCCGCGATTTCGCTCTGGCGGTTGACTCATGTTAAGCCGCAGACCACAAAAATACCTGTGGCTGTAACTCCGAGGAGGCTAAGCTAGCGTGCCTCAACCGAGAAGCAGGCAGCCACCTGAGAATTCTTCTGTCTTGGCGTAAACCAAAGGCTGCCTGCGAAGCTCGCGCCAT
Source organism: Gryllus bimaculatus (assembly GCA_017312745.1). Taxonomy (NCBI): domain Eukaryota; kingdom Metazoa; phylum Arthropoda; class Insecta; order Orthoptera; family Gryllidae; genus Gryllus; species Gryllus bimaculatus. The sequence continues at coordinate 399,959 of BOPP01000238.1, read as the reverse complement.
GCGAGTTCTATGCTATGGAACAGTGTGGGTCAGCCTCAACTATTTTAACGCGCGCCATCTGCGCCCGCGTCTCATTCGTTTGATCGGTGGTTAGCTCTGTACGTGTATACAAGAGGGTAGGAGTGACGAAATGTCCGGAGAGTAAGGGCCAGACAATCTCACTGCTGTAGCACACGTCCCACGACCGGTTACTTTTGGCTCAAGCCATTGACGGAATTCACGGGACAGAGCCACGGCGCGCATCACGCGTGCTTGTATTTCTGCGGTAAACGTGTTCCGAAAGGAAAGGTTGCCGGAGTGTTTAATATTAGCAATTCATGTAAACTTTACATTAATCTTTGAATATATTATTTTTATCTTTGTTATTGAAATTTATTTCTATTCACTTACGTCACACTATTGTTTTCTTATGTATTGATTATTTATTTTATCGATGATTGTTTCAACTCTGGGCATTAAACGCTGTAAAATTAAATAGCATTGAAAAGTGTAAAAATATATTAGTCATTAACAAAATAAAGATACCTGATTTACAAATATTTTTATTACGTCAGTATGTGACACCCTAGCAAAGTGTGTCATAATTCTATGATATGAATGAAGTGTTTGAAAGACTCTGAATAATTTTATTTGTTCTTAGAAACTCTGTAGTATGCAACAAGTTTATTATACGTACGTGAGGTTCAGTACGCATAAATGTCTGTGATTTAAAAATAAGACAAGGATTAAAAATAATGAGTGATGAAGGTACAATAGGTGATCGAAAAGTGTCGTGTGCAGCAAAGAAACTTATTAAAAAGTAAAAATGTTATTGTTTACTTGCAACGTTATTTTGTGTATAAAAACATAAGAGGAAATGCTTTCAAACCATTATGCCTGATTTAATCGCGTATGCATTGCACATTTCGAGTGGCACGGAAGCCAGTAACAACGACGTATTACAAAACACATTGCCCAGAATATTAAAACGTGAACAAAATATGAGGTGCATTCAAAACTTAAATTGCTTCAGAGATTCCTTTGAGTTTATTACAGAAAAAAAATGAAAAAAAACTACCAGCGCTGTGTTAGATAGAATAGACTAAATAATATATATGGTGCAGTTTTTGTTTTGAGTCGTAAGATTTGTTTATTACCAATCTTATTGAAACTTGCGCCAAGACACTAAAACAATAAAAACGTCAGTATTCTGGCTATTTTTAGTGGGTTTTGAATGTAGTAAGTAATTCGGCAAGACCTCTATGCATATTAACAAGCCTCATTTATTGCATCGATGGTTGAACACACATACATAACGAAGTATCATAATTATGCCGCTCTCTGTGAAAGATGCGATCGGAATAAATTCAACATTATTATAATCTGAAGTAAAGGAAATCATACCTACGTTGTAAAAATAATATTTGAAAGTTGAGGCTAATATGGATGAGTAAATGAGACAATGTGGTGTACTTCTAATAAGAATTATCCTTTCCTCACGTATGCATTAAAATATGCCATTTAATAAAACATCAAATCAAGATCATGAAAAAACGTATTTGGGCCCGCAAGAATCATAGGACTACAGACAAATTAGAATGATGATTCCGCTAAACCAATACAATATCTTGCAACTCAACGAGCTACCATATCCTCGCAACTCCACTCACTTACACTTATGTAGTCTAATATCAGTGAGAGTATGCCACATAGACGACACATCGTGACTATATATAATCTGGTAACATTCCGCAAATCATCTCACACAGATCCATCGTGTGCTGCGATCTGGACAGTCGCGTGATCGCGTGAGCGAGAGACCTTCTCTATAGACCCGCCGGAGTATCACTCCGATAATATCTAGCGAATCGCCCACTTTTAACTGTGATTTGACGTAAATAAATAAAATAAACGCAGTAATAATGTCATCAGCTAACTATTCAAATCAGTAAATCATATTAACGCACTTTTGTTAAACCTGATGATCACGTCCGCTCTGCCTGCAGTAAGAAAAGCTGCCGCTCGATTTGCAGGAAGCCAACGAGTCTTCGACAACACCTCTGTGTTAAACAACAAATGAATTAAGGTGTATATTTCTTCTCTTTAAGGCGTAATTATAACTAAATTATGATCTTCCAAGAAAATAATAACATTAGTCCACCTAGCTTACATCCCTTGTTTAGTTAAATTTTAGGTTTAAGATTAAGAAAATAGAATAGTTGTAAGCCAAACTATGAAAGAGAATACATCTATATATTTCTGAAAAAAGAAAAAAAATAATAATAAAAAAAAACCTAACATCAAGCGATCGTTTGTTCTCGAAACATGGCCTGCACTTTGAGCAGGCCAGTTCAGATCTGTGCACAGCTGCACTCGTTAGAAAGAGACTTTTCCAGAAATGATCGTCTGATATGGTGCAGCCCAATGTGCATTCCCTCAAAAGCAGCTAGTTCCTTGTATACTCAAATGAAGTGAGTATTCCATGAACCCCAACAATTCGCATTCGAAAAGAATACCGTGTAAAATGTACAATTCCTCATTCCCCCCATTTGTATACTATGACATATAAAAATGAACAGCTGAGAAATATAAGTTAAAACGTAACCTCGAACATTCTTAATCAATCATATCCTTAAAAAATACTAATTGCCCGGCGACTTTTTTAAGATATTTCTATTTATAATTCTATATGTTTTTCAGTTGCTCAAAATACATTTTAAATTGCTATTACTTTTCTTCTCATTCTATACAACACGTAGAATATTCATGTAATAGCGAGTCTTCGTTACTCTCGATGTAAAATTACTTCTTCATGCACACGTTTTATCTTAATAAGACTATTGTAAATTTGAGAGTACCAATATAATATTTTCTAAAAACATTATGTTAAGAAATGCTAACAATATTTTTATGAAACAATTGGAAAAAGGCCAAGTTGATAGGAGATGAGGGCTAATAACGTATAATTATTCGCGCCAACCAATACGAGAGAATAGTCTCTTTAATGTACAATCGCATTATTTCATCTATGCATCCGCTGAATTAAGATTCTCGTCTTGACCACACTACTTTGAAACACATACACAGCTTCACAAGAACATATTAATATACTGTATTATCCAACCGATCATTAGTAACAGTTGAGTATAGTGATGCATCAGCGCTAGTGCAGGGTATATCTTCAGGAACACATACATCGTACACCTATATCATAGCTGCGAAGCCATATCAATATATATCATGGACGAATAGAGTGCACAAGAAATACTTAGAGATTACACATCTCTTAGCGACCAAGTACAGTACACACTTCTCGTACGAGCGATCTTTATATCCAGCATATCCAAGATACGCCACACACTCTCTATCTCATACATTTTGGTGGCGCGGCCTCGGCGCGGCGCCGCCCACGCAGCTGTTATTGCATGCCGCCCGCGGCCGTTCGTCGCCCGTGCGCCGCCCGCGCCACACGCGCTCGCGAAATGTTTGGAGCTGCCGCAACGGGCGCGCGTTGCCAAGTGGAAAGAGCCGCAGACGCAACTAAAATTATAAATAGTTTTCGGATTAAATGTGCAGTTTTAATGAAAATGGCAAAGGCCGCGGGTTTAGTATTTACAACACTGGAAATGACGTCTAAAACCTGCTGGTCGAAACATATGGCGAAGGAAAGGACACTACGTACACGTTTCAACGCAAATTACTTAAGAAAGTTTCGTCGTGCAAATGTAGTTGCTCCTTAGAATGTGAGAACACAAATGATACATTCCTAGTATTGGATTCCTCTTCAGAAAATGTAACTTTATAGCTTTGTTTGTATTGGAGAATACTCATCTACTAATTTTTTTTGTTGTTCGAAAGTGAACTAAACACATTTTTCTTGTAATCCTACGATACGTAGGAGATATAGAATATTTGAAAGTCAGAAATTAAGTACGGTAGAATTGATGGATATGCAATTGTTTGGAACGTGCATTGTTTGTGACATGGTACCAAATATATTTAAAACACTATATTGTTTTCTTATGTATGTGATTACTAATTTTATCGATGAATGTTTCAATCTCTGGGCATTAAAACGCTGGTTTGGTTTAAAAATGGTTTAAATAGCATTGAAAAGTGTAAAAATATATTAGTTCATTAACAAATATAAGATACCTGAGTTCAAATATTTTTATTACTCAGTATTGTGACAGCCCTGTCAGAAGTGTGTCAGGAATTTACTGGATGTGAATTGAGTTGTTTTGAAATGGACTCTGAATTATTTTATTTGGTTCTTAGAAACTTCTGTAGTATGCAACAAGTTTATTAGTACGTACGTGAGGTTCAGTACGATAAAATTGTCTGTGATTTAAAAATTAAGACAAGGATTAAAATTTATGAGTTGATGAAGGTACAATAGGTGTCGAAAAGTGTACGTTGTGCAGCAAAGAACTTATTAAAAATTAAAAATGTATTGTTTATTCAACGTTTATTTTGTGTATAAAAACATAGCAGGAAATGCTTTCAAACCATTATGCCTGATTTAATCTGCTATTGCATTGCAACATTCAGTGGCACGGAATGCAGTAACACGACGTAGTTACAAAACACATTGTCCAGGAATATTAAAACGTGAACAAAATATGAGGTGCATTCAAAATTAAATTTGCTTCAGAGATTCCTTGTGAGTTTTATTACAGAAAAATGAAAAAAAAAACTACCAGCGCGGGTTAGATAGAAAGTAGACTAAATGAATAATATGTGCAGTTTTTGTTTTGAGTCCGTAAGATTTTGTTTATTACCAATCTTATTGAACTTGCGCAAGACACTAACAATAAAACGTCAGTATTCTGCTATTTTTAGTGGGCGTGTTTGAATGTAGGTAAGTTAATTCGGCGAACTCTATGCAGTTAAGTAACACCCTCATTTATTGTATGATGGGTGAACAACACATACATAACGAGAGTATGCATGAATTGAGGCCGCTCTCTGGTGGAAAGATGAATCTGAATAAATTTCAACATTATTATAATTCTGAAGTAAAGAAATCAAGTACCTACGTTGGTAAAAATTGAATATTTGAAATGTTGAGCTAATATGGTGTAGTTAAATGAGTACAATGTGTGTACTTCGTAATAAGAATTTATCCTTCCACGTATGATTAAAATATTGCCATTTTAATAAAACAATCAAATCAATCATGAACAATTACGGTATTTGGGCCCGCAAGAGGATCATAGGGCTACAGACAAATTGAATGATGATTCCTGCTAGAACCATTACAATATCTTGCAATCAGACAACTGCCTACCATTCATTTGTAATGAAACAACACCTTAACAAAACGATGCAAACTCATTCAATCTCGATCAGGTTTTCGTCTAGTTTCTCTGATCCTTGAGCAAATGCTGAGATAACTTCAATTGAACTTCTCCCCATAGCACGTCACCCACAGTTTTTAACTGTTTTTGACGTAAATAAATAAAATAAACTGCAGTAATAATGGTCTCATCGTAACTAGTTCAAAGCAGTAAATCTATTAAGCACTTTGTTGTTAACCTGATGATCACGTCCGTCTCTGCCTGCAGTAAGAAAGTGCCGCTTGCGATGTATGCAGGAAGCAACGGAGTCTTCGTACAACACTCTGTGGTTGAAACGAACAAATTGAAATTAGAGGGTGTATTTTCTTCTCTTTTAAGGCGTATTTATTAACTAAAGTTAGTGATCGTTCAAGAAAATAAACATTTTATTCCACCTTTAGTTACCTATCCCTTGTTGTAGTTAAATTTAGGTTTAAGATTAAGAAATTAGAATATTGTAAGCCAACTATGAAAGAGAATGACATCTATATATTTCTGAAAGAAAAATAAATAATAATAAAAAAACTAAACATCAGCGATCGTCTTGTTTCGAACAGTGGCGCTGCCTTTTGAGCATGTTGCTCAGTTCAGATCTGTGCACAGCTGCACTCGTTAGAAAGAGACTTTTCCCAGAAATGATCGTCTGATAGTGTGCAGCAATGTTGCATTCGCTGAAAGCAGCTAGGTTCCTGTAATACTCAAAGTGAATGTGAGTATTCCGTGAAGCCCCAACAATTCGCATTGAAGAAAGATATACGTTGTAAAATTGTACAATTCCTCATTCCATTGTGATACTATGACTTGATAAATGAGACAGGCATGAATATATTAAAACGTAGACCTGAAAATTTTTATATTCAATCATTATCTTAAAAAATACTATTTGCCGGCGACTTTTTTAAGATATTTTCGTATTTATAATTCTATATGTTTCAGTGCTCAAAATATACATTTTAAATTGTATATTTCTTTTCGATTTATAACACGTAGAATATTAATGGTAATAGCGGAGTCTTCGTTACTCTCGATGTAAGAATATTTCTTCATTACACGTTTTATTTATAAGACTATGTAATTTGGATATAATATAATATTTTTAAACATATGTTTAAGAATGTAAATATTTTTATTGAAAATTGAAATGGCAATTGGTTAGAAAACGTTTGAAATGAATTTTTATCATAGATTTTCTGGAAAATGTAAAAACAATAAATATTAAATAGAAACATGTTTATTTGTAGCAGTAAATAAATTATCTAAATTTTTAGCTACCATTCAATATTCTGCAGATAAAGTGGTCACTTAGAATTCTTTTGAAAGAAATGCGTTGACGGTTGTTTCGTTGCACGTTCCTTAGACTTGAATTCCCATTTCGCTCTTGAACACACAAAAATATATTAACCCTTGATTCACAACCAGGAGACATTTTGACTCCTGTCGTAAATGAAATGTTTTCTGCTCGTTGTTCTGCTATAGTGAAGTGGTGTCGAACAGGAAGTGCTTCCATTATTCACCCATGCGTCTTTGTAGAGAACAGTTGCGATTTTTTAGTGCCCATTCTTTGTAAACGGCTGTGTATGTTAGATCCAGGGAATCATTTTGACTCCGTGTTGTATAATCGTAGTATTTTTGAAGGCAGTTCAAAAATGTCTAAATACTTGGATGGAGACGTTATTTCCAAATTGTTAGAAGAATATGATTTTTATGGTGTTGTAGAGGAATACGTTTTGTCCGACTCAGGTGATAACGCTTTAGGTACGAATTACGCGGGAGGAGATGAACTTGGTTTTCTTCGTGAAGCGTATGGTCCGCAAATGTTATAGTTTTCTTACTTATTACTCTGTACGCATGTTGTGTTGTTAAATACATTCAAAAAATAAGTGGTTTCTGTAATACTGTTTTTATTTTGTTTCATTTCTAAAAAAAATCCTATTTGTAGCCGCATCCAGATGGGAGTGTCTAGGCTGTGAACCTAGGGCTAAGCGTTCTGAGAAGGATGCAAATTTCAAAGGAGCGGCAGGTGGAAAGGCGGAGGTGGCGCTGCGGGCGGCCGAAGGGCAGATCGATGGCCGCCGGCGCAACTTTCCTTCAACTGCCGCCACAAAGGGCGCGCTCGCGGCGATTTCGACCGATCCGCCGCCGGGTCGCAGGGGGCGGGTGGAGCAGGGCTGGGCAGGGAGGGGGGAGTGACGCCGGGCGGCGCGGTCGAGACGGTGTGCCTAGTCCGAGGCAAGAGATGATGGGGAAAGGGAGAGAGAGTGACGCGGGCGGGGGGGCGGGGCGGGGCGAGGGGGCGGGGCGGGCGGGACGGGGCGGGTACGGGGCGGTACGGGGCGGGTACGGGGTGGGGCGGGGCGGGGGGGCGGGGAGGAGGGGGGCGGGATGGAACGGGCGTGTCTGTTTGCGATGGAAGAGGGGACTGGGGACTTGGACGAGTAGGACGGACGAAGAACATAGCGGCGGATGCCCGGGAGTGAGTGGAAAGGGTGATGCTGGGGCGTGAGGCAGTGTTTATGTTCGGGACGGGTTGAGGCGGAGACGGGGCAGTGCAGGGGGATGGGCGACACAGAGCGGAGGGACGAGATGGGCGTGCCTGCCCGAGGAGAGCGGGACAGGAGTACGAAGGCGGGGGCGGCAGTGAGGGGAAGAAAGGAAAGGCCGTATAGGGCGACGCGGGGCTGCGCGGGCGGCGCGTGGGGAGATGATGACGAGGCGTGCCTGGCCAAGGAGACGGGAGGGGTGGGGCGGGGCAGAGGGCAATCGTAAGGGAGGGAGAGGTCAGGAAAGAGACGCGGTTCTGGCCTCTTGAGAGGATTTCACTCGCGGTCCCGGTGCTCTGCCTTTGAAGTGAGCGAATATTAAATACGACTACGGCGGCAGCGCCGCTGCCCTGACAGACACGTTACTTCTTGACTGACAGACGCCCGTGCGGATCCGTCCCGGCTTTCCGTTCGTGTCTGTTGGAGCGATTTTTATTTTTGCTTCCTCTTTCGTTTTCAGTGGTACGCGGATTTCAGCTTTAAAAATACTCGTATTTCTTTGGAGTTCTTGAACATTTATTATAACGAAAAATTGACTCGATCTTATGTTTGTGCAATACTTTCACACGTTAAGTATTAAGCAAATAGAAATAATTTGTTAATATTGCGTGCCCATTTTCCGAGAAACATCCCACTATTGGGTTTTCATATCTATTCGTATGATCCAAAAAGAATACTATAATGTTTTAAGAGAACGGGTTTAATATTAGGAGGTACGTATATTTCGCTGCCCCAAAGTGAAAATCGTTTCATTGTTGACTGGACCTGCACCGTTTTATTATGTAAACCGCTACTATTATGGTAAAAAATATTGGTCATTTTAAATAAAAATATTATGTTTAAAAATCCATTTACTTTTCTTGTGATTGACAATTAACTCATAATCCCAGTAATAATACCGTTGGATGCGACATATATTCTAAAATATTTTTGATATCTCTTCACATTCCCTTAAAATTGACAAAACTAGGTGTTCACATTGAAACCTGCCTTCTTCTCTTATGTTTTTTGCACCTGCATAATCTCTCTCTGTGTCCAGTACTTAAGATACTGTTGCACTGAAATGCGCGCATTATACTTGAATCGATTTGCCCATCCAATGTTCGTTCATTTCGTACGTTCATCACATTTCTAAATTTAATTTCATCAAGCCTGAAGTAGTGAGTTACATAATATGAAGTAGATCGATAATAAATTCCTTTTTGAAAAGTGATATCATTGAAAAATCTTCTCTACAGAAAATGCAATGCAATTAACGGTCTGCGTGACAGTGTCAGCAGAATTTCTACCCCGGACTGATCCCGTTTCGTCATCCGTGTGTTTCGGAAGGAGTACAAAGTTTAGTAAGTAGCGCCTTATGGATTGCTCTCTCACCGATCCAGAGAAAACCTCGAACATCGATGAACATGGCAGCACCTTCGGAATAGTGTATGTTAGAAAACTAGTAAGAATATGTTCATTGGAGATTGTTTTAGAGTTGTTTCCTCACCACAGTTAAGCGGGGTTTCAACGTGCCAGTGCCAAAAGAAATGTTTCTTGAAAACAGACAGACTTGGTAAAATGATAATGCGATCAATGCTAGAAAGGAAACGTAGAAATCAATCCTTACCCTTAGAGGAAAACAGAACGGGATGGAGTGCGGGCTGTGCCCCTTTGGGGATGTAGGTAAGCGGTACTGAGAAAGTGGATCACGGGATGCAGTCGGAATAACGCCCACGGTGGGCGCATTGCGACGGGGGCGGGCGGTGCGGGGGAGGGGCGGGGGGAGGGCCGGCGGACCGGGCGGGACCGGGTGGGGCTGTAGAGGCGGGCGTGGGCGGTGGGGTGCCGGTTGCGGTGTGGGTGGGCGCGGCGGTGGCGGGATGGGGGCGCGGCGTTGGTGTGGGCGGGCGTGGCGTAGGGCGTGCGTAGGTGGGCGGGGAGAGGCGCGGAGAGGCGGGAGAGGCGGGGCTGGGCGGGGTGGGGCGGACGGGGAGAGGCGAGGAAGAGGCGGGGAGAGGCGGGAGAGCGTGAGGCGTTGGCGGTGTGCGGGCGGAGAAGGCGGGAGAGGCGGGGCTGGGCGGAGCGCGGGCGGGGCGGGGCGGGGCTGGGGCGGGGCGGGCGGGCGAGCGGCTCTCCTTGGCCCGGTGACACCCACTGCGCGGGATGCATGCGCAAGCAGCGGCCGCGGATGAAATAAAGCCGGGGAGGAATTCCCGGCCGTCAAGAGACGGGCGTGACCTGCCTGGGGAAGGGCTGCCAACTCCACCGCAGCGCTACGCATCGCGTCCCACCCCCACATCGTCATCGTTGGTCATTACCGTCCCCAACTCATTGGCCATTACAACCTCGTCACTGACGTTGTCCAATTATCGTTTGTGCTTCTGCTATTTCTCTGTTTCTATTTCAAGTATGCTGCCTTACTCAGAAGGGGATGAAAGCTTCTTAGATATGTTCAATTAGCAGCATATCATTGATGTGTTTAGAGAATATTTTCTTCAAAGGATAAGTCAGATTCGAAAATATCTTGTTCTTAAAATAAAAATTCTTAGTGAGAGCCTTTTCGTTTCAGATCCATTGACTTCTGAATTTTCGTACATTTGTATTTGAGACGATGTTAGTGGGGAAAGCACCACCTTAGATGGCTCTGGGCGTGAAATGATGTCATTTCAGTGCCTCTCATGGAGAGTGTACCGACGATGGCTCGATTTTCGACCATTAGCTACATATTTTCGATACTCGATTTCGATTAGCTACATAGCCAGGTGGAGGTGAGGTGCTGTCTGGAGAAAAATTCTAGCGGCTGACTGCTCTGATCGTTAGTTACACGTGGTTTCTCCGATCACTACCATGCGAATGTCGGAGCAATACCCTAACAAACGGGTCACGAACCACATGCGATCATTCCTTGCTCTTCCTTGAACTTTTATCACTCCTAAACACTTACAATCAATTTCTGCCAATACCATATACGTTGGGAGACTAACAGTCGTACAGGGAGTGCCTCTGTGCAGAAAATCTCGAAACCCGGCGGGCATGTCGGTGCCGGATCTCACCGTCCAACAGGGGAAGATCACCGCAAGCTCCCGCGATTAAAACATGCACTATACTTACTGTAATAATGCATTCATTAGTTGTTGCAGCAGGGATCACTATTCAATCATTGATGAATGCCTGTTATAGTGCGTTCAATTTATCTTATAACCACTAAGTTTTTTTTTGAGCCTCCTGCATTTTCTTCCCGCGCCGTCGTATGAGAGAAAGTGTGCGCGCATGAGTGGCGGTGGCGGTGCTGCCTGGGAGCGTCTGGCGAGCGACAGGCGCGAGGCCGCGCGGCGACAGCTCCGCCGCGCCGCGCGAGTGCGTCTGCGTCTGCGAAGGAAGACTGCGAATGTCCTCTTTCGGAAGCCAATATTCGCGCAGGCCCCGCTCCGCCCCGCTCTGCCTCTCTCAGCCCCGCCCCGCGCCGTCACAGCCGCCGCCGCCGCCGTCGGCGGCTTAGCGCTTCCTTCGCCCTCTCTGCTGCCGCCCCCGCACCGCCCCCACGTTTCTGCTGCCGCCAGCTCTTTCGCCCCCCGGCCTGCCACTTCCTTCGCCACCTGTGTCGCCCTCGCCCTCAAGCACGTCGTGGTACAAACCGGCTTAGGTGGCTCAGAGCATCAATTGATGGCGCTGTAGTGCGGAACCGGGAGGTCCTAGGGTTCCACTCTCGAGGGCGGCCGGTTTTTCCACTCTACGTACGTAACTAGGGCGAGTTCAAGCGCTGTCTGGAGGAAAATTTTGTATTGCCCTCATCCACGACGCAGGATAAACCTGATTAAGTTGCTTATGGTTCCAGTTGATGCCACTGCAATACCTCTGATCTGGAGGTCGTGGAATTCCATTCCTTACTGTGGCCCGATTTTCGACACTAGTTACGTAGCTAGGCCGAGTTCAAGTACTGTCTGGAAAATGTTTTTGTGTTGCTCCCATCCACGCCGTAGTAGAAACCTAATTAGGTGGCTCATGGTTCTAGTTGATGCCACTGGAATGCCTCTGGCGGTTCTAGGGTTCGGTTCTCCAAAGTCAGTGGCACGATTTCTGACATTTAGAGCTACATGGGTAGGTCGAGTAGAGGTGCTGTCTGGAGCAAAATTCTAACGTCCGGCTGCACCGATCGCTAGTTTTCCATGGTTTCAACACCAGGCGAATGCCGGTGCAGTACCGTAATAAACGGACAAACGGACGAGATGTTTCCTACTAGTTCTTTGTACTAACCTCAGCACTTCCTTACACAAACTTGTACTTCACTATCAAACATGCTGAGAGAAGCCGGCTAGAATTTCGCTCTAGACAGCACCTGAACTCTCGATCTACCTATGTAGCTATAAGTGTAAAAATCCTGCCACTGTAGGTAATTGAATCGACTGCGAGCTTATAGCTTCTCCCGGTTGGGGTGGTGAACCGCTGGTAGGAGATACCTGGTTGGGGTGGTGCCCCGTTCGCCGAAGGTAGACGGCGCGGGATCTCCACATAGAGCGGCGGACAACTACTGATACCTTCCGAGCAAAAACAACATGCACTACATTCACGGGAATAATACCTTTAGACGTTGAATCGGCCACAATCATTAACCAATCTATTGTCTCTTGTTTCTGCTGACGGCGTCTCTTGCATCACGTCAGCCTCGTAGGACGTAGCACTACTCCTGCCGCCTCCTCATCGTCATCCTCATGCGCGACCTGGCACTGCCGCTGTGTCTTTTGTTTCTGCTCAAGACGCCTCAGGCTTAGCACTGCCTTCGCTTCCTCTCTTGATGTCATCCTCATGCAAATACGGCTCTGCTGCCACCGTCTCCCTCGCCATTTCAGCTACCTCCGACTTAGTGCATCCTTCACCACCTTCCCCGACGAATGTTTCCCTAACTCACCTTTATCTCTTGTTTTTAGATGTTTTTTTAGTACGACTCTCATTTATTTTAACGTGATCGTATTTTTAATTAATTTCTTACATTTTCCTATACCCCTTACATTTATTTAATTATTTCTCATTTAAGCATTTTACAATATTCTTCGATATTTCATGCTCTAATTATTGGTTGTTCTTTTACTTAATATATCTTTGTATTTTTATCGTTGAACATGCTTTACACCTTTTGACCATCTCCTCTTTGGATTCCCGTGCCTTTGCGTTATTCCTCCCTTGTGTACTCCAGTTCCTGACGCTATCGCCTGCGCGCCGTCCGTCACTCCCCGCCGTTAG
>BOPP01000238.1:348890-370145 GCA_017312745.1 Gryllus bimaculatus | reverse complement strand
GGGAGAAGGGGTGCGGGTGGGGAGGTCCCGCACGGGTCAGTGGGTTCCGCGGGCGGGCGGGCGCCCCGCCCCCAGAGACGCGCTAATTTTTGCCGCGTGGGACACCCCGCGGGGCGTGTGGCGTCGTCGTGGCGGCGGCGGTGTCGCCTCGGGATTAGCATGTCAAACACCCCGCGCGGCGCTGGCGCTCTCGCTGCCCGGCCTGGCGCGAGGGACGGCCCCCGGCCCCCCCGCTGCCCACAACCCGCCAACACACACACACACACACACACACACACACACACACACACACACATGCGTGGCTCGATACTCGCGAGCGAGTGCGGGCGCTCGCTGTCACCACGGACGCACCCGGAATAGCATGTGCATAATAATATGACAGAGCTCATGTGCCGGCACTACTGGCAAGTGTTAGAAATGGTGTAGAGCATGGATAGATGGATAAATACAAAGATAGATGATAGATGATAGATGATAGATGATAGATGATAGATGATAGATGATAGATGATAGATGATAGATAGATAGATAGATAGATAGATAGATAGATAGATAGATAGATATTCTTAAATACTCTACTTTCATTATTCTTGACCCAGAGTTAGTATCTTCTATATTTTTATTGCTCTATAAGTAGTCATTATTGGGTAAAATTACTTGTTGGGCTATTGACGTAAAAGTTGTATTTTCTTAACTTGAATGTTCGTTTGCTTTATCAATCTTGTTTCAAAACTCAAAAAATAAATTGTTTCATTTCATTCGCATTGTAGTAGTGGCCTACGTCAAGAAACAATATTACAATAGAGTGTGTGGAAAATAGGGTTCTGAAACAGCAAATTGAGAGTTCTGAGGCGACACGCGTGAATACAAGGTTTATTTTTTTCCTCACAGAAGTACGAGCATTCACACTAGGTGCATTATAGGTGGAATAACCTAATCAAATTTTTGCATTTTTAATTAAAATTATAAATTGTTTAACTGTTTTTGAATTGAGCCACAGTACCTGGGTATCAATACAAAACATAGACACCTCTCACATCGCAAGAAAAATCACAGTTTTCTTCAATTTCTGCGCGTGTTGGATATTAGTAACGCAGATCTTCTCTTCCTCCTGAAGTTCACTCATTCTTTTAAACTTTATATCCTTCGCTCTGCCCCCATTTAATGTGGTCACTTTTTTACATATCATTACTTTCCCTACTATTTAAAATCCCTACGCCTCTTCTTTACTTACATGCATACTGCTTCGTAGAATGGAAAAAGTTGTGTACTGTTGCTGCCAAAAACGGAGAAATTCTGTGGGTGACTTTGGTGACTGTGGGTGACGGTTCTGTGGATGACTTACAACAAAGGAGTAGGTAATTATTGCACTTACGTGCGATAAATTACTTTCGTCAATACTCTACTTACTCAAAATTCACGTTTTATTGGTCCTTTATACCAAAAAACTGTTTACGACAAAACATTCGTCCGTTCGTCTGCCTGTATGTGTATCAGAGAAACATGCGAGCGGTGAAACCTACCCAGAATTTTCACCAAAAGTGACATTCCCTTGATCGTTTTAACTAGTATTACGGCTTTTTGAATTTAAAATGGCTATTATTATTTTGTTTTTTTTATGAAGACACAAACATTACACTTCTTTTAATGTGTCCAAAATGTTTCTTAATTTTTCTATAATTGAGGAAAGCCAATAACGCCTATAAAAACTGCGTTGGTCAATTTTCAGTGAAATCTCTGAAGATTAAGAAATTGAGAAAGTTTAATTTTTATTCAGTATCTTCCTACAACTACAATATTGAATATAGATATTTTTCTTAGTGATATCTGTTTTTTAAAGTTAGATCTTTAAACAATGTTATGTGACGTTCTACAACTTATAAAAATTAACCAGATTTTATTTCTGTAAACATCTTCTAAAGTTTTAATCGAATTCTTCCGCTTTTTACTAAAACTTATAAATATCAAAAATAGTAAATGTTCAACTTTATTTTTAAAATTTTGGGAAGATTGTTAAGTCGATTCAACCGACTGGTGTGACGACTCTACCGACTAGTCGACTCAACCGACTAGTTTCGTGAATTGCTGTGCTAAAACAAACTTTATTGCGAATATCAGCATGGGCAAATATTGAAAATACTTCTGCGGGTTCAAGTTCACCTACAATTATAGTATTACAGATCTGTTACAAATAATGCAATATAATAAATGCTGGTGTGGCACTACTAGTTTAATATTTGTATAGTACTAGTTTAATATATTATAGTCCCTGCGTTGACTTTATTGACCTGAGATAAAAACTACATATTTTTGGATGCTTATTTGAAACGTTTTGTGTACTCTAAACCAAAGGTTAGTACTTTATGAATCAGGCAAGTAAATCGTGCAAATGTCACACTCCATTTCATTCTAACTGACGTATAATTTATTTAACGCTCCTTTTGGCTACTACCTTTGATCATGTCAGACCACGTTGGCAGCCTCTGCCATTTCGATGTATACAAGTTGAAAGGTTACAGTTCATTCTCAACAATTAAAAATGAAATTGGATTTATAGAATAAAATGTACTTCCAGATTTATGTCATTTGAAACTAGTGTATTACTTGACTTGGAGAATAGACATATTTAGTCTATGCTCACACTCTCATAGTAAAACATGTGAGAATGTACGAAATAACGAAACATTGCTTCTTCGTTATTTTTCAAAAATTGCATGAATTAAAAAATGTTCTCATGATTTAAACATCTACAAGGATCATTTAATGAGTTTATGCAGAAAACATACAGGCTATAAGAATCAATATGGTTGAACATATATTGGAAATTTGGTACTTTAAAATTTTAAACACCAATGATGCATGCTAGAAAGTATATAGTATGTCTGGAATACGGATGTAAAGAGATGTTGGAAGAATTCTACCTATTCACTACCCGGAAAATAGAAAATTTCGAAGACATTGTTTCACGTCATTCATTATTAAGTATCGAACATTAGTAAAATAATGGAGGTTAATATTCTGAAACGATTCAATATCTACCTACAGAGTTCAACATCCTTATAAATTGTAATTGATTTTTTTATTTACCAAGTTGTGTACATATATGCTATAGGGAAATGTGACAAAGAAATCCAACTGTCCCCCTTAAATTAAAATCGTAATGCATTTTTGCGGCAGGACACATGTGTCATACGACTGTTAAACATTGCCTTTATGGACACTCACACATCTCGATCTAAGGAAACACGCTATTGTTTCTCTAGCAATCAACTTACAAACACGTTTTATCTAATATGAAATGTTGAATGTCTTCAATAGATTGAGTACAATTCACACAATGAAATATTGAACATATGATGACAGATAAACATCCATTCTATTAATTGTATGAATTTATTAAAATTTAATGTTTATGCTCCTGAAACGTTTTACAATAGCAAGCGATAAAACCACTAAATACCACAGACTTTCATTTCAAGCAAATTTCACAAAAAGTGGTTGAGTGGAATCCTTAAACTTCTTTCTAAACATAAATGTTTAGTGTTTTAAATATGAAGATTTTTTCAATTTTCTAAATGTCAGAGGTTTTAATTCAAATCGGAACTATATTGTACATATAAAGACACTTTCTTCTTCATGACCAAGAAGTATTAACAAAAAATTTTCAGCAATTTTGCAGAAATAGTTTCGAAAACATTCTAGGAGCTTGACATAAAATACACCTCAATATTAAAAGATCTTAGCGAACGGCACAAGTAGATCTTACTCCTCACACATTTACCACTTTTTAGCTCAAAAGCTTGTAATCTTACAGAACTTTGCATGGAACATTCATTCATACCAAAATATATCTATATACATACACATCGATTTTCGGGTACAAAATTGCAAATGCAACTTCTTTACCTGCCGATCCGGTGGCCGAGATCGCTAAGGCAGTACTGCCGTAAGGATCTCGGACCGAAGGACCGCGGAATCGAGTCCCGCCTCGGACATGGTTGCATAGTATCGGGTATGGAATATATGTAAATAGACTTTTTCCTATGCGTACGTCAAAGTTGTAAACGTCCTCTTTTTCCTATGCGTAGGTAAAACAATTAGATACTTCAAAGTAATCGCTGGAGCGACACGAATCAACATGACTTCTGCCGCCGAATTGAGAATTATACCAAGATTATGGACGTATAAGTTTGCATTAAATCACACTAACAAGCAACTCGTGCAGTTAGATCTTCGTCGTCCTCATTTTATAATTGGGGACTCCGCTCTTATCGTCACCTATTGTCGCCTTTTCTTTCATTCTCCAACATCTCAGTTTCAGTACTAGTTACGTAAATAACTATTCTATCACGCCAGTCACACAGTGAAAACGAAACTGAAAACTCCAGGAACTTCTCTCCCTGCAACACCTATATCAACGTTTTACGGCCCCTGCAGCCACCTCCTCAGCATTAAGTAACAGCTGCCTCAGAACATCCGCAAAGCACCTCGCGCTGCGTAGCGTTGAGAGCACGGAGAAGGCTGCGCCTACGAGCAAAAAGTCGCGACGTAAGAAGGCGGGAGGCAGCCTCGCAAGAACCGTAAACCGGCAGTACTTAGGGGGCGGAGACCCCTGCTACCCCGCCCTCGCCCTGCCACCGCCCCCGCTCTCCGCTCCGCGCCCCCGCCCGCCACCACCCCGCTCCCGCCCCTTCCACACTCTCACCGCTCTAGTTGGCCCCTCGCTTCTCGCCCCTGCCTCAACCACCCATCCTCGCCCCCGCCCGCGCCTCTGCCCACGACCTTGCCTCTCGCCCTCACTTGCCTTCGCTCCCGCCCCCACACCTACCCTCGCCCTCACCCCCGCCCCGCTCCCTCCCCGCCCTGCCCCCGCCTCTGCACCGCCCCTGCCCCCGCCCACGCCTGCCTCTGCCGCGGCTCTCGCGTCCCACCCCTTACCCCACACCCACCCTCGCCCACGCCCCCGGACTCGCCCTCGCCCTCGTCACAGCTCTGCGAGATCAGGGTGTGATGTAGTGAAGCCAGATGAAGTCACTGCCGGACGGAGATGATGGAAGTGGGAGAAAGATAAGAGGTTCCATTAGGAAGAAAGCGAATGGAGTACATCAAGAAAGAAATAAGAAAATAATGGACAAGTCTTGCAGGAAAATGTCTGACATATTAGCAAAATACAAAAATAGGATGCTACGCAATAAAACTAAATATTTGAAAGATATAAATAAGCGAGTTAAAAGTAATGAATTAATTTCAAATTGACCATTATTGCTCTTTGGAAAAGAGGGGATAAAATGGGAAAATCTGAGATAAAAATGTGTAACCTGAGGTTATAACTTTCAGGCATGGGGTGAACACATACTTTTATTTAGTAGGTTTTTAGAAGTAATTTTCGATCTTTGTTAGAGGTTTTTTAATGAAGATTGAAACACTAAGGACCTGTGTTGTTGTATTAGTTTGATGTGTTCACAAGGGTTCAATCACTCAAATTTATTTTCTAGTCTTACCTACACCTTCAGTATTAAAGCCAGATATTTCTTTCTGAAAGCAATTTATCCCTTATTTAAATGACGATATGTAGAACTGACGAACCCACAAAAATGTAAATCTCAAGAAATGTCATTAAACATTATTGTCTTACGTTCATAAATTCACAAAATAACCAGAGTAGATATTATTGATTATATTACAAAGCTATTGTGTGAATTGCATATTTTAGGTATATCCTAGCTTTCCAAGCAATTTTTCAACCTTAATGATTTTTGTCACTTACGTGTTTTCTGCATAACTTCATTCAAATGTAGATCTTGAAACCATGTCATGCACTTTTTAAAAATCTGAGTAATTGTTGAGCAATAGAACAAAATGTAGAATTGCTTGGTTTTCCCGCATATCTTCATTAGTTTTTCACCAGAATATCTGACTAAATTATTTTAGGTTGCAATTCATAACTTAAAACAAAGTATGCGTTTGTGTAATGAAGAAACCGTACTCAATTGAAAATACCCTTCAATATACTCTACGAAATATGAAATGATTAGTGCAAAATATTTCAGAAATATTTATATTTGACAACCGTGAGATATTCTGCGGCGAGGAAAGCTACGAGCGAAGACCGATTTTTCTTCATGAGTGATAGAACCGAGGCCCAGTGCACATTAACGGTTCGTGGTCGGCCGCCGAGCCTTCTGCCAATCCGGTTGCCATAAAACCTCCTAACCCGTTCCAGCGCACATCCCGCCGCAGCGAATGGACGAGGCGAGGCAGGCCTTCGAAAGCAACGCCGCGTCCACTTCTGCAGCTGTCAAACTTAACGGCCTGTCTTTTATACTTTACGACCAATGTCCTTAAGCGGTTGGTCTTAAAATCTATTATGAAAGACATTTCATCTAAGTTTGGGCCATTTACTCGGGAACACCTAAAACATGATTTCTTTCGCTGCTGCAGAGCGGCAGTCGCTTTCGGAAATACTGACGTAACTCAAAGCAAAGTTAGCTGAGCAGAAGGACAAAGGCCGCCCGCAAAGCGTTCTGCCTCCACCGCCTCGGAGTTCGATCCGCCTTTCTTTCGTGATTGAGCAAGGAGCTAACTTTCACTACTTTTCCTTAAGTTTTAATACATTGTTAAGATCACTTATTTACTATTAATAATATATCAAACCGAGAAACTAATTATTTGTAATTGCGTACAACAGATAGTTTTTAGCTTGTGAAATGTACTGTACTTGTCTGAATTTTTTGTGAAGAACGAAATATTGATTACAGGTCACTAATAAGTCTGTATATTTTTAATACAGTGTGTTTGTATAGTACTAGTTTTAGTCAAGTTGTAGAAATATAATTCTCAGAATAATGTTCATAGATATTTCATCTGGATAAAATTGAAGTCCTCAAATAAGCGTTTGATGTATAAAACATTTTTAATTTGTATAACAAAATATATAGTGATGTAACTGGAATTTTATATTCATCAACATTCTGGATGTGATTATTTCTTTCATTTCATTTCTTTCTTGCGAAATGGGACTAAACAAAAAATATGTAGATGTTTTTAGGAATATCAGTATTAACTACGAGGGTCTACATAAAAATGAAAACCTGCAGAGAAATATGTTTCATTTTTACTATATCTCGTACATTCTTTATATTATCTTAAAAAGTAACGAATTGTTTAACAAAGTAATATACTTGATAATTTTTCTCCATTAAATGCTAAATGTAAAAAAATTAGGTAAATAATATTTGGTATGTTTTTATATCTGTATTAATACATAAAAGCACAAGGGCGTTGCGATACAGTGTGATAATCTCTGAATGTACTGGACCAATACCGATGAAACGTATGATTCCGTAGCTTCTTTTGAAGGACAGAAATGATGTAGGCCATGATTTACAACCATTAACCTTAATATATTCACATAATAATTACTTTTCTGAATTTTTTCGATTGACTTCATCAATGCACAGAAATATGTATCTGTAGGCTATAGGTGAGAACTGGTGATTTTACCGTTAATTGTCTATACAAAATGTTTATATTTAAAAACGATTCTGGCTGTTTCTTTTTAATATATTTACAAAAGGAACTTTGATATTGATTTAATTGTGTCTAGACGATCATGTAGATTGAAGAAGATTACAAAGAGTATATACTTTGTTTCATGATATGAGAATGTTCGGAATATTGAGATTTGCTAGATTTGGATATTTAAAAAGGTATGAAGTGTTCCACAAATGCTATAAACATATAAACATGAAGATATGTTTATTGGGTTCTGTACATTAAGCATGATATGTAAGCGTATTGCTGACGAGTTGGACGAGTAAAAGGTGAAGACTACATTAAAGTGATTAACTGTTCTCTGAAAACTATGACAGATGGGTGAACTTTTTTCTACGGGAAGTGATGTGGTTATTATGAAGTGGAGAAAGTCATAACGATTTGGGTGGTTATAGGGAATGCTTTATTAAACGTGGAATGCGAGTAGATCGGTAAAAAGTATAAACAGAAATAAAGAGTATTACGAATGCAACTAGAATTTAATGTTTTGTGTCACATTGTTTTTCAACGTTTGTTGCAAAAATAGAATAAAGATATTATTTAGATATAAAGAAAACTTTAGTCAAGCCGATGCGCACTGTGTGATCTCGGATTATTGGAGATATTATAATTGTCTAAGTAATTAATAGCACCCTTCGTGTCAGCCATATTTATCAAGGACCTTAAAATGCCCACTCGAATTCAATTAAATCTCAATAATATTTATATTTCAGTTGCTTCGAGTAGGGATAAAGAGCAATTTCAAACTTTTTATAAAACACGCATGAAGAAAAAATATAAAAGGAATACTTTTAACAATGTGGCAACTGAGTGAACTAGGGATATAATATATAAAATTTCACAAAAATAATACGTTAATACATGTATTTATTTTTTCTTTATTTTTGTTTATTATTTTTCGTTAAGAGTAAGGGAAGTTTGGGGGTGGGTTGCCGAATTTTAAAAAATATGAACATTTTTCAATGCGAAAGAGAGTGAGGAACGCAGGTTTTATTTCTTATGAGAGCAAGGCAGAGGAGGTTGGGCAAGATGAAGCGGGGATACAATAGAATAAATAGAAGTAGACTCCGCGGCAGGGCGGAAATTGGTGGAGTATCTATTCCTGTCTAATAAATTGAATCGTTTATTACGGAAAACCGACAAACGCTAAATTTCTTATTTCGAGAAAACTAAGAAAAAGTCTCCCCATTTTTCGGAATGAAAAGTCTTTATTTATTTATTTAAGCAGTTGATAAATTAATATTTTTCTTATAAATATGGACTAAACGATGTATCTTTTCTATTGAAGAAATAATCCGCCTCTAATGCGTGTTTTAGATTTTGTCCTTTGACGGGTTTCTGAAATAAACGATTCAATTATTGTAATACCCCGGTAAGGAGGGGTACTTCAGCTACTTTAAAAGAAAGACTAAAGAAATCAGGAAAGGGAAAAACCATATCTACGGTATCAACATTATCCTTCGTTATAAAAATCTTTCCATTTTTATTATTATCTCAATTCAGTTATGTTACAATATTTACATGTAATCATGTTATTAAATATAATATACAAATAAATAAAAATATATACAACACTGGAGTTTGCAATTTAGAAAAACGTTTCAGCTTCTATACAACCAAATTCATGATTTGCTTCTTTGAAAGGTTTTGATCCTAGATGTGTTATGGCTTACTCTACGTAACTTTTTTAATACGTTAAATACTGAGTGTTAACAATATCTTAAAATAATGGCATAAACATTCATATGCAGTCATTTCTCATTTATTTGTTTTTGAGAGATGAAATCCGCGTTAACAGATCTACTTATTTTGAGTGATGCAATTACGGGATTTCATTATTAATAATAAATAATTATCTAATTGTTTATTCTATTTTTAATTTGAAATTTAACATATTGTGCGAAGAGGAAAATAATTTTATTTATTCAGTCAAGAAAAAAATATTAAGGTAATTAACGAATTAAGTGAAAGTAAAATTAATTATATCGCTGGTGAGGTTGATACCTTTTTATTATGATAAATAAATAAAGATATTGTCTGGTATCAATTTTTATTCAGCTTATGATCGTTTCGATCGCATAGCGATCATCCACAGAGCTTGCCGCTTCCGGGACGAAAACACAGTTCTGCAGAACTCAGTTAGAATGATCAAAAGATGAATAAAAAGTATTGATACCAGACAATATCTTTATTTATTTATCATGAAAAGTAAAAGCTGAATACTCAGCAAAGAAAGTCCTGTAAAATTCCATTACACAATAACTCCTCTCTGGTTCTGTTGAAGACTTCAAAACACATCTTCTATTATCCGCATTACAATGGGATTTGAAATGGAAATCAAAATGTTCAAAATTACGTCAAGTTAGAAATTAAATACTGGGTCCTTCTCTTCTCCCCGACTTCAGAAGAAAACATGAAGTTATTGTATAAAGTCTCTGAGTTGGCTATTTTCATTTGAGTGACAGTTATTTATTTCAAAACAGAAATCCAAATCCATGTCCAAATTGAGGTGAAATTATTTCTGCATCTCATTTACTAGTTGAATGATCTTTCACAAGTGATCTCAGAAAAAACTTAAAATTTGATACTGATATCCATTCTCTATTAAAATCTTCTTCGCAGTGTGAACAAATTATTAAATTTCTATTTATTTCAAAATTATAAAAATATAAATAAATATCACACACTTGGAATATTACCTATTTTTATTGTTGAACGTTCTCAAATTGTTAAAAGACAATGTTACGAAATAGTATGTAAACAAAAATGTAAATTTTACTACAACATAATGCAAAGAAGATTTTGATCGTTTATGACCCTGCAGTTTTACAGATGTAAAATAAATGAAATTAAAAAACAATCTCTATTATAATTCCTAAGAAAATACAGTTATTACGCTCAGCTAAATGTCTACAATGGGATAGATAAATTGGAAGGCCAATGGTGGTATTTTAAAGCGAACAATTGCAGGTATCCTCTTTTTCGGAAGCGACCACTTGCCCCAACTCCGCCGCCAGCGCTTTCGCAAAGGGCCCCGAGGAAATACAACCGCTTGGGAACAAGAGGCTCCGCCGCCTTTAGGAGCGACCTCGTCCACTGAGAAGAGCACGAGAAACGCGACCGGAAGTGACGGGAGAGCGGAAGTCGTCGGCGCGGAGCGGTCGCGGGTCGCGCAGGCGAGGAAGTCGCTGGGGTGGTGGTCGGGGGCGGGGACCCTGGAGGCGGTGGTGAGCGTTCCATCGCGAAGCGGAGGCGCGACGGGCAGGCAGGAGGTTTCGAGGGCGACCGGGGTGGGTGGAAACGGTGATTGGGAGGGATGGTGCCCTTGGTAGTAATAAAGAGGTAGTCGTGGAGAAAAGTGTAGATAAGGTTGGTGGATGTGACAGCAACGAAGATGATTTCAGAAAAAAATCCCTCGTTGGAGTCGACGGTACAGATGCTGCAGAGACAGAGAGAGGCGAAGTTAAAAGTTAAAGAGAAGGTGGAGATGTTTAAGAAGAAAGCACCGTAGAATAACGATAATTTCGAACAAAACGGGACACACTGTGGTGATAGAGGTGGATATGGTGATGAATGATAGATGTGGCAATTATAATATAATTGATGATCCAAAGGGTTTGGAACAGAATCCGTGAGGTTAGTGGCAACATCAGCTATCAAAGCTATGAAGTAGCATCAGAAATATATTTGAGGGTGATGGCGACCCGATGGTGGTGGTGCTCTAAAGACAAGATGGAATGATCCTCAGTGTCATCGACCTAATATAAAGCTTTGGTGACTGAAGCTGTTGTCAGAAGAGTGATTACAGAAGCAGCGGTGGCAATGATAACGGCGGAAAGGGGAAATTCAGCTGCAGAAATGGAAGCGGCGAAGACTAAGGGGGAGGAAGCGACAAGAGCGGTGAGGGTGATGGTGAGGGTGATGGTGAGGGTGGTGGTGAGGGTGATGGTGATGGTGATTGTGATGGTGAGGGTGAGGGTGAGGGTGATGGTGAGGGTGATGGTGAGGGTGATGGTGAGGGTGATGGTGAGGGTGATGGCGAGGGTGAGGGTGAGGGTGAGGGTGAGGGTGAGGGTGAGAGTGAGGGTGAGAGTGAGAGTGAGTGTGAGGATGAGGGTGGCGACGGCGACGGCGATGGTGAGGGTGATGGTGATGGTGATGGCGATGGCGATGGTGTCCGTGCCGGATTACGACCGAAGTGCAACGCTGAATTTTTTATACCTTACTCTCAGAATAGAAACGCGCCGTTTCGTTCCTCGGCCCCTTTTTGCCTCTCTCGTCCTTTTCTTTTCGCTTTTCCCTCCCATTTTCCCGCTCACCAAACCGGCGGCGTCGCGGTCAGAGAGCCTGGGTGGTTCCCGCAATTTCGTACTACTCTTTCCCAATGGAGACTTGAAACCTGTGAACGAAAGTGACTTTAAGCTTTATACGCGAATGACGGAAGGAAATGCAAGGGAGACCGGATCTCTAAAGCGGGCCTAGCCGAGGATTCGTAGAGGTGCGGCAGGTGTGGTTCTTTTTCTTCGGATTTTCTACCATTACGAAACGCCGTCAGGAGGAGCGGTCTTTCCTCGAGAATATCCGACGGTCGGAGAGACGAAGGGAGGGAGAGAGACGAGGAGAGGATGCAGAAGGAGAAGAGAAGGATGGAAGCGGAAAGCCAAGAGCGATGCCCCATTGTAATAAGTCGCAGGAATGTGCTCCATTTGCAAAGGACGATACGTTCCGCATTTTGCTGCGAGTTCTGCACAAACGCGAGGAGGAACAAATTGCTCGAGCTCTGTAGCACATTCGTGGCTGATTTGCTTCCCAAAAGGGTAGTTCGCTTGCGCTATTAGTTCAATGAAATATTGCTACAGTAAATTGCACTATAAAACAAAGAAAATGTCATATGAGCATGGTAGGGACGATATTAACAAGATTTAACACAAAAAACAGCAGCAATTAAACAAACCAGTAATCAGGTAAAATGTGTCAGAACAGTAAATACAGTATTTTATACGGTATTTTAGTATGAATAAACTCTTCAACTTTCATGCCAGAAAATTTGCTATAGACTAAAAAGGTACGAAATACATGAATGCCAATATTGCTTGACGTTAAACAAAAACGAGGAAATAATAATTCTTTATTGTTGTCGTATCTCAGCTTCAAATAAACGAAAATGAATACGATCTCGTATTCAAATTTGTACCACATAAATCCATCATAATACATACCTTGCCCTACATATAACATTTGTGTATATACCACGTACACATATAGACTAGTGAAAGTATAACTGATGTATTTCATTTGT
Organism: Gryllus bimaculatus; assembly: GCA_017312745.1. Taxonomy (NCBI): domain Eukaryota; kingdom Metazoa; phylum Arthropoda; class Insecta; order Orthoptera; family Gryllidae; genus Gryllus; species Gryllus bimaculatus. The sequence goes on along the minus strand of BOPP01000238.1, from coordinate 357,292 downwards.
ATGTTGTATTGCCACTTCGTTGGAATTGAAAGAAATGTACAATTTGTATAAAATAATTCCACATCAAAAAATTCACATTCATAAAAAACACTTCTGTTAATTTTGAACCTCCAAATAGAACTAGATGATTTTAGAGTTTATATTAAGTGTTTAGAAAAATCTGAGTCTCTGCTGTTATACAGTTACAAATATGTTCTATTTGCTAACCTCCTGATAGATCGTGTCAAATAATAAGTAGTGTAACTTCACAAACACTTGTAACGTACTCTTCACAAAAACGTTTCGTCATCTGTGAATGGTGAACCTGTTGTAATAACAAAAAATTAGAAAACAGTGATAGAAAGAAGAGACGCCTACGGCCACATGTTTCTTGGCCAATAGAAATGCCATTGTTCAACATGAGGAGTGGCATTTTATAGCATGTAAATACGTATGATTGTGGCTGCTGTACTCCTAGTGGGACGCCTGCATTAATGTAACTGAGAATCGAATCGCATCGAAGGAGTCAGAATTGCACTGTTGCTGTGGGCAATGGATCAGGTGTGCTGAGGAGTCAGGAAGCACTTCGGAGTAGCAGACGAAGGAGTATACAACCATACCTGGAATGCAAAGATAACTTAGCGGAGACAAGATCACGAAGACATGAAACGAACGACCGAGCAAAAACCAGGATCCATGGGCTAACGTCTTGAAACCCTACTATGAATTGAATGCACGGGGCTCCCTCGCACCGCAGGGGGTGATGGAGTGGGCGCGATGTTTTCAAAGCTTTGTAAATATTATTTAAAACTGCATAGCTATTGGAATTTAACCCTTTTCTTGTTTGAGAATAGAAGATCACAACATTGTTTTTTAAAACCCTTACCATCGCACATCCATGATTCTTGCTCATTCATTTTGTTATTAAAATGTCTATCGTTTTTTTATGTTCTTAATGGTACTGAGCGTTGTGTTTTGGGCCTTTTTTAATAATATTTTCTTCTTCAGAAAATATACTTTTTTCAATTTGTTTAAGGCACAACAATATGATTTCAATATTATGTAGACGTACTTGGATCGCGTTGTTCTCGCTATTCCACGTCACAGTTAGGCATTGCTCGGGCTCATACCATTCTTCATTAAATCAGTGCAATTTCTAACCTAAATTGGGTACAAATATATAGTTGCTACATGCATTAAAATAAGGCAATAAACTTAAATACAACTTTAATTCTTATAAATTAATCTGGTGTTTTTACAAACACCGAAGAAAACAAAGAAGTTTCGTAACTCGATAGCTATTTCATAAGCACACTGGATGAATTTAATCGCTGTGCATCTCATTCGCAGCGCAGGCGAGGTGGCACTTCAGAGCGAGTCGTTAATCCACGTGAAAATTCGAATCCTCAACGGCGCGATGTTTAAAATATGAATGGAACAAAATAAATACAAAAATAAAATAGCAAATGAACAATTTAGAATTAATTTAAAATAGAAATTGCTGATATTGTCAGGGTATGTATCACATCACCCTTATCCATGGATGTTACGCTCCTGGGTAAGTCCAGGTCATCCGGTTTGTTAGTGTGGCGCTTAGTGCTATCGTGGGAGGGGAAGGAGCTTCTCTAATGCTGCAGATCCGTAACCGTTCTAAGTGTCGATGAACGGAGATGCGTAGAACAGGATGAGGAAGAAAAAGATGTTGCCCGGTTAGTTGATTGTTTGTTAGGTAGCTGTTCCGGCGTGTACTTGGTGTTGATGGGAGAAACCATGAAAAACTACCAATTAGAGCAGGTGACCGCTGTAACACCCCTCCAGGCAGTGATTTAATTCGAACTCGCTTTGTAGTTGATTTCTAAATTTCCCCTCCATAGTACTTCCAACGCAATGACCTACTTGTCAGCCAACCGCAATGAAGACTGAGTCATCGCTGCCATTTGAGGTAAAAACGGGGTGAGCGTGGTGTGATGGAGGTAAGTGTTGGCCGATGTCTTTAGCAGAATTGCTTTACTATGCTCCGTGAAGTTACGCAACTGAAAACACCACCGTTTCCTGGACGGGTAACCTCCTGAGATTCTTGGTTATTAACGACGCCTGTCCGAAATAAAAGACACTAACTGAAGAAGACAAAACCGTTCAAGGAAGATTACTCAAACCTCAAGAAGGTTAAAGCCGCTTCACTCGTCGCCACAGGGGCGCGCCTGCGATAAGCGGGACTCTTCCTACACCGCGACTACTGCAGGCGGCGCCGTGAGAAGACCACCATTAAAAGCCGTGTTCTGCTAGCGGTGGCACGAATGCCCTCCCGCGCTGCTCGTGGCGAGGGTCCACCACCTAACGCCGCAGCAGCGCTAGCCGACCGCCTCCATTGAAACAATTTACTCTGCTATTCGAAAGCGCGCCACGGTGGCGACGTGCACCGGGGACCTATGAGACGTGTTGCAAAGACGCAAACAGATCAAAAAAAGAAAATGCAGTTGGCATCGCGCGTGCGGTAGTGGGCGTGGAGCGAGGAGGTGTTATGTTACAGGGAGCACTGGGCGCCGGGAGAGTAACTGCAGCGATGGCTGCGCGCGTGGGCCGGGCGCGTGGGCGTACGCGTGGGGTGGTGCGCTGGGCGGTACGCGCGGGTGGTGCGCGTGGGTGGTGCGCGTGGGTGGTGCGCGGGGTGCGCGTGAGTGGGCGCGTGGGCGGGCGCGTGGTGGGGTGCGGTGGGTGGGTGCGTGGGTGGGGTGCGTGGGTGGGTGCGTGTGTGGGTGCGTGGGTGGGGTGCGTGGTGGGGTGCGTGTGTGGGGTGCGTGGTGTGGGTGCTGTGGGTGGGCGCGTGGGTGGGCCGCGGTGGTGGGGCGCGTGGGCGGGCGCGTGGGTGGGGTCGTGTGGTGGTCGCGTGGGTGGTCGCGTGGGCGGGCGCGTTAGCGGAGCGCGTGAGCGGGACACGTGGGTGAGCGCGTGGGTGGGCCCCTGGGCGGTGCGCGTGGGTGGGGTCGCGTTGGGTGGTCGCGTGGGCGGGGTCGCGTGGGCGGGCGCGGTGTGCGGGGCGCGTGTGCGGGACGCGTGTGTGGGCGCGGGGGTGAGGCGCGTGGGTGCGGCGCGGGTGGGCGCGTGGTGAGGCGCGTTGGGTGGGGGCGCGTGGGTGGGGCGCGTGGGTGGGCGCGGTGCGTGAGCCGGCGCTCGGCCGGCGCCATCCTTTATCGACGCTGCTTTTCTCCGCGCGGCGCCGCTAAATAATTGGACGCGTCGCCCACGGCGCCGGAGAGCAACGCCCGCTCGCCCAGCATCCTTGTTTGGGGAAGAGCTCCACCGCCGGCTCACCGCTGGCTATGCCGCTTTCTCGGGTCCGCTTCGAGCGCGTGTAAGAGGACACCGCCCGACGTTATTCAAATACTCCTTCGACCATGTAGGTGGAACCTGTGATTTTTCCACATATCACCGTCGTGATGAGTCGGGAGATGTCGATACACAGCTTTCGATCCATCTTTTCTTTTGTCTTCCTGGCTCCTCCTTACCCAATCTCTTGCTATTCTGATCTGTCCTGGAAACGTGTTCATCCCAGCATTTTCTTCTTGTTCTAATGAATTTAACTATGTCCGTCACGCCACACTCATTCCTCTCTTCCTTATTTATTCTACCCCATCTTTTTTCTCATGTTATTGCTCTTAATATACTCATTTGTGAAGTTCATGGTAGAGTGTAAGATCTAATGTACACGTAGGCTTCCGCGGCTCGAGTCCATTACTTCTAGGCTGTCCGGGTGACGCCGTGTCGTTGGCAGATAGGCCGACGTTTCGCCTGTCATGTCGCAGGCTTCTTCAGATAACTGACCCTGAAGAAGCCTGCGACATGACAGGCGAAACGTCGGCCTATCTGCCAACGACGCGGCGTCACCCGGACTGCCTAGAAGTAATGTAAGATCTAATAACGCCCTGCGTCTCTCCCGCATGCGTCATAACTGGTTTTCTATAGTTTTGTATGTTTTTACTTTATTTTCTGTATTAAGATATTTATTTCTCCACGTAACATCATTTGATATCTCGATATTCTAGTTTCTTTGATTACTTCCTGTTTAACTTAATTACAAGTGTCCCTCGTGCATGAAATTTCCACCCCTAAATATGTGGTTTCCATGAATTGTTGGATTTTTATATAAATTGACATAAATATATACAGCATCAAATTAAAGACTTTAAAAAGATTAAACGTATTCTTAGAAAATAATATTATTGTTGTAGTCCTCAAAACTATAACAATAAACGGGTCAAGAAGTTTTTGCCGACAAATAACTTGCTCATAATTTAGAAACTTACCTGGTATTAAACGATATACAGTCTCGCCTATATATTTAAAAAAAATTTCTATGACATTGTTTCATTAAATTAACTGTGGATGGGCATGGGGAAAAGGTCTTTATCATATACTTCTTGTAATCTATTAAAGATCTGTGGAGGATAAATATATCTTATTAAAATTGTAAAAAATTTGTTCAAACCATTTTCTGTAAATTATGGATTACGTCAAGGGTGTTGAATGGCTCACTCCGTTTAAATTGTATTTAAATTACGCTTTGAAAACTGGAGGAGAAAATGTTGCAATATAAAATTGACGATTCCATGTTTTATTTTCTGAATTATTCAAATGACCAAACTATCTTTACTGACAAGAAATACGATATTTTTAATAAGCAGCGGAAACTTCATGAATAGTATTTGAATTGCGGGTTTAAAATACGTTTTAATAAAACATATCTGCTTGTAGGTAGAAAATACAGCTCTCTTGTATAAATGAAGGACCAGAAGTGAAACCCTTGCAGAATGTACTATATCTAGGTTCGCAAATATCAGCAAATAGTGGTAAAACATAAAATAATCTGAGTAGGGAAGTGTAGCTAACTCGTCAAAGGCGAATGTATCTAAAAGGAAATTGCTTACCATAATATGGATCAAGCTCTGAAGCAGAGTGTTAAGAGAAGGTTGCATAGAAACATCGTAGTCTCTATTGCCACATATGTGTGGGAGTGAACTTTGCGAAATATCAAAAAGCAATGAGAATAAACTTAAAACAACAAAAATGGATTATTGGTGAAGAAGCTGTTGATTGACATTTTGGACAAAGTAAAAAATGATGAAATTCTAAGAAACCCAGAAGTGAGTGTCAACATTATCGGTACAATTGAAATGTGAAGACTCAGATTGTATTACCATGGAATCATGAGGATAAACAGACCGGGTGAACAACGATGGCCTCTAAAGGAATAGGATTGGCTTCACATCTGGTCAACGGTAGCGCCTGAACCATATAGGTGATTTCCTCCAAAATTGATATTCTATTATCGATGTAAAATACCTCGTTTTTAAACGCATATTATGATTTTTGAAGATACTTTGCTTAAAGCTTCAAGAACATTCAAAATTTTCTCAAAAATAGCTCAATTTTTTTTAAAATTTTTTCCTTGTATAGCGTAATGCCCGCTTAAGAAAATGGTTGTAAAAGTGCAACTTTTAAAAACTTAGAGAAGTTGAAAAGTAGGGAAACAACAGCTGCAATATTGACGATCGAGATTTTTCCTTAATACAATCTGTTCTTGGACGACCGATCTTAAAATATAATAATGTGCAATTTTTCGAAAATACGAGTAGTTTTCTTGTAATTTTATGCGAAATGTAGTCGGTTTTTAATTTTTTTCCCTGAAAAAACAGCTTCAATTTTTTCTTTAATTTTCTCCTCGTATGTATGAAGTGACGGTAAAGAAATATTTCTTGTCCCTTTTTTTGTCAAACTCTTCGTATTTTCGAAAATTACAAAAAGTTTACATTTCAAAACTACAAAATTAAAAATAGAGATTTTGTTTTAAATAAAATCTATTCTCAAAATTAGCTCTTTAACAAAGTCCGATAAAATATTTTTAAAGAAAGGGGGACGTAATTAAATTTACGTAATTTCTGGTTAAAATTAACGTAAATTATAAAAACCAGTTTTTTTCAAAAACTGGTATTTAAAAAAGTGTTTTCTATATATTAAACAAGGGTCGGAATGACGAGATCGTCAGGGCAGTAGTGTGTTAGCGGTTTCGTACCACAAGACCGTGGGTTCGAGTTCCGCCTCAGGCATGGGTGAATTTGTGTATGTCTATATATGTGTGGCGACCTTCCATCCCTCCCCAACATCATCATCTCATCGCCCATGGCGCCAGAGCTAACAATTTTGAGGGATAAAAATTGGCATTCAGCTAAAATGCTGGTCTTCAACACGCCCCTCCCAGAAAGGCTGAAGCAGGATGCACGCGTGGACCGAGTTGGCCTATACGAAAAAAAACAACAAGGGACGGGCAAATAATGGCGTTGGTCTCATTTTCATTTATATCTCTGAGTTTTCGAAAATGCGTGTTGGAAATGGGTTGGGTTGAGACAATTTCATTTTTAAACGAGTCAGTCCGAGTAATAAAATCACAGCGCTCGCGTCGCTTCGGCATAGAGGTAAGGTTCTAGGCGAGTTAACTCGGGTAGCTGAGTTCGAGTGTCGGCGCGGAACAAAATAATTGCTGCCTGTAAACACTTTTACAGATTTATGTAATAGTACAATATAGTGGATCAATTGAAATAATGCGAGAAAGTATGTGATGGTGTGGCACCACTAGTTAACAACAGTGCGAATCTTATTGACTGTAATATAGAAGGCAAAATAATAATATCACTAATGTAAAGGGTTAGATCACCAGGCTGATTGTCTCTAGAAAGTTTGTGATAGATCAATTGCGAACGTTCAATGAATAATAAATTTAATATAATAATGAATAATACATTTATATAACTATTGTTTTAAGCAAAAAATTGTTTGTGTTTCTAGTACTTCACATTATTTTCAAGCAATATTTTGTTTTAAATATTTGCAAACGAATCAATCATATGTTTTATTGTGACAGGTGAAAAACATATTAAAGAAATAATGTTAAATGTAGGATGTATACACTTAGATTGTGACAAAAAATAGGCTGAAACAAAATAAATATTTCAGCTTCAAAAAGGGATGGATAAGTATTTCTTGAAAGAGCCGTAATTGTACGCCGGTCTACTTACAGTTGCGAAACTGCAGCGAATAACTTTATCTTCTAAACGAGGTAAAAATAAGGACCACTTGCAAATAAAAATGGGAGAAAAGAGTTCTTAACGAATTGTTTGCATGTCGTTAGCAAGAGCATGCAGAGAAGATTGTAGTACGTTAACTACACAAACTATGGTTAAGCCAAGATTTTGTGTGTTTTTTCTCGCGTAACTTTATATAAATGAGTTGATGAATTCAGTATAAAAACACAGATAATCCTCTACCAACAGACATAAATTAAAAACTATGGGTTGTTAACCGCAATATTTTTCCGTATTTAAAACACAAAAGTATTTCCGAAATCACGATAATTTGTTTTGAATTTTGCTTGCAGATATTAAATGAACTAATTATTTATTTTGAAACTCCTCTTACTTTTTGTATTATAAAAATCTTTAACACCTATAATACTTATGAATAAAAAACTTACAGTACATAGCCTTTGCTCAAGCTAATACATTGAAAGTGATTGATTTTACCTTTGAAAATGCCTTGGTTGAGGTTGAGATTTGGTTAGAATAATATACAATTTACAGAATTATATTTTAAATTGCTATTTCTTTGTGAGATTTAATATTTGTATTTCGAATAATAGGATGTCAGAAGGGTATGGTGATAGAGTTATCGGATGAGACGATATAAAATGGTGTTGGTTGCACTACTTTCTGAATCTAGGGACCCTACAACACCACTATAGACAAGTATGACGTAGGAACATTGTTGCATATTATCAATTTTATTATTCATTAATATATTTAATTTTCAATTCATTAACACAAAATACGGAGTTATGAACATTAAAATTATTCCCGTAACATTTCGTGTACTAGAGATACAAACTACTCTCTCAGCTAAAGTTTCTATCGTCATGAAACAATCCACAAATCAACCCATTCTTTTAGCCCAAATTCACAATTGCATTGGTACCTTTCTCCCCTCGAGCAACGCGCTCAGAAGCACCGCAGCAGTGCTAAGATGGCGGGGCGCGTTGCTATTAACCTGGGCCCTCCGCTCAGCCCTAACTTCTCCACGGCCTATTAATCCCGCTGCCTGGGGCCGCCAGGAAAGAGCGAGAGCGGCGGAGGCAGGGGCGGGCAAGGGGGAGGCGTGAGGGATGGGGGCGAGATTCCCAACCCCGCCACCCCAACCAGTAGCTCCCCAAATTATTTGCGACAATCAGGGGCGTGAAACGCAATGCTTGTTGCGTCCGCCATGCGAATGGAGCCTCGACTTGAATCCGGAGGGTTTCTTCCTGCCCGGTTCTCAGCTCGTTTCAGACTCTGTGGTTCATCTGCTTAGATGTCGCGCCCCCCCCCCGTCCCGCAACG
>BOPP01000238.1:322786-348849 GCA_017312745.1 Gryllus bimaculatus | reverse complement strand
ATTTGCCACCAGTGTCCTACCCTCTGCCGCCGTATTCCCGAGCTTTCTCATCCACAGCAACTTCTCGCCCCGTACCCCTCCCTTTTCGCACCATTCCCTCGCTTCCTCTCTGGCCACCCTCGACTCGCAGTCCCCGTGCTACTTTGCCAGCATGATCCTTCACTCTTCCTGACCCGCCCTATCCCACTCTCACCACATGCCTAGCGCCACCGTGCCCCGTGCTTCGCTTCTTGCACTCGCCCCGTTCAACCCCCCCCTACCTCTCTCCGCCTCCCCGCCCCGTACTGCCATTGTCTGCACTGATCCCGCCCCGCCCCCCTACCGTACGCGCTCGACCCGCAGTCCGCTCGCCCCCACCGGGGTCACCCACCGCGCCGCCCGCCCCCGCCCCGCCCCGCTCCGCACGCTCCGCCCACCGCCAGCTCACCAGCTCGCCCGCTTCGCCATCCGCCCGCACCGCTCACGCTCCGCTCACGCTCCGCCCCGCCCCGCCCGCACCCGCCCGCACCGCCACCGCTCCGCCCCCCCGCTCAGCACCGCCCCTCGCCCCGCCGCCGCTCCTTAGCCACCCGCTCCCGCTCCGCCCCGCCCGCCCGCACCGCCCGCCCCGCTGCGCTCCGCCCGCTCAGCGCTGCCCCGCGCCGCAGTTCCTCCGGGTGTCCGCGAATCGAAGCGGCGGCGCGTCTCCGTGCTTTTGTCGCGACCGCCCCGCCCCACGTCCTTCCACCCTTCCGCGCCAGTCACTGGAGCGCCCGCTCCATCTCGCCTAGCTCTCCACATCTAATGCGCGAGGATTGGACCCCTCCGTCTCATTTCCAGTGATGAAGATTCTCTACTTCCTTAATCTCGTCTTCTGCCACAAAACCCTTTTGTCTCGCGATCGATCTCTTCCTCTGTGCTTCGTCTCCAGTGACGGGATATCTCGTGTGGATCTTTCAACTGATTCTCACACAACACGTATAGCATTGTGTTCATCCTAGTGATGTATTCATCATGTGCCCGTTTTTAAAGTGTCGTACAATCGTCATGCACTGACATTAACAAATGATTATATGAAGAACCTTCAATAGTGTGTAGTAATTATTAAGAAAACTTTCCGTTTTGCATAATTCATTGCTTTTGAAGAAAGGTGAGCCTGAAGCCTGCATTGAAGGTCCCTTCCTCTATGGTACGCGAATATGGATTACGTTATCAATTTTCATGTTTCTTAGTTCACACCGATCCGTTACACAACCTTCTCTACTACTCCAAACAGGCTTTCGTTTCCCGGCTCTATCACTCTTACAGAATTAACTCGATTTCTGCTATTCCATTTCAGGACATCACACTTTATTGCTTCACGATTAAGATTTGGGTCAAACGATTGTTTTGTTCAATAATATTTTTTCATGTCTTAAAGTTATAGTTAAACAATAAGTAACTTAACTAGGTATAAGGGACTCATGAAGATTAAATACTAATGAAAATAATCACTGCATTATTATACCAAACTAACGCAATCGACTAAAATGAGCACTCCTATAAATGCGTGTTCGATTTCCATCATATTAAAAGAAGCATTTAATGACTCTGTGGCCAAGAAAAGTTCTGATTACCTTAATCTGCTTGCTCAATTGACTTATTACTGGCCAAAGTACAGGAAAAAATGTAATGTTTTAAAAAAACGTTTGGAGAAGAAAAGAAACTTCAACAATATTTTGTCCGTTAATTTCACTTATTTTGCGTTCATTTCAAAGTTGTTTTAATTGTTAACTCCAAAAAATTATTTTAATATGTAATATTAGGACCATTCCCTAAATTCTCTTGGTAAACCTTTTAATTTTTGCCACACCCAACTAATACGGGACAATGATAAATCGTATAAGCTTTGACAATATACAGTATCGAAGAATCCGAATAATAATGCGGTGGCAAAGGACCAGGAGGGTGGGGAACGGGGACATGATGTAGGGGAACCGTGGGTGGGGGCGGTGCCGGTGGCGAAGGGGTGCGGGGCGCGTAGGCGCGATGGCGCAGGGAAGCGGCGCAGGAGTGAAGGGACACGGTAGCAAAGGACCTCAGAGCCCACAGGGGGCGCGGATGTGGCTCAGAGGAAGTCCTGCGAAGGGCAGGGGGTGCGTGGGTGCGGACAAAGGAGGTGCGATTGTGCTGGGATTACGCATGCTACATCGACCAAAAATCAATGTTTCAAATATCGATGTTAAAATTGTAAAATCATTCGATGTTCAAAATACATCGTTCTAAAGCAATCGATGATTTTAAAACTGTTTGAGTAACCACTAAAATCAGTATTCTAAAAATCAAAACAATCAACTAATACTTGGCTAGCAATATTTTACGAACAAACAAATGCGGGGGTGGCAGACATATCTGCACTCTGAAAGCATTTCTCTTTCAGAGATTTGTAAGCCGTACTCCCTCATTTCGCTATTCCCAACAAATGGGAGCTGTAACTGCGTAGCCTTCGAGATGAGTATCAACCCACGATAGATACGGAAAATGGATTCTCTAACGAACGAACCGTAAACGCTAATCATAACTCTCCAGAGTACATCTAAATGCGCTGTGGGAGTTGAGAGCTGCCACAGGCGCGTTACGACTGAACTGAAGCTGTTGGCGGAGCACGCAAGGAACGCCGAGGATGTGGCCAACGGGAACAGTGACAAAAGAAAAAAGGGCGGCTGAGAGAAACGGAATATGTCTGCGTATTAAAGCAAGTACCAATTAAGGAAACAAAAAAGGATCGAAGACGAGAAAATACTCTGAAGAAAGAGAGTCGAACAAGGAAATTGAAAGAGAAAAGAGAGAGAGCTGGCGGATCAAGAGAGCTGCGTTGATGCCAGTGGGTGGTAACGGTGTATACGCCCGTGTGTCAGTCTTATTTACGATCTTTGCGTAGGGTTTACACTGAGAAAATGCTAATGTGAAGCTTTGGTTGTGTCAGAACCTCAATGAGGATGCGGCTGGTAGAAAGCAGGTAGAGAGGCAGACGAGCGGAAAAGTGAGTTGGCGTGGAAGCCCATGACAGCTGCCGTAATGGTAGGAACAGACGTACCGATGGACCTCGATCTTCACGTGCTGGACTGAGAGAGTGGAGTGGGTTGGGTAAGGGGAGTTCGGCTGCCGAAGCAGAGTGGGAAGGCGCGCGCAAGCAAAACGGAGAGCCCGTGGGGCACAGAAGCACAAGAGGAACGGGCGAAAGAACGGACCGGAAGGGGGAAGCAAGAGGTGGGGACTCCGCGAAATGCGTTAAGCCCTCGTGAAACTGCGCCGAGCGCCGAATGGCGGCTCTGCCGTTTGCGGGTGCAGCGACTGCTCGTAACCTCGTGTTGTGAGGCAGCAGCGCGAACGCCCGCCAGACCGCCCGCCGGGGCTGCCTCACGGAGTCTTCTCGACCACGTCCACCTCGCGAGAGAAGAGATTTGGCATGGGCGACGCTTAATTTCGTACTCTATTATACAGACCATTCATTGTCACTCGAGTTCCGAAAATTACGTAGAATGGATCGGCAAAAAAAGTACATAAATATGTAATTCAAAGGGAAACAATAGGTAATGAATATTTAAAAGGGATATATTATGTAAAAATACAAAAAGCTCTTAATTTTTAATTTACAAACGAAATAAATTTACACAATTTCAAATTTTATTAAAAATCACTTAAAAAACAATTTTAAAAACAAATATTGTTTGCACTGCTGAATTATTCTTTTCCCTTGGTACGATTTTCAGTTCTTTAGAGCGATGATACATTTCGTAAAAAGGTATTATCTTCACACGTCTGATACAACCAATATTTTTCGGTTATTTGGGTTAAAGATAAAGAATGACGCCCCTGATACTTTCAACACAAAAGGGAAATACCGTCAATGCTCACGAGCGTTTGGTACGAAATGCATGCAGTGCAGACGGAGATTAATCCAGATCGCATCTTCACATAGAGCATATCTAGTTGTAAGTACGCAATGCTCATTTTGCGTAAGAAAAAAGTATTCTGGTTTTTGAAAATAAATGAAAAGTTGATGTAAGTTTATAGAAAATAGGTAGAATAACACAAATTTTTCAAATAAAAGTACAAGAAAAATATACAAAATATGTAGCACTCCAAGAAATATATAAAAATATTTAACGAAAAATTTAGATGTGCTTGGATTTTCATGATTCGTTAAGGTCACAATTTTAAGAGCTAAATAAACAAAGAAATAGTAATCAATTACAAAGAAACGGACGCTATTTATAACTACGGTTTCTTAAACTATCTCATCTATGGCCACAAAGAATTCAGTATTGAGATTAAAATCATCCGCTCAATTATGCATAAATCATCTACACTATTCACTCAAAATATTTTTAAAAATCAATTTTTTTCTTCTTCAATAATAATAATAATAATAATAATAATAATAATAATAATATTGCTCTATTCTCGAAAATAAAAGCACGTTAGAACTTGTACAAATATTATTAAAAATTGTTTTTATAACCACTTTTAAATATGTTGTCTTTGAATTCGATTTACGAGCAATTTTAGTCATTTGAAGCTATATTAATAAAATATTGTTTTTGTATCACGGCATTCCAATGGTCAGCTTACGAAATTATAGACGTTAGTCAGTATTGTCAATTATTACGATGGAATTTTTTTTGTAAACATTGCATGTAATCTTTTCTGAGAAAAATGTTTGAATACTTTGTTTCGAAAAACAATGAGTATTAACTTTGTTTTGATAAAAAACAGAATTGTTTTTTGGTACAGTGTCACACGACAAAATTGTCATAGAAAACAAAAAATACCTTAAATGTCTTACGAAATATTAGGCATAGCTAAGTTTATTCTTTCCGACTTGCATATTCGAGATTACTAAAACATAGCATCACATAAGCTTATAAAATTGTATTTCATCATTACCTTTGTGGTGCGTTACTTCTCAACCCCCAAGATCTTACTGTGCAGATCCGAAAGCAACACGTCGTTCCGCCCTGTCTCTCCGCTCGCGCGCGGCGGCGTCTATCGACCGAGGAGCGCGCGGGCCGGAGGCAGATGCGCCAAATGACACTGAAAAATACACGCGCCGCGGCACGGCACGGGCGGGCGGGCGAGTGGAGTAAATCTCGGAGGTTGCGCTGGGTGTATTGAGCGGATTTTGTAGGTCTCTGCCTGAATAGCTACGAGCGAAGCTCGTGTTTCTAGATTTTACACAGTGCGGATGCTTTCCGACGTTCCTTCAGGGATACCTTATCAAAATCCTCATGTGCCTTCTGTGAACGGAAGTTAAATAACTGCCCGTAATTCTATTAATAATTATTTGTTTCAGTTTTGCACATAAAGTATATAGTCTTGCAGTAATTTATAAAACAATAATAGTTTTTTTGTGTTAAATTAATTTAAATTTATATTAAATTTAAGTTAAATTATAAACACTTACTTGTTACTTTTCACAGTAGAGGTAAATGACTGAAAAATTGTAATTAAATTACAAAAAATAATTTCATTTCGAAATTCAATTGATTAGTTTCAAAATTCTATAGTCGAACCTGTCTGTAGAAATAGACACGTAAAACTCTGCTAAAGGGAAGGCGTTAAAAAATTCGGAATGAGAATGTCAATGCTTAACAGCCAAAAAGAGTATAATTATTTTTATAACGTAAACTGGAAAGAAATTAAAATGAGCAATTTTATCAATTTATTTTATTTATTTCACTCGTGAATTCATTTCCTGTAAAATACTACTTATCAAATACAGTCTGTTGATTTCTACGACTTTGAAATGATCATTCACTTCTTAATGGGAGATATGATGTCTATGTATTTAAAACACTAATGCTTTTTCTTTATAAAACAATTTGAGCTTTTTATTCAATCAAATTTCGTTTTTCTTTAAATGAACGGATGTGTAATCTCTACCTCTTGTTAACATATTTCATAGTACAAAATATAAAATAAAATACTTTAAAATTAATCGAATGAACGAAAATTTGTTTTCCTTTTTATCGTTGTTAAGCGATTTGCAATGAAACTATGGTCAAAATTTAGCCATTTCGAGAAAGAAAACATGTGCTTGCGGGGTTATACACGTATGTTTGAGATGCAATAAAAACGAGTTTTGTATGTTCAAAAGTTGACTGTTTTTAAGACCAAAGGTTGCAGTGCAATGATTAACCTACAGTGATTTTAATGCGATTTAGTATATTTTGAGTGCGGTGATTGTATTATAAACACGATGACCTGCAATCCTGTGACAAACATTGCCCTTCATAAAAAAGACAATGATTATAATTGTATGTTAAGCACTACGTTTTTTAGTTAAGAATTACGCTTTTTTAGTTAGCATTACGATTTTAGTTTTCTAGGTAGTAAGTAGAATTTCGTGCAGTTGCTTCACAAAAAATTTACAGATCTTGGTAAAAATAAAAAAATTCATTTCCATTTTCAGAAAAATGATTAACTCATGGTTCTTCGTGATTAGCGATCAATTTTTTTCAGAAATTGCAAACTTTTTTCATTTCAATAGTACCGGAGAATGAGTACTAAATGACACGAAACAACATTTAGTTTTCAATTTTCCATATAGGGAATGTATCGGGTAACTTTTCTACAGCTCTTTGTGCGATGTATTGATAAATTGGTGCTTCCGGGAGCTTTAACGCCTAAGATCATTAGTCCCGTTAGTATAGAGCATGCTTTATCGTGGGATGTGGCGATGATCTTTCCTCACTGGAAGGGTTGATCGGGCGCCTAACTACACGTCAGTCTGCGATGTTTTCCCCAACCAGGTATCACTCAACAGGCGGGTCATTGCCTTGGGACAAGCTCAAAGCTCCCGACTGGTCACCAGGCATGTGGAGTAGTGAAGTGCATGTATGTGTTAGGGTTGGTACATAAGGTGTGAGAATAGGTCAAGGAAGAGGAAGGAAAGATCGCGCGCGGTCCGTGGCCCGTTTGTTAGAGTACTGCTCCGGCATTCGTCTGATGTTCATCGGGGAAACCACGGGAAACTACCCATCACAGCAGCCGGCTGCTAGAATTCTCTACACTGTGGCTGAATTTGACCTAAGTATCTACCTGGCGTCAAAAATCCTACGACCGTCGGGTCAAGCCGGTTTGTGCTATGTAATCGCAAGGGCTTACCGAGTAAGTGGATTTTTTTATATGAACTATTTGTTTTTGTTCTTCTAATTGTGTCTTATTACATTGATAGAAGCTATAAAATATTATTACAATTATTTGGCTGCACGAAAATACTCCTGCTTAATGCGAGACACTCTTTTCAAAGCACAGAGAGTACGTTACTTTTTATTCTTTGAACAATTCCCATGCAACAACTACTGCAATATACAATTCCGGGAAGTCGCGAAAACGCGATTTAACTGTTACTTCACAGCGAGCGTCCCCAAGGCGGGAGGGAAGGAGAGAGAAGAGAGATATTTCCACTTCGCAACAGCTCGACTTTCCTGTTTCTTCGTCGCTGCAGCGCCCCCGCCGCAGCAGCGCCGCGCCGCGGCGTCACACGAACAGTTTGCTTCGAGGCGCGCGGTATGCGACAAGTTAAGGCAGCTCATTCTTTATCTCGCGCCAGGAATACGTGAGGGTGGGCCGACGTGGAATCTCCGAGTAATGACCTTCCGCGGAAAGAAAAAAGTCCAACTTTTCTGGCCTCCCAGATTCGCGGTATAACTCACTCCCAAGATTCTCTGCGAAATTACCCGTTGCTGGCACGTTAGTATTTATGATCCGTTTAAGAGATAAAGTTTCTGTTGACGTGGTGCGGCGAGAAGTGCGTTTTCCGACGCTAACAGTGAAATGTGGTATGTGCCTCATTACTTTCTGCGGAGAGCGCGTGACCCTGCTTGCGGGGCAGCAGAAGTACGAAGAAATGTGATTTTAAGAAAGTGTAGTGCGTAATTCAAGTTAAGAGAGGAGGAAAGTTAAACCTTCTCTTGTAGAGTACACTGATGACATTAACGTAATTTTCTGAGTTTATCAACTTATCTTTAATTTACGAGTCACTTCTAGCAATTCTTTTCCCCGTGTTTCTTTTTCATTCTTTCAAATCTTGATGCCTTACGAACTATCTTCGTTCTCTTCTTCTTCTTGCAAACTACCTCAGGTCGTGTGTTTTTCTTTCGCTGATTTGATTACGTTTCTGCGTTCACTATGGAACAAGCCTTCTTTGCAAAGAGAGAATGAAGGTGAAAATTTAAAATTTGAATTCTTGATTACTTAATGAAGTTCATCGGACATGGCTGAGCTCATTGAACTTAACTCCAAAGAGTTCGTTGCTTTAATTTACATCCCCACCTTACTTTTGAGATACAGGAGGGAAAAGAAAAGCTTCATTTTTTATATTTTCGGAAAATATAAAGTATCATAGAACAAGAAAACGCGAGTCCCTAAAAATATTCCAGAACATTAACATGTTTTAATGATTTCCGCGTTCTTACTGTCTTTTCTCTGTTTAGGTATTTTAATTCAGGTGAGGAAGGTACTAAAAAAATTACGTGATCAAGATTTTCATATTTACGTGAAAAACAATAGAAAATATGTTTACATCATCCAATTGATAATATACTTGAACAATGTGCGATAAGGAATACATTGATTCTCACTAGTTCCACCATTTTATGACTTTTATTTGAAAATGTGATTTTATGGGAAAATATACAGCTTGAAGCACGTTTCAAGTTCTAAGATGTTAATATCAGAATTTAGGAATCATATCTAAGAATTCAATTGACAATGATATGTGTATACATATTTTCTTTCTCGCACAGCTTTTGCATAGAGGAAGTTCTGAAACGTTAAATTATGAAGCAGATATTTTCGTCAGAAAAACTCGTATTGTGGGTACCCTAAAAACTGATGTCTTTCTCCTATACGAAGTCAAAAAATTCCAATCTGTACGTTATATAGTAAGTATACATGTTTTGTGAGTACTTGATAGCGAAAAATTGTTTACAGCGAAACATGTGTGCTTCCGTCCACCTCCTTGCGAACCTTCTAGCTAGTGCGGAAATCGTAGACATGCGTTTATCAAAATTGATATTCCGCCATAGATATAACTGATGTCGAGTACTCTTGAATTTGGTGCGGATAGTTTGATTTGGGAGGATACTTAACAAGATTCCCCAATCACATTTATACGTTTTACTCAAAAATGGTTCAAAATTTTTCTTCAAGCATTTTCCTCTAGTAGATCTAAGTTTTGTTTGTGTTTCGGCTGTGTGCGTCGGCCCGTGTACGGGCCATGGCGTCCCGGCCTCGTGAACATGGGTTAAAGGGATACGTGTGGCGACACGAAGACATCCCTCAGCCTTATTCTGATCTGATCAACTTGACAAGTGAATTTTTTTGTCACACATATACTAAGACGTTGCAAGGAAAACGCGCCCTATTATCTGACCTGGAATCGAACCAGAGGTCTCGTCATGGAAATCAAGCACGCTGACCAATGAGCTTAGCCGCCAGGCCAATAGAGCCAAGTACACTTATAAAAATGGTTCTAATCCGATTTTCGTTTAATTCGCTAAGTATATTTCGAAAATTGCAAAATTTTAAACTTTAGGCGTTTTTCTAAAACCACAATATATAAAAAAGATATTTTGTAGTAAAAGCTGTTTTTCAAAAATTAAACTTAATGTACGGATATGTAGATTTTTGACAAAATATGAGGCGTTTTCGCATAATTGCGTACAGTTAAAGAAATATTAAAGAAGATTTTCTTGAAAATTTCTCCAAATTTTGCTTTTTACTTTCTCGTTTTATTAAGGAACTTTGTAAGAAGAGGAAGTTGTGTAATCGTTCTCCAGATAACGGCAATTTATTTTTATCTTCTAGAGTAAAGCATGCTTATGTAATGGGATGATAATAAATATAATATTCAAAATTGGATCAGATACAATTTTTTAAAATAAATTTCGTAAATTGAGGTTTTGAAATCCAGAAGAAAGATTGAAGAGCGGGATGGGTGGGTACTCAGAATGGATTGATGAGGGCGTCTTTAATTGTTCTCCCCGGCGTGGGCGTGGGCGGTGCGAGGGCGCAACCATCGGTGCGACGCGATGGTGAGTGTTGGACCCACCAGAACGAAAGGGGAAATCATAGCTTCCAAATGCCCTGGTTCTATAATGTCTTGTAATTTTCAAATATGTCTCATGTCTTCACAATATGTTCAATGCAGAGTAACAGTGCATACAGAAATTAGGCGCAGCAGCGTGGGTTTGATGTGAGTAGTTAACAGTGAAGACACCGACTGCACGTGGCTCAATTGATAGCCGATGGCAGTAAAATGGTTTGATACCATTTCATGGAAATGCGGAATACATGGAAAGATAGAATTTTTTGCAGTGTTTCACGAGAGTATTTTATATGTTGTTCTTAAGCAGTGTGCGCGTTACATTTTGGTTGACAATCTTTTGCGTTTTTGTGCCGCAGCATGCTTTCTATCGAGCGCTAGTAATAATTGTGTATCAAAATAACGGCATGGAAGACGATTAGCTCATGAAAATTAAAACACGATAATAATCAGTAATTTAAGAGGCACTTTTCATTTTTTCATCATTTATACGACATACGTGACATTGATTTTCTTATCAGAAAAATGCAGTAATCGGGAATCGAACACGCAACTTTGAAACTAGTTGTCGTGCTAAAACGTCGGTAGATGCGTAATACAAATGACTATCGCAGCAATGGTATTGTACATAAATTATTCAACAGAAATGAATCTTTTCGTACGGCTCTCGAAGCTTTTTTCTCTAAATCACGGGAAACCACGGACGAAAGAAATAATCACTTGAAAAGAGCAAACAACATCTCGAGGAAAGAGCATTTACTCTGTGAACTCAACTTGAGCCGCCGAGTGAAGTCGCAGCTGTTCCCATTGACTTTCATGCGGACGGCGCACATTACAAAATCTGTCATTCATCGTCTTTCAAATTACAGGTAACTCAGTGCTGCGACTTGGAGGAGTGCTTTCGGTCCTTCAACACAGCAGAGTAAAGATTCCCGAAGTAAAAGCAGTTTCGCGGATGACTTATTCATGCGATTTTTTCACTTTTCACTTTTCATCCAGTTCTGCTGTTTCGAAAGCTGGTCTGTGTTGAAAAAAGTGATTCAAAGTTTAGGAAAGAAATAACCTCACGGGAGGAAGTTTACAAACTGAACTTCTTCACTTGGGCATGGATTCGAGGTGAGAGCCAGACACGAGTATCAAATGTATTCTAGTAACGTAGTTTATGAAATGAACAATTTACTCCAGTCCAATAAAAAGTTGAATCATGTATTCGTCGATACAATTATTTAAAGAAATATTGATTTTAAATATAATAATTATTGTTTAAAACATTTATTTTATAAACAATAATCTCGGTTGTTGACCACGTTTCTAATCTTAAAATGAGACATTTCTTCGATGTTTCTAAAACACCATTGTATTATTAAAGCCTTTACTATAATCTAGCGTTTTTGAAGAATTGTATATCTCGTATGAAACGTGTTAATTTTCAAACAAGCAGCGCATTAGGCGACATCATTAACAAATCCGGTGTACCCTGCATTGTAATTAAGGGCCGCCCTCCAATTACCTCCCGAGGATTATCTCGCCAAAGCGAGACCCTGACAGCCGCAGAATGGCTGCGAGCAATGGCGCGGAAGCGCGCCGTAAGAGGTTCGACACCTGACGCGTTGGATTCCCTGCCTCCCATCGCCCCCCGACGCGGAGGGCGGAGAGGCTGCGCGGAGCGCCGCAACTGCGGCGGTCGCCCGGCGCGCGTCACACGGTGTCACGGGCGCCCGCGCTCTGTGCTAAGTGGGGTGGCACGTGGGGGAGGAAAGGAAGTTACGCGGTGGTGAAAAGGGAGGGAGAGGAGCAGAAGGAAGCGCTTGAAAGGAACATCTATGGCATCTACGACAGCGAAGAGGAAAGAATAGGTAATGTAAAATGGAAGGGTCTACGAAGAAAGAATGAATAAGAAAGAAACAAAGGAATTAAGGAAGGAAGAAATAGCAAAATGGAAACGAGAAAGAAAGATAAGGACTTGAAATGATGGTTAGGCAATTTCGGATTGAATATACATTTTGAGGATGTGTGTGTGTGTAGGAGGCATACAGAGAGAGAGAGAGAGAGACAAAGCGAGAAAGAGAGAGAAGAGAGAGAGAAAGAGAGGGAAAGAGAGAGAAAGAGAGGAGAGACAGAGAGAGAGGAGAGACAGAAAGAGAGAGGAGAGAAAGAGAGCAGGGAGAAAGAGAGAGGAGAGAGAAAGAGATGAGATACAGAAAGAGAGAGGAGAGAGAGAAAGAGAGGAGAGACAGAAGAGAGAGGAGAGATAGAAGAGAGAGGAGAGAGAGAAAGAGAGTAGGGAGAAAGAGAGAGAGATAGATAGATAGAGAGAGAGAGAGAGAGAGAGAGAGAAAGGGAGAGGAATAGACGGAGAATGGTAATATGAAACGTAGGTAGAACATTAAGTAGGGAAGAGTTAAAGAAGAATGAGTGGTAGAGTTATAGAGAGAAGACAAAGACGAATGCAACGTAGAAATTCCAAAAGAAGCAGGGCTCCACGTATGGAGCAAAAAGATAAGCTTAAAGCGAAGATGGTATAGGAAGGCCCGCCGTAAGAGGGAAATGAGAGCGTAGAACACGGAGACGCAAGTGCGAACCAGAGGACGAGAGCGGAGGAAATCGAAGTGGGATCGCGTCACGTAGGAATAATGGGCGGAGGAGAGGGGGAGGGCAGAGTGGAGGGTGTACGAGGCGCGGGGAGGTGGGAGGGGGTGTCCCCGGTAGATCGCCTCTTGCTCGCTCGCCAGCGGTAATTATTGAACTGTTGCAGACCCAGAACACTGGATCTTGGCCAGTTGTGGCGCATCTGACCGCGGCGCTCCGGCGCAGCTGCCAAGGACATGGGCGGCGATAACGCGTGATAATTATCGGCGGTCGGCGGCGTCGGCGCGATGTCGATGCAGGGGCGGGGCGGGGCGGGGCGGGGGCGGGGCAGGGGCGGGGTGGGGCGGGGCGCGGCGGCGGATGTCGATGCAGGGGGACGCGCGGGGCGGGCGGAGTGGCAGCGGCGCGCGTTTGGCAGCGCGGGCCGGGTTGGTGGGAAGCAGTGGGTGGGGCCTTAGGGGGCGGCGTGATGTCGAGCAGGGGCGGGCTCGAGAGGAGGCGGGGCGGGTGGGCGAAGAGTGGCGGGTGGAGGGGTGCGTGCGTTGGGAAGGCGAGGAGCGAAAGGCGAGGAGGGGAAGGCGAGGAGGGGAAGAGACGGAGGCAGCGAAAGGGTGGGGCTTAAAGAGAGGTGCGTCGGAAGGGCGTGACGGGGCTCGCGCGTGCGGGGTTTGAGCGGGGAAGCGACGGTGGGGCGGGGTAGTTGCGGGTGTGGAGGGCTGGTCGGAGCGGGATGGGTTGGTTAGAGGGGGGACCAATGACGAAGAGAGTCGAAGGATAGAGGGGGGCGTGATCGCTTCAACTCCTGGGGAATGGCAGGCATAGGGTGGTGGTTTCAGTTCGCAGACAATATGACAGACAGACGTGCGCTTTGCCGTTGAAATTGTCTCATTAAGGAGCACAAGCTCTCCAATATTCCCTGTGGACTAGCGAAATCAACTTTGGTTTTAAATAATTATACTGCTGCTGCATTGTTTCGACAGTAAGGGACATTAGGGAATTCTCCGTAACTGAGAGTTTTTACTGTAATACTTCATTCTTTTAATAGTAATGCATCAAGACAGCGATGTGTAATAATACGCCCCTACGTCTATTTATTTTGTGGTGATTCATTATTACCATTGGATTTTAAAGGAAAAGTACAATAAAAGGAAATGTCTTCGTTTGAATTATTTCCTTATTAGCGTGTTCCATACAGCCTTTTTCTTGGATATCCTATAACAAATTGAATAGCATTGTTTCTTTTCATCTGGTTTTTGGATACCAATGGTCATCCCATTGTGTGTGGCTTTCGGTCGACATCATGAAAGCAATTACATTTGAAATTTAAAGACGCAACCGTTTTAACATTCAGAAACACAAGGCCGTCAAGGTTCAAATACGAATGACACTAAACTGCACGCATCAAACAGATGTTTATTCTGATGGACGTATCTTCGATGAGTTTTAAAAACGTTTTCCTCTCTCAAATATTAATGCGTTTTTCACAATTCGTATTTGTTTTTTGAAGCTGATTTTCCTGTTTATGTCAGGATACAAATTTTCTGACAGTGACTTCTCTGTTAGGGGTGTGACTAAAGACTCCGAGTCAAAGTTCACAACAGTTTTAGAACTGGTTACACATAATGTAACTTAAAAATCTAGTTACACTTATTGAACAATATTAACGTAAACTCTTTGGAACCTACGATTCTTTTAAACCAAAGCTTCATATTCTGCAATTTCTAACGTCCACGCTTTCAAATAATTTATACAAAAGTATTTATGTTTAATCAACGAAGTGCAATGTAATGATTGGAAATGGAGGTAACCATATCCATGAACCACATTCCACATTTCACTTTTCAAACGTGCTCCAGAGAGGTCGTGCCGTGGTGTGCCCCTGAGAGCCCGCGATCGCGAGGCGACGTGGCGACGGATCACGCCCGCTTATTGGCCGCGGCGGCGCATTTGGGGCGCGTGGGCGAGCGCTGAAAGGGCGCCCTCGCCCTTCATCTGCCCGAACAGAAGTCGCCCTCGCGCCAGCCCTGTGAAAGGGCCCCGTCGCCTGCGCGCGCCCAGCCGCCATCCGTCCTCGCCCTTCGAGGCGCAGCGGCGCGGGCGGAGGCGAAATCGGATTGCGGGCGCCTTGATTGTCGTCTAGGGTGATCGGTGCCTACTGAAATGGCTCTTTCTACGGCTTTCTATGCCTCTTCTCTGTATTTCTTGAGCTTCAGGTATAGAGAGTGTAAGAGATTGAATGACATCAATGCCATTCAGTGCTACCACGATTCCATCTACTAATTCAGGTTCATATTACGATGTAATTAACTTCGGACGTATTTGTCGAGCAAGAAGTCTCTCTGTCGTCAGAGCTCTGATAAGGAGTGGAATGAAAAAATCCAGTTCAACTGATTAGAAAATTAATAGTTACGTACAATTGGTAGATATTTCCTACGTACAATTGGTAGATTTCCTATTCATGTGTAGTTAGATTTAGTTGTAAGATTAGCATTTAAGTTAAATATAAGTCATAAAAAATACATATGATGTAGTATAAATAATACTGAACTATGTATATTCGTTCAATAATAAAGTTATATTATATATTATTATACGTACAATTGGTAGATAATATTAGTTTATACTGATTGGAACCTGCAATTCCGGGAATAGAAAGCCATCAATCGAGCAATCTGCCGTATCATCTTCCTTTGATGGGATGAAATAGGTTTTTGGCAATTCGCAATGCGTTCATGTATTACGGGTTGCTTCGCAGCTGAGCAAGAGGGAACCAGCAAGTCACGACGGGTCAAGAGGGGAATTCTGTGAGTTGTAGGAGAAAATGCAAAATTCGCAAAACGATGCCACAATTACAGTTGCGTTGAACAGTATTTTTACACTAAATTTCATTAGAATATACAAAAAAATCTTGCATTATTTTTTTATTTAAAATTTAAAATCGAACACATATTTCAAATTAAATTTAAAAATAAAACAATACTTTAATTGTGAGCATTAAAAACAATAATTTATCAAACGTTTAAACATAATTTCATAGTGAAATATCATACTAGTAGAAACATAGAAAACAATTACAGTCCCTCACGAAAAATTGAAATAATAGTCAGGTATATATACGGTTCGGCAAGAAAACAAGACGAGATACTTTAGATGTAATTGTTTAGATATTGGATTAGGAGACTTAAAATGTGGAAATTTTAAAAATTGATAAAGTCTCTAAATCAACATTTCTACAATAAAAGAGATAACGTAAATGTGGACGGAAACATTCTTAAATGAGAATGTAACGCGTTTAAAATGTGACAAACTGGGACTGACGGCCAGAATGACCTGACATGTAGACCACACGGATATAAATGTTTAAACTTCGCTTATGTCTGTCTACTACTTGTAGATTCTCACAAAATATGTGTATCACGAAATATATCGTCTGTGACTGGAGTATTCTACAAAGACTTTTTAATTGGCTTCTAAGAATTACGCGTGTGAGGATCGATTTACTAGCCAGTGTCAATTGTGGTCTCTTCAGCAAGAACGCACCAACTCACAAGTCCATCATTGAATAGCTATTTTTGCCAACAAAACGAGTGGTTATCATCAACCACCCATCAGGTTTTCCAGATTTATCCCCTCGCGACTATATTTCGTTCCCAAAGTGGAAATTGAAGATGAAGGATGAACGGTACGAGTCGGTACAGGTGATCGAAACAGTGTCAATAGAATTAAAGTGTTGAAAGAGGGGCATCCTAGAAGGTGTTTGAGGTCCTGTATACTCGTTGCATTGTATCGAATTAGTAGAAATAGTAACATAGATTGCATGCGAATTTTGGCAATTCCTCTAAGGGTATTCATAGTAGTTGGGTGCCAGTCTTGTTTTCTTTTGAATTGGGAAAGAATTAGAATAACGGTAGAGTTTAGGACACTTCACAACGCGCGGTTGGATCTAGCCCATATGAAACAGTCAAGTTCGTTTTGTTGGAACAAATTTCACCTGAAATTGTCCGGAAAACAAACTTGCACCTTCTTGGTGCATGACAAGCGACTTTTACTCTTAGCCACGAGTTGGATTTGTATGGAATTATAGAGAGACCATGTATAAACTTGATACCAAATATTGTTATATCCTCTGTGTTATATTTTCTGTATGCCAACAATGCTGAAACATTTCGAATGAACGTGTATCGAGGAGTTACGACGTCACATCACGACACATCACGACGTCACATCACGACGTCACATCACGAGCTCATATCTTTAAAAGCAAGTCTTGATCACGCCATTGCCGCAGACGTCGTCTGCGCTGAGGCGAGCTCGCCAACAAGGCGGCCCTCGTTACGGCGCCCTCGGCCGCCTGGAGAGCGCGCGGGGCGGTGCAGGGGGCCTTGAGGAGGGCGCTGTCGCGGGAGAGGGCGGGAGCAGGTGGAGTGCGGCGCTCCTCGCAGAGGGGATGCGGCGGAGGGGGCGCGAGTGAGTGTGGATGGCGGTTTCATGAAGGGCTACGAGCCAAGGGCGGTGCGGTTCACCTGCCCTTCGACTGCCTCGCGGGTTAATTGGGCGTAGTCGTCGGGATAGGGCGCAAGGCAGCCGTCGTTAAGTATTGGGGCGATAGCGTTGCGATGATAGCAAAAGAACGCTCGTGAGTGGCGACAATTGGCAGAGTAGGTTGAAAAAGAGGTGTTGCAAATAAGATATCGAGGGTCAGTATAGAGGAAGTAGAAAATTTCAAAATGGAATGAACTTATATGTGCGATTGATTGTGATAAATGTAGTGACTATTAAATGTGAATGGTTAGGGAAAATACTAGGCTGGGCAATTGCGTTGGTTTAGACGTGGGGATGATGAAATGGGAAAATACCGCTGAAGAGCTAGAGAATGACATGAGATTGAGGCTCTTAAAGATACAAGACTAGATAATAACATTATAATTCTCAAGGGAGGTTGTGGGCAGTTGTGAATCATAGCTCCGAGAACAGAAAGACCATCACAAAGATGGCGAGAACTCCGCAGAGTAACGTTTCTGTGGGGTAAGCGGTAGTCGAGATGGCGATTAAAAAAATATATATGGAGGTAGAGATGAAGGGGGAGTCGATAGTGAGGGCGTTGTAGTTGTGTATCACGTGATAAAAGATCGAAGCGAAGTGAAATAGAGTGGAATGAAAACAGAATGAAGTGAGAGAATGTGCAGCGAGATGTCTGACGAAAGACGACTAAGGGAGCAGAAAGAACGACTCTAAGCCGAGAGATAAAAAGAAACAAGATGAAGAGGGATGGACGGGTGAAGAGAAGAAGGAATAAGCAGGAATTCAAGAGGTGGTGGGTCAGGTGAGACGAGAGGAGCTGAGCGCAACGGTTCAGTTGAGACTTGGCGAGAGGAGGTGTCGCAGGGGTAGAAATCTCAAGGACCTCAAGAGGACGCCTTCTCACGCACCCTTCTTTTATTCGTGAGTGAAGTCCCGTGGCCGCTTGCTACTTCAGAAAGAAGTTGAACTCTTCCAGCACTCATCTCCGCTCCCTCAGCATGCGGGCACTCCCATTGCAGTCTCCATCTCAACCTCCTTATATTTTGATGATACGTCGACTGAGAGAAAATCAATAATAATAATAATAATAATAATAATAATAATAATAATAATAATAATAGTATTATTCTATTTTCAATACTGCATGCGAACCTACGTATATGGTTCATTGAAATGGAAGGAGTAACTTGAGAAAAATATCGAGATGAAATGGATATTCTGAAATCCTGTAATCATAATTCAATATAATGACTAATAGAACAAAATTCAATTTATTTAATACATTTTTTAATTTTCAACTTCATTGCCAGTTGAAGGTGCAAACACCGCATGCTCTAAGGAACTGTTTTGCAATATTAGTAAGATCCTGACTGGTCCAACTATGCGACATAGTCGGTGACGCAGGGAATTGTTATAGATTTTGATGTTCCATCATTCTTCCATTTCCCTCAGTCTCATGCCCTTGGCGTTTCTTTCATATCTGCGTAACACCGCCGCGTTTTCTGTCTCCACATCGGCTTTGAGCGCTCTTCTTGAGAAGTGTGCTCCTCCGGCGAGTCCGTTTCCGTGAGGGGCCGCGCGGGTTAGAATTCCGTGCGGGGGCGGCACCTGTTACGAGTCAGCCGCTGGCTGTCCCTCGTTTCAGCGAGAAGATCTCCCGATACGCCTCCCCGCTTCCGGCCGCGCTCCCTTCTCTGCTCTGGTTTCCCGCTTGCAGGCTCTTTGTTCTACCTGCCTCCGATGACCGGGGAGGGGGAATAATTGCTTGTGGCTTCTGAAGGGTGCATCGCTTTTGGGTCGTCTCATAGGCAAACTTAAAACGCGCTCTCCAATGCCACCCACCATTGGTGTTCCGCAGGGTGGTGGAAAGAGAACTTTCCATGGTTAAATCCTGTTTCGTCCATGTGGAATTGAGTGGTGCGCAAGAAGGTTTTACGAGAGTTTTTTGTGACTCCTTTCATTGCTACATCTTCATTTCTCACTACTTCCATTATTATTCATAAATATGTTATCTTCCTTGGTGTCATCAGAAGCACTCATTTTAAAGAGGGATGATTTATCATGCAAAATAAGTAATACCACAATGTGTTGTAGTAATTTTGATCTAGAAACGAATACAAGTTTATCATTATTTAATGAAATATTGAATCATGGCATTTCGTTTTCCTTATCATGTGATGTTAACCATCGTACCATATCTTGGGTCACATGGGACCCCATCTTTATTAATATGTCAATATTTTTCTGAATATTTGCAGAATAATTTCAGTCTTCTAGATATAGCTTCGTGCACATATTAAGCAAATCATTTTCTCATAGTTTACAAAATTTTATTAGAGAGTTATTAATTTGTTTCGTTGCATGAGACCAGTTTGACCTATGGTATACGTAAAGTAACGCATAATATTTTCCATTCTCACTTAAAATATCTGATCACGATCTTCCAATAAAGGTGTCTGATACTCTTAAATTTATAAAAATAATTTATCTCAAAATAATTTTTATAATCTCTTATTAATATTTTTGAAGTATTATGTATCACAAATGGAGGTTAAGTATGGTAGAGGGTATTCCACATATGAACTATTTAATCCGAAGAAATTTTATTTATAATGTTAATGAAAATAACTTATGAAATTTATCCTTACGTAAAATCAATTACACTCGGTATATTGCCATGTATATTCGTGTTTACTACTTATAATTGTCAGTAAAGCTTGGGGTCCTAAAATATTCCAGGTATAGTACTTGACAGCAGGTAAAGCAACTTGAGGGCAATCCAATGGCTCAAAACATACTTCCAAGAAAGAAATCGTCGAACTCGCATTGGAACGCTTGAAATGCTGAATGTTAAAAAATACGTTTTCTGCTCGTGGTGTTTCGTGCTTACATTTGGTGCATTTTCCGCTTCAGTGAATTCAGATAGATCTGCCGACTCATCCCGGGGCTACCAATTCCTTCAAGGCCATCTCGCTCGCGCCAGAGCCGCATTTAGGATTCGCTTCCTGCATCACCGCTCGCGGTCCGTCGAAGCCTTTGTCCAGACGAATTTTATGAGCGGCCTCGCCGATCCCACGATAAATTCCTCTAACCCCTTTCCCAATAAAGGAAAAGGCAGTTCGTCCCCAGGTACAGCGGGGCAATCCTACTAAGAAAGGATTTACGATGGACAATTTATGGTAAGTAATCGCTCTGCTGTTTGGGATTATGAGCAAGTCGACGACACGCTTGCCGAGGGAATACTTCTTTCCTAGAAGGAAAAAATGAGGTTCCGGCCTTAAAAATGTACCCGAAACATTCGTGTCTCGTTGAGACGGCGACGACGGGGCATACCCTGCGAACAAGCCGAATTCGTCCAAGTTTAATATTTACGAGTATTTCAGGCATCATTGAGACGATAAAACCTTTCATGCGGAAGGCAAGCCTATTGAGGATCAGGTTACTCAACCCATGGAAGATTGTTAAAGTATAGTACACCCTATGTAGACTGTAAAAATAATTGTTTGGTCTTAGTTGAATAATAATGCATTGTAGCAATAATGCATTAAAGAAGTACTAAATATCACCAGACTATACAATATTCTCAAACAAAATTGCATATGAAATAATCCTTGGGTCCAAATTCTCCTCACTGGTTAAACATACCGATTATGTTGAATAAACAAAACTACTACGAAAATAACATTATTGCTCATAAATGTTTCAAATAGTAATCATAATTAATCAGCCAAAAATTGTATTTCTGATATTCTCAACCGTTATCTTTCTGGGAGATTACATTATAGTTTGCAATTCCTTTACATGGATTACTTTATTACGAAGACTAAATAAAATTGTCTCTGATGATTTATACTGTCTACTTTTATTTTTATTGTACATTCATAAGCGAAATTGATACTCCGGCAATGTGTCAGAAAAATCCCATAATTCCGATTTGCTGTTATCATTCGGTGCTATTGTTTAGGCACAATCTCGACAATAACAACACAATGCATTTTCAATTATTTTATATATTTTCCAAATTCATTATAAATTTTTGTCATCATTAATATTGCAGTTTTTATTTCTAAAATCCACATAAACAGGCTTTACACGTACTTACATAAAATAAAATTGCAAACTTTTTTTGTTGTATAACTTCGAGTTCGAAAACTACAACTATGTCTATAAGTTATGTGATTGTTTCATCGCAAATGCCATGTTGTACTTGTCAACTATTTGCGCCACAAGTACCTAAAATACTGTTGCTGACTTCAAGCATACTAGAAATAAATGTTCCATACAAACGATCAGTTAGAATATAAGAAGATGAACAGACATGTTACGCTCTTTGTTTAAAATGTAAATTAAAACCATGTAAGCACCATTGCAAAGTGCCATTATCGCCTCTTATTTCAACATCAGTCATTTACATTAGTATTGTTCAGGTCTGTGCGATCGAATATTAAAAAATCAGTTATGTAAGTGAAACTGTGACAGAAAAACTTTATGTTTTGAAAACAAACTTTACGAGAAAATTTTACACCAACCCCCTAGAGAGCAGTAAGAACAAAATAGAGTATGAGAATTCTAAAAATAATTTGCTCAAATGACAATGTTATGAAATGACAAATGACAATTCATTATCTACATCATCGAATTTGGAACAGTTATAAAAATTAAAATTAAAATTCTGAGCACAAATGGAAAACCTTGACTTTAAATTGCACTCAAAACTAACAATAGAAAAGTTCAAAGTACTTACTTTTCATCATATTATTTGCTGTAAGTTATTTTGTAAGGATGGAAAATACGATCATATTCAGTATGTTTTTATTAAGATTAAAAATTTAGTAACACAAAAACAGAAATTATATAAGATTAAAAAATGGAAATAGCTGTTTGTAGTACAAATCAGCTTACATTACAAGTGCATTCTGTTGAAATAGAAATACAAATCACAAAAAAATCATTCTGTGTTGCAATATAAACGACTTTTTTACATACAAACTTTAACATTGTAAACTTCAATAAATCCTTTTTGGATTGTAAAGTAAATTATTTTAAATATTTTTGTTTATCTGGGCAAGCCTGTCAATCGTGATTATTTGGCATTTTGAAGTATCAACCGTAATAACAAACACCAACAATGTTAGAAATCTAAATTTTCAACACTTTTTTCAGTATTTACTGGGTATAATTTGTACTTATAAGTATTTACATAGAGATAATGCATATGAAATATACATTTTTTACGTTGTATTCGTAGTGAAACACATTTCTACATCACCAGCAATTTATTAGTTTATTATTTCCCACATTTCAACAGTTTCATCATTAAATTATTAATAATTGAATATTTTAAGCTAATAATAACATTGTTATTTATAATAATATTTCATATCATAAATTGGTAGATATAACAAATTCATTTTTGAATCATCTCTAGGTTTCTAAATTACTTCCGAGTTAATATAGACACGAGATTTGTATTCAAAATTCGCACAGTAGAGCGGTTCGAAAACCTAAAAACGATACCTAAAAATAATAATACTGTCGTGCGAGTCCCCTATTTTGGGATTTTTATTCTCTTTGGAGAAAGTGTTCTGCGGATAACATCATTTAAGGGGATTTAGGTTTTAGTTCATTGTCTGATTTATTTCAAGGAATATAAGATCTCTTTAAGGTGTTGGAATTTAATCGTGGTAGATCAGTTGGCAGTTTTGCGAAAGTTGAAATAGCGGATATGTAATGCATTATTTTATATTCTAAAAACCCTGGATTTCGATTTTTGAAGAAATTGACATGTAATTCATATTTTGCGATCTAACTCACAATCTCAAAATAAATTTGAAGATCTGAATAAATTTGTCTTGCACTATTAGTGATCTTCACATCTCTGGATCAAAAACCTTCAGTCCATCGGGTTCTATAGTGTCCTGCAATCTCCGATACTCCGCAAGTCTCCCTAGTCGCTAGTTTCCAGGAGAGTGGATCTATTCCCTTTCTGGGTAGTCCATTCATTATTTTTGATGTCAGGTTGTAAACCACCCCTCGTCTTTTAATGATAATCCATAGTCCCATTTCTGACTTTATTTTCGTGTTTGTGGAGAACTGTCAAGATGTCTTGTGCACACATTTTCAATTAACTAACCGATATTGAATAATAGGAATATTCTTACAGAATTAGCTGTGCAGTCATGTATTTGGATGCTATAGTTTCAACATTTCTCGAGTTGTAGCCATACCTCCATTTAACTCGAGACTCATACTGGAATGGCGGGCATCAGAAAACTGTACGCAGACCCTCTCATAGAACGTGTTGATACTTCGTGGTCTTGAAACTCCATACTTAAAACTATACGATCTCAGAAACTACAGTTATAAATTATATGATTATTCAAGTTAAGGCTAAATATTAGTGTTTTGTAAACATCTATCAAAGATGTCATTTGTTGTTTTCTTTTAAAATAGAGATTTAAACCCTTCTTTGTTGTGATCGATTTTATAATGAAGTATTATCGAAGGTCACATAACTATTTATTATGAATTGTAAAAATAATGTATAATGGATGAAATAAATTAAATGAAATATTATAAATTGAATCACATATTTTTATTTTAAATTTATTGTGAATTGCAAAGATTTTTCACATATATTGACTATATTCTACATTTTTGAAATGTTCTACTATTTAACTCATACATTTAAAAACACTTGAAAAATTAATGCCATGTAAATAAACCAGTGTTTGCGGAAAATTGGCAACGGCGTTACATTCAATTTTCAGTCGCGCGTAAATAGCACGTCCTTTCTAAATGTTTCAGAAGCTTCACTGAAGAGTAGCCTCTCATAACACCGTGGCTTCGAGGCAATGCCGGTAGTAGATGCTTCGTTATTAAATCTCCTCTCGTGACCATGGTCTGGAATCGTCTCGCCTGTCGTTCACCTCAGTTCACGGAGCTCAAAACAAGGTTATAATCGTTCGAGTAATAGGATATCGATTCCAGCGCGCCAAGGCGGGTCGCGGGAGCGGACCGGCGAGCGACAGTAGAGAGGCCGCCGCCGCCGCCACCCCCGCCGGATATTGTATTGAAATGCGGCCGCGCCGCCTGCTTGAGGCTGCTACCGTAGAGTGCGGAGGAGGCACGGGGAGGGGGCGGGAGGGGCGGGAGGGGGCGCAGCCGATGCGAACGTCGATGCCCCGCGGGCTCGTATCGATCACTGCGAAGAGGAGGGAGATGTGGAGGAGGGAGAAGGAATAGAGGTGGAGCCCTCTTGCCGTGGCTGGCGACCGCAGACAGAAGGATGAAGCGCGCC
Organism: Gryllus bimaculatus; assembly: GCA_017312745.1. Taxonomy (NCBI): domain Eukaryota; kingdom Metazoa; phylum Arthropoda; class Insecta; order Orthoptera; family Gryllidae; genus Gryllus; species Gryllus bimaculatus. The sequence continues at coordinate 324,367 of BOPP01000238.1, read as the reverse complement.
CGTGCGCTGACAGCTGGAATTTGAGGGCGGTGGGAAACAGGCGTCGAACACCGAAGGATCCTTCTGCTTGCATACAACAAAACAGTACAATGTTTGATAGTGATAACCGAAACTTTAAGATGAAAGATTTACAAATGTACAACAGAGAACCACTGCTGTCAAAGTGTTGCAGAGTAATACAGTTCAAGAGCAGCAAAAAGTATCTTTCCTAATATGAAATGGATCACTCAATAAATAGCTTGGTGACATTGAGAGATGACAGAAATAAAACTATAGTATTGTATAGTTCAGTACTATGCATAACCAAAATAGATGCGATCTCAACATTACATCTCACAAGGATTTTGGAAAGTAGAAGGAAAAGATGGATGATTAAAATCTTATATTGCGAAAAAATTACAAATATAATAATTAAACTCTTTGAATAAAAAGTGATACAATTCAACAAACGAATAATGCATATTATAGCGATATCTGAATTACGAACATTTAAGCTGTAAAATTGTAAAATTTGAAAGTGAAAATAACAATGAAAAATGACGAGTCTTAAATAGACTGAAAACAATATAAACATTATTTACTATAATTTTATGAATCAAGTCATTTCGGTGTCAAGAATTCAGTACTTCAGAAACCACTTTCCATTGAGTAATGGGATACTTAGCAGTGATACCAGGACTGAGGAAAACGTACTGTGAATTATATACGAGGGTTGCGGCAGAAGAAATTGTAACTATTTGTTGAAAAGAAAAGTTATCGAATCGCACAATTTTATTTGTAACGTGAATGAAATGCTGCAGGTCATCAACAGATGCGTCTGAGAGTACAAAGAGTAACGTGGAGTCAGTTCTCCGACTATCAACGTACTAGATGAACGTAACATGTTGCTAGCAACGCTCTTACTCCAAGACAGCCGTTATCCAGGGAAGACGTGCCCGAAAATATCACAGAGAATTGGTGGAATCTCTTCGGGAAAATGCTCTTCCATATCGGACAGTCGCAAGATGCACGGAAGAGCTTTGCGAGGACGCGTAGGAATCAGAGATCAGACACGCACATGACGACCTGTGAGTGTGCGGACCAATGTTGCACAGGCGGTAATCGAGCATCTGCGTAATCGGGCCCTTTAGAACGGATATGTAATGCTCTTGGAATGTAGTGAACTTGTATATGATGAAAAGCTTTGGAACGTGAAACGAGTACTGTCATTTCAAATATCTTAATAAATATGAGAACCACAATTTTTAAGTGTCGATAAATGTCCATGCACCTGTTTTATACCTTGTATTTTCATGTGAATCTTTCACATTTTTCCTCCCGAGCCCGTATCCTCACAAGAAAAAAAAATGGTTGCCATAACTTCTTCCCCGACACTCGCGTATGGGTGGAGAACTTTTAAGACTCGCTGACAGTAAGACGAGCGTCGCGACTGAAGATATGTTCCCACGGCAGAGCGCGACAGGAGAGCAGAGACGCACGACGACTGTGATTCCGCGGCGCTGTGGGTCAAGAAGACGCCGCATCGTTGCCCGCGTCGGCCGCGCCGCTGTCCTCCCGCCGTTCCCGCCCCTCCCCCCGGGA
>BOPP01000238.1:311992-322761 GCA_017312745.1 Gryllus bimaculatus | reverse complement strand
CCCAAAGAACAATCGAGCGCTGTCGACTCAGCTCACATTCGCCCCCCCCACTCCCTGCACCTCCATCCGGCCCGCCGCATTCGCGTTGGCGGATCGCCCCGCCGGCCGAAGAACGCTCTGCGGCAGCCGCGTCCCTCCTCAAGTGGTATCTCCTTTTGCTCTCTTTGCTATAACGCACACGTCCGGCCAAAGGGATAATGTATTTCAAATCTTTGAGAGTACTGAATAGGCAGTAAAAGCAAAGAGATACATCTCCACATACGAGCATATTATAGTCTTTTATACTAAAATAACTGTCCACTGTATAAAATCGATAGGTTTGATAATATTTTCTTTGACTGTAATGTTTTTAATATCGTTATTGATTTGTATGATATCATTTATTCGTTTTGTAAACGAATTGTTATTGAACCTTGCCATTTCTACATGACAAAACTTGCATGCTATCACTGAGAAACAAGCATCAGAATGAGTTTTGCTAAAACGTTTTTAGAACAGCGGATTGTATACATGTTTAAGAATTACGTACCTACGAGTATAGTTTTATAAATTCAATACAAAGCAGATTAAAAATACCCGTAAACATCATCAAAATTTGCAATTTCATGCTCCAATTATCCTTACTCTCATAAAAGACTTGTGTGTCTCCTGGCTTCTTCGTATAGTATTTTTTATAAATAATCTTGTACATTGAAGTGCTATGTTACCGTACCTGTAAAACGAAATGGGACAGTATTTTAGTACATTTTTGAGCGAGCTATTACATGTTTATTCATTTTCAATTTGTTGCTACTTTTCTACGTAGTCCGATTTTATCGTAGATAATTTCAATTGCAGGGTGACATCGCACAACATGCTGAACTACAGCAATATTTCCAATTGGTGGTACCAATTTAGTCGTTCGAAAATTGTTTCTTTTCCGGGGATTTTTTTAGCAACAGTATACTTTTTTCGGTACTATATATTGCACTAGAATGATAGACATGCTCAAATCATTAAAAGTTACATGATGCATCTGATATTCTGGTAAGATGTAGGCATCCTTCTGTATTCTTAGTATCTCACAATTTATCTGCTTGCCTTATACATAATTTATATTGATGTTACAAAATTTCCGAATATAATTTGCCATTGTATTTACTTTAGTTCATGTGTCGTTATGCAACCAAAAGAGATCACATGATTTTAAATAATTTATGGTGATTACGATGAGTTATTTATACATTAAAATGCGTATTACGCTCAGTGTTCCAATTCGAGTGGGAACGATGGTGAGAAGGCGTGTTAGCAGGGCGGATTCGCGAATCTACACTTTAAATGCAAATAATCTAATAAAATATTTCTGTAAACACTACAATCACGATACCGAACAACATTTCAATGCAATATGGATCAGCCTTAATGGTTGTGTATTAATGGTATTATTGAAAGTGCAAGTCAAAAGTCTGAACTAATCGAACTGCGTCTAAGTACTCTGTCCTCATAAATGTGTGGTTTTTGATTTCATTGACTGAAACGATATGCTTATTGCTATGGGCAAACCAATCGATATCACTAATGACACTACTATTGGGACTTATCGAATATGATAATCTTTAGCGTTAAATTTTATCTGGCTGTCATCCGTGTTGAATTCCTCAAAATACGAATATTATCATCATTTTCAGATTAAAAAAAGTTAAAACACCAATTCTTATCAGTTAACTTCGTGTATTTTTTACGAGTTATGGTTCATAAACAGTTGATTTGTATCTAATATGACTAATATTAATAATAACAGAGTTCTCTGCAGCAGCAAATTTACCGTCTCATTCCATTGATTATCTAACTACTGATGATATGTTTGTAGTCACTGTAATGCCGATTAATGACGTAGACAATTCAGAAATGTGTCAAATGTTAAAGAAAGACGATCGGTCACATAAACGAATTAGTCCTGGTTGGGAATAAGCTGGCTAAGACAGTTATTTGCTCGTTAAGAACTTATCACCTTGTACTATCGCTCTCGAGAATAATGAACTCGACAGGCAGCTATTTTTTTACCCCTTGTGAGATTAAATATTTTTAAGTGCAGAAATAGGGTTGAAATGAATATTCATTTCAGGTTTAAAGGTGCTACTATGATTGAGTTATTAGAACGAGGTGTAGGTTGAGGAAACCTTTTGTTTTCGAGGTATTCTTGTTCTGAGACCACGTGACGCCCGTTACGGGTGTGGCCGACTGCGAGGGTGGGTGCAGTTGCAGGGGGCCAGTGGCGCGGGCACATGATTGCTCGCGTGAGTGGGCGGCCGTGGGTGGAGCATGGGAGTTGTGAGGAGGGCGCGGTAGGACGGCGTGTGGGCGGCGGTAGAACGGAGCGGTGGGCGAGCGGCCGTGAGCGGAGCCGCGTCGGGCGGCGCGACTGGGTGAAGCGTGGCAGCGTGTGGGTATGTGTTCGGCGCACGTGAGCAATTCCGTTCTTGGGCACAAACTGTGCCGTGGCGGGTGGCGTTTGCGGGCCACGTAATGCGGAATAACGGGCGGTGCGTGAGTTGCGTGGGAGGGCGCGTGGCCCTCAAAGGAGACGCGCCGCTGACTACGCTGGGAGTCCTTGCGAAGCGGTCAGCGGGCCGAGTTGCGCGGTTGGGACAAGCGTCGTCTCTCTGCTCGCCGGCGCTCCTTGGGCGGTGGCCGCGTCGCACCACCCTGGCCCCGCTGCAGACAGGGCGGCTGCCTTTGGAGCCGGATCTCGCTGGTTGACTCTCAGGGGCGGGAACATAGGGACGGGCAGGGTGAGGATGGGTGGTGGATGGGGTCCGGTGCGGCGTTCGACGGGAATCACCCCCACGCGGCGGAAGTGGGAGTAGAAGTGGCGGGTGATGGGTTGAGGCAGATGGTACGGGGGACGAGCGAACGTAGCGGTGTTTGAGAATCAGAGAAGCAAGGTAGGGGAGGGCTGGAGCGGGGTGCTCGTGTACGGCTGGGTAAGGTAGGAGCAGAGTGAGCAGAGAGTGATTAAAGTGAATGGGGCAGAGATGCCGCGGCCACAGTGGGCGGTATGGGAGTGAGTGAACGCAGAGGCCTGGGGTGGGAGGCGGGGCAGTCTAGACAGGCGAGGGCGCTGCGAAGTCTATCTGTGAGGGCACACCGCCCTCACTTGGCGCTGGCGCCGCCACCCGAAATTCCGCTGCCAGTGGGAAGCGGCGCGCTGCGCAGGGCACTCGCTGTCGCCTACCAGCCGAGCTGATTAACAGGGGCGCACGCAGGCAACTCTGGAAATGAGAACGGAGCCATCGCCGGCATTCTTGCCGGTGTTGCTCGAAGAAGCGCGCTAACCACACGGAGACGAATTCTAGAATCAGCTCTGGATACGACACGGCTAGTTATCTACACCCACGGGTGACTCTATCAGAATAGGAAGAGTACGCAGGCGGGTCACTGCTTACGACCTAACATCAAAAGCCGTTCTAAATACTTGTAGTAATATTACGCAACCGAGCAGCGTGAAAAGTAACAATGATATCTTCAAGGAAGACATAGCGGCGGAAGACAGCAAGATGCAGTGCAAAAGACAGAAGCCAGAAAAAAGTATAAGTAAAGTACCTAGCCTGATAAAAGCCGCAAGAGAAAGATCAAGTCCTTTATATGTAAACTAGAAATTAATGTTTGCAAATCATGGACTTTTAAAAAAATAAATTATATTAGTTTTTTAAATTATATATGAACGACGCATACCATCAACACATTTTGCTGGAAACAACGCATTTCGTCTTATTTCTTTGGAAAAGAAATATTTTTAATGTTTCTCAGCTGATTCCTATCCAGTTATTGGACCATAAGTTTCCTATAGTTAGTATAGTTATGCAGTATCATTTTTCCTGCTCAAAATTTTTGGAGGAGTTGCAATTACTCCCCTTATATAGCGTGGTTCACTTATACCACCTAACCACCCGAGACAGGCAAAGAGGTGCTAGTGCGACTCCAGCGCCTTTGTCCGAAGCGAGGCGCGGTGGAAGACCGCCTATGACGGCATGGATGCTTTCTCCCTTGTCATCATCATGCTACGGTAGCTGTCGCGAGCAAGGCTCCTCTGGTGAACTTACGCTGACCAGAACGAGATCTGCATTAGGCTTCTAAAGAATTAGGACTTGAACGTGTTCGCCAGACGGAACACATACTGTGGTACCCGACACGGAAAGTCCAAGATTGGGCGATGCGCCATTCGGAAGTTGGACAAAAAGACCCAACAAAGGGAAAAAAAAGAGTGGAAGAGTGTTTAATCCGGAATGATTCCACACTACTCATAATTGTGACATTTGTTGAGCATTCACGCATAACATGATACTTATGGTGTGGAGGATGCAGTGACAACTATTCTGCACTTTTTGTGTAATACTTTTTTAAAACTGAACATTTCTAACTTTTACAACACAATGTGCAAAAACAAAACTTTAAAAAATATTGCTATAAAAAATTCACACTGAAATACTCTTAGACAATCTCCCTAACACATTCCTTCACCGGCTTATATCAGATCTTTTACCATACGTTCCATGCCGTCTTAAATCATAACGCCATAATTCTACTGGGTTGACCCGCACGTCTTGTCGCACACTGCAGTATATTAATGCAAATATACACAATCTTTGAGATTTTGCCACTCTAGCTTCAATCGACTTTACCTGCAGCCCGCGCATTATAGACCCATTATCCCGTTTACGCTTACGGTCCCCATGCACGTGTTATGCCTCCGCCGCGTTGTGAAGCTCACCAGCGCGCCCCCCTCCTCAAGTGCTCTCTACTTCGCCTTCCCCGCTTACCGACGAACCCCTGCTGCCCATTACTCCCGCTCCCCGTCATACCCAGACCCCTGCCACCACCATCCTGAGAGCCGCTGCCCCCGTTCCCGCCAGTCATGGCCACTCCCACTTCTGCCGCCCCCCTCTTGCTCCGTTCCCACCCGCGCCGAGAAGCTCCACTGTACCACGAGCACGGTCCTCCCCAACCCCCGGCTCGCCGCATTCACCCCCCCACCCCGCCATGACCTAGGCATGAGACACCAGCCCCCCACCCACGCCTTCCCCCCTCCCACCGCAGGCCCCCGCACCCTTCCTACACATTCTCTCCATCTGCCACGTCCCGCCCACGAAGCCACCCGCCCACGCAACCCCGCCTGCCACCCCCACCGGGCACGACCGTCACAGCCTGTGCCAGCCCGTCACAGCCGCATGCCCGCGCGTCCCGTCACTTCCGCCCGACCTCACCGCCCCGCTCGCCCCCACCCCCGCCCGACCCCCGCTCAACCCACACTGACCACACCCCTCCATTCCCCCAGCAATCTCGCGCCCTCCCCGCTCTGCGCCCTGCCGCACCACGCCGCCTCCCAGCGCCCCCGCTCCCCGCCCGCCGCGCCCCGATCCACCTGCCGCCCGCTGCATCCGCCCGCAGCCAAGTCGCGTCATCCCACTCCCGCACACCCTACAGCTGCCCACGCCGTCCCGGACTCGCCCGCCCTCTCCTCCGTCCCTTCCCTCCCCCCCTCCTTCCCTCCTCACCTTCCTTGCCCTCCTTCCCTCCCTCCCCTCGCCTCCCTCCCTCCCTCCCCCCTCCTCTGCTCTTCTCCAGCCCGCCCCCGCCCGCCCGCACGCCACCGCGCCCGCCGCCCGCCAGCACCGGCCAGCCGCCCGCCCGCCTCCAGCACGCCCGCGCCCGCCCGCCCGCCCGCCCGCCGCCCGCCGCCCGGCCCCGCCGCCCGCCCGCCCGCCCGCCCGCCCGCCCGCGAGCTAACCTTGCCATACACTCCCCCCCGTCCGGCCTGGCTGCCCGCCTTGTTCGCCCGGGATCCGTCCTGAGCGCTGCGCTCGACCCGCCGTGTCGTGTTGCCGCGCCTGTGATTAATAAGCGTACACGTCAGCCTGCCCACCCGGACCCAATGACCGCTCGCCGCCGCCCGCGCCGGTTTGGTTCTTCTGCTGATTTGCAGGTTTCGGCGGCGCCGGACTGTGTGCAGCACTGTGACCTGACCGCCTGCGCGCCCCCCGCCTCAGGCCGCGGCAGCCAGCAGCCCGGCGCCGCCCCGCCCCCGCCCCCACGCTCGGCGTCTTGCACTCGCCCGCCACCCTTCCCGCCCCCACCCCCGGTCTCACCATACGCGCCAAGCCGTGCCCTGATTCCCCACCCCCCCAACAGTCGATGCACTAGATTTGCGAGACCGCCTTGAGTAGCTCAGGGAGCAACTCGATGTCGACCTAGCAGCTGCCTCTCGACCATGAGGTAGCTGGCGTGATCCCGAAGGTAACAGATTTTATTGATCTAGCTAATTCCTCAGTAGATAGATGAATTTTACCAAGCTGTCCTACTTGCCGTAGTTCCCAGGCCCTGGCTCAATCGGTAGATATTTGCAGCTCTTAGGACCCACCTCTGCGTCTCCAGCATGCCAGTATTACGACGCGAATGCGGTACTTTCTCCTATGTAGTCCTCTACTACCCGGGCTTTACATCGGGCAGGGGCTGCGCGCGACCTCGTGCTGATTCCTGTTATCCTCACCCATCTCTCTCTTGGGTGTTATCTCTTTGCTTCTTTGCTATAACGCAGACGTCCGGCCAAAGGGATAATTATTTCAAATCTTTAGAGAACTGAATAGGCAATAAAGCAAAGAGATACATCTCACATACGCGCATATTAGTAATCGTTTATGTTAAATAACTGTCTACATGTATGAAATCGTAGTTTGGTAATATTTATATGATGTAATAGTTTAAATTATTGTCATTGAATTGTATGTATATGTTATCGTATTTTAACTATTGTTATTGAAGGATTGCTCCGGCCGACGGGGGAGCTCTGCGGCAGCGCGTCCCTCTTCAAGTGGTATCTCTTTGCTTCTTTGCGATAAAGCAGACGTCCGTCGAAAGGGACAATTATTTCAAATCTTTAGAGCACTGAATACGCGGTGAGGCAGTGAAGCAAAGAGACACATCTCACATACGAGCATATTAGTAGTCTTTTATACTAAATAACTGTCCACATGTATGAAATTGTATTTTGATAATATTTCTATGATGTAGTTGTTTAAATTATTGTTATTGAATTGTATGTATATGTTATCGTTTACTAACGCATTGTTATTGGAAACCTTGGCAGTTTCTATATACAAAACTTGCATGTATCACTAGAAACAAGCATCAAATGAGTTTTCTAAAACGTTCTTAGAACAGGGATTTTATACATGGTAAGAATTTACGTTCCACGAGTATAGTTTTATAAATATCATTACAAAGCAGATTAAAAATAACCGTAAACATCATAAAATTTTGCAATTCATGCTCCACATCTACCTACTCTTCATAAACACATGTGTGTCTCCTGGTTCTTCGTAGTAATATTTTTTATAAATAATAATTTCTACATTGGTTGCTATGTACACTACCTGTAAAAACAGAAATGGGACAGTATTTTTTTTACATTTTTAGCAGTATTACATGTTTTTCATTTTCAAATTTATTCTACGTTTCTACGTATGACGATTTATCGGATAATTTCATGCAGGTAGTGACATGGCACAAACATGCTGAACTACAGCAATATTTCCAATTTCGTGTCCAATTTAGTCGTCGAAAATTGTTTCTATTTCGGGATTTTTTTAGCGAAAGTATACTTTTTTCGAGTTTATATTGCATAGAATGATAGAATGGCTCAAATGATACAAGTTAATATTGCATCGTGATATTTCTGTTAATGTAGGCATCCTTCTTATTCATTAGTATCTCACAGTTTATCTGCTTGCTCTTATACATAATTTCATTGAATGTTACAAATTTCCAATATAATTGCCATTGTATCTTACTTAGTTCATTGTTTATGCAACAAAAAGGGATCACAATGATTTTAAATAATTTATTGGGTATTACATGATTATTTATACATTAAAATGCGTAATACGCTCAGTGTCCATTCAGTGTGGGGAACGATGTGTGAGAAGCGTGTCTAAGCTAGGCGGATTCGCGTGTCTAAACACTTTAAAATGCAAATAATCTAATAAAATATTTCTGTAAAACTACAATTCACGATACAGAACAACATTCCAATGCCTATAGGATCACCTATGGTTTGTATTAATGGGTATTATTGAAGTGCAAGTCAAAATCTGAACTAATCGAACTTGCTCTAAGTACTCTGTCCTCATAATTGTGTGCGTTTTTGATCATTGACTGAAGATAGCTTAATATGCTATGCAAACCAAATTCGATATCATAATGACAACAATATGGGACTTCAATATGATAATCTTTACGGTTAAATTTAATCATGGCTGTCATCGTGTTGAAATTCCTCAAAAATACGAATATATCTCATTTTCAGATAAAAAAAGTTAAACAACCAATTCTTAATCAAGTTAACTTCATGTATTTATTTACGAGTTTAGAGTTCATAAACAGTTGATTTTATCTAATAATGACAATAATAATATTAATAATAAAGAGTTCTGCAGCAGACAAATTTACCGTATCATTGCATTGGATATCATAACTACTGATGAGTACTGTTGTAGTCACTGTAATGCCATTAATGACGTAGACAATCAGAAAATGTGTCAAAATGTAAAGAAGACGATCGGATCACATAAAACGAATTAGTCTGGTTGGAATAACTGGCTAAGACAGTTATTTGCTCGTTAGTAATTATACACTTGTACTATCGCTCTCGAGAATAATGAACTGACAGGCAGCTAATTTTTTTACCCACTTGTGAGATAAATATTTTAAGTCAGAAATAGGGTTTGAAATGAATAATTCATTTCAGGTTTAAGGTGCTATATGATGAGTTATTAGAACGAGGTGTAGGTTGAAGGAAAACCGGCGTGGGCGGCGGGGGCCGGCGGCGCCGGGCTGCTGGCGCCGCGGGTCTCTGAGGCCGGCGGCGGCAGCGGTCGGTCACAGTGCGCACACAGTCCGGCGCTCGCGCGAAACCTGCAAATCAGCAGAAAGACCAAATTCCGGCGCGGCGGCGCGGCGTCTTGCCGTCCGGTGGGGGCGACGTTCGCTTATTAGTCAAGGCGGCGCAACAAAGGGCCGGGCGAGCGCAGGCAGCAGACCGTCGCCGGCGCAGCGGGCGGCAGGCAGGGGGGGCAGAGGTCGTGTCGCAGGGGCGGGCGGGCGGCGCCGGCGGGCAGCGGCGCTGGCCCGAGCCATCTATGTCGGCCGGGCCGGCGGAGCGGCGCGGCGACGGGCGGCGGGCGCAGCGGTGCGGGCGGATGGACGGCCCACGCGATCACGCCGTAGACAGACTGCGCAAAGCGCGGCGGCAGGACCGAGCGGCGAGGTGCGGATTGCTGCGCGAAGCGGCATTGTCCATGAAAATCACTTAGCTGGATCTTAGATTGCACGTTATTTCGGAAGAGCGAGCGTGCAGCGACAAGAGAGCAGACGGCCGTGAGCCTGCGGCACGAGATAATCAGCGCACAGCCGAGTGTATGCGCACCGGCTTTCAATGCAGGCAGCGCCTTTGGCCCGTAGGCCCTGGTCGGATCGGATCCCGGAACCTGGGCGCATCCCATGTGGGCATCTTCGTGCAAGCGGATTCGGAGTGACGGAGCCTAGCCAGTCAGCCTCATACTGGCCTCGGCGCAATCTGCCAACGGTCGCCCCCAAACACTCTCTCTTCCATTTGCTTTCTTTCGATATTCCCTAGATGGCATTTAGGTGGATATTGACTTTATGCATCGCAGAGATTTTGCGTCGGGTGACGAGACGTTTGAGGTGGATATTGAAAATCGGACAATTAAGTGGTGAGTCCGTGGCAGGCCTAACCTGTGTGCGGAGGGGATGAAGGGTCTCACTGTATCGACGCGCTTGATTTCGCTGGATTAGAGTTTTAAGGAACTGCACCTCATTCTGATTTTTAGGGGGCAGAGCTTGTCTGTCATATTTGTGCATCAGGGTTGTGCTGCCCACAACAAAATTAAGCGGCACGTCTTCCGGCGCCGCGCGCATGCTATTACTACATTTAAAATAATTGCTTAATTTTCCCGTTTGAATCTGAATCATTGCCCAGCAAAATAAACTACCGATTAATTCGAAATTAAAATCAACAACTACCTCTAGAACCGCAAAGCATGGTCGAGTCCACGCTGACCCACCTATCCAGGCCGTATGCATCTCCGGAGCGTCGGCATTATAAGTAAAATCTGTCTAGCCGCTACGAGTTGCACGATCTAGCAGGCGCGGAAAAGGAACAAGTGCGCTGGGTGACGCGGTGCTGGCCTCTATGCCCCTTGTTATTTGAGCCTGAGCGCTCTCTGCGCCTTCGCGGCTTGGCTATTGGTGGCGAGGCGTAGTCTATCACAGTGCGTGTGGCAGGTCACTAGTGGGGTGCTGGTAGTGAGCTGAGTGAATGGTTGGGGTTTCTTCTTGCCGTTCTATGTCCCCTATTCACTAGTTTTGTGATCTATTGTGATGAGCCGATAGCCCTCTCCTCTTTATTAACATGAACGCATAGATATCACTAATATGGTGTCAAACCCTCGTGGAATTAGGGCATTAAAGAATTGAGGCGGAGAGCCGAGAGAGGACTACGGAGTTGGTAGTGAGGGCGAAGAGCCAGTGAAAGAGAAATAAGCCCCAGAGGACGAACAACATGGGTGGGGGGCTGGTGCGTGCCGTGCCAGAAGAGAGAAGCCATGAGAGCGCCGGTAGAAGTGCCGAAGAACCAACCGGAAGATAGTATCTTGGTTGGTGGAGACCCGTCTGTGGTACACGGCGAGCGAGCTAGCCGAAGGGGGGACAGCAAG
>BOPP01000238.1:273396-301839 GCA_017312745.1 Gryllus bimaculatus | reverse complement strand
CCTACGAAAACAGACAGTCTGTATTTTTCTAATACAATCTGCACTCAAAAATTTTAAACAGTACAAATTGGTTATCATATACATTATGAGAATTATATAATGTTTCCGATTTTATTACCTTCATAACTCGTTCGACTTTTGCAAATCAAGAGGTGTATTTTTAGGATTATATTGCAGATTACAACTGTGAGAAAGGTGATGCAGTTCTTTTAGCTCTACTTTCGCGCGCCAGCGATGGCAAAGGCTGCACTCAGAACGGGGGAGATTCTCAGATCCGGTTAGAGAATTGCTAACCAATCGTAAAATAATACAGGTTACATTTGAGAATACACATCCTATTTGGATATTGTCAAAATATCAGCTACATTATTAGGTCAATAATTAAAGTAAAATATCTGTATAATATTTACGAACCATATTAAGCTCAATGAATTGGAACAATGCATTTTTTAAGACGTTTGCCGTGAAATCCAAGATGAATTAGCAATCTAAATGCTTGTGTTCATCACTTACCAGTATTTAAAGTAGAGTGAAACCTTAATGGATCGCAATCACTTCATGGAAACTCCTACAGTCTTTTGCAACCAGACCCGCACCGAAATACGTTTAACTATACATTTTTAATATTTGTCGATGTAGAGAAGTAGAGGTTCTAAAGAAACATATACTTTCCTTCATTATTTCTATCTTTTGGAATTTAAGAATTTCAGTCTGTTTAGCGAACAAGACATGGTCTATTTTTAAAAATCTATATTATTAATTGCAATCGTTTTTTTATTATAACGTTAAATCGACTGGCGAGCTCGCGGTTGACGCGTATTTGTTGTGGGGTCGGGACTCTTACATTGAAACTTTGAAAAAAGAAGAAATTAATTCCCTTCATACTGTAATGTAATGAAACTCCTCAATCTCCTTACTTTGTCAACAAACACAAAATGTATTACAAAACATTGTTCACTCAAAATGATGTATTTTGAAACGATACGACGAATACACTCATCAACATTACCATTCGCCCGCACATCGTAACATCACTTTGCGTACAATCACTCTTGATCTTATCTTCTATCTTGAATACCTTCTCATTTTTGATAAGCCGGATATTAATTCGGAACCTTTTGCTTTAAATGAAACAGAATGAAATCAATTTATAAATTTCCAAGCTTTTAACGTCAATACGTGTTGTCATATGTTGTAAGTCAGTCATACCAACTTGATTATCAATGTTCGTACAGTAAATGAGCAATGCTTTGCAGAAGGATGAATTTGTGACGAATCTGGAAAGATGCCGAATAAATTTTCAACATTTGCAACATTTAAAAATTTTAAGAAAAAAGAGACCAGTGCGTTTTTGTTAGGCACTCCATATGCAAAAAGAGGGGAAAGTTAAATAAAAAAAATGTGTAGAATTTTGAGGAAATGTTTAAAATGTTGAGACTTTATGTAAAGTTCCCCTCTGAATCATAATATCCAGTTCAACTCTTAGGCCCTTGGGTACATTCAGAACCATTGCAGAATATCTATTTTGGAGAAAATTATCTCAACGTTTAAACTGCTAGTGTTAATCGTAAGGAGACTGACAGAAATTTTGACGTCAATTGATTTTTCGATATTAAAGACTCACAAAACGTAGATTCGTATTATACATGTAATTTGCAACATATGGGAACAAGATTTATATTTTTTGTCACCAGGGTCTATCAATGAGCTTTTCTGACGAAAATCGACAATTTCTACCGCTCAATGTTGATAAAAATGTCTTTACTACGTATGTACGTAGTAATGTCAGAATGTAAAATATAAATGTTGTAACACAAACTTGCAGAAAATCTTTGTGATTTCTTCTTCTTCTTCTTCTTCTTCTTCTGCACTTCAAGGATTAGGCGGCTGCCTGTTCCCTCTTCACACAACAAACCATCTTCTGCGTGGTCTTCCAACATTCCTTCTTGTGTTGGGTTGTACTGCAGCATTTAGGATGTTTAGGTTGCATATTGTGCTCCATCTTTCTAAATGTTTTTTCCAGTCTTGTTTATATAGTTGTATACAATCTAACTTATCTAATATTTTAACATATTGCTGAGTATATCATTCATGAGCTGCAATAGTGACACAAATACAAAAATCAAGTGTTGAGATAAATGAGTTTAAAGTTTCACATTGTATTTAAATTCATCATTCTTGCATTTACAATGCTGACATTTGTTGGTTGGTTAGTGTGCAGAAAGATATGCTTCTGTTGCTATTGAAAAGTAGACCAATATGCAATTCTGAAGAGTGCGTTAACACAAATGTTATATAGTTTTTTGTTGTGTCACTATTGCATCCCACGAATATATTTAAATGTGTAAAATATTTCTTCATTTTTTTTTGCAATTTGTTCTGTTCTCTCTCGTTGACCCCCTCCTACGCTATCGATGTTCACCAGCAATGGCAGTGACATGTGACAGATAATAAAAATGTGATATCTGAATAAATCACAGGCTGAAATAACAGAATTAGATGGACTCGTATCCAGAATTACGTTTCCACGCGTATCACTGCCGTTTCAATAACCCACCGGCTCCACCACTCAGCCCGCGAGACAACACCAATCACATCTCCTGCAGCGCATTCTAGTGGCCCTTTATTGTCGCGGCGGAGTGGGACACGTTGCAATGGCGTGGCTTGCTGGGTAAATAACCGCACAAGAGCAGAGTGACGGGTTGCATTCACTACGCGCTGCAGGCGCTGCTGCGAACCGGAAGATGGAAAGCCCATTTGCGAATGCCTGGCAGGAGGACTGGAAGCGAGTTTACCCTAGCATATCGACGGTGAAATTTATCGCTTGTTACTTACAATGAGTAAACTTTACTCCCTTAGGAGTAAACAATTTCTGCTAGGAAAGTATTATAAGTTAGGTGATTAGTAATTGCAATAACGTTAAAGAATGTATCAAAAGACTGCAGAAACACCAGTTAAACATTCAAATAACTTTTAAAGATTCGCTTTATAATGTTATTAAGAGGCGTGAGGCGTGTGGTGTGGTGTGAGGCGTGTGAGGTGTAAGGCGTGAGGCGTGCTTGTGGTGTGCTCCTTAATGCTATAGTGATGAGTTCTCATAGACCCCAAAATATACACATCCTGTAAAAAAAATAACAGCATTGAGATTACACACGTATGAATTATCTAAAAGTAAATAATATACTACTAGCAGAGGGGATCAACGATACTACCTTTCAAGTGAGTGTATTGTGCTCGACCGTAATCTTCTTAAATTTACAAAAGTGAATCAAGCTCATCCTTTGTTAAAAATGCTATCGCGAACTAAGTCTAGAAGATGTTTATTCACTGTCAAAGAGTAAATTTATAACCACTATGACAACATTGATTTTACAATACACGACATATATTATGTTTATTGATTTATCTTCATTAGACATTTGATTAGACTTTTAGTGAAGTAAAAGCATGGGAAATACGCTAATTGAGCACGATAAGATGATTATACAGCAAATAAAGATATAAAAATGTTTTCATTGTTGAATTATGAAGTTTGAATTATGTATCGTTGGATTATTATCGTAATAAAGGATAAAGTATTTCATTCGAATGAGAAAGATTCAATATTTCACTTATCTTGCCGATTTGCACGACTTAATCGCTCTGTAAGTTCGTAAAAAATATTGCAAAATAATTATTAGAACATTTTGACAATAATCATACTTCGCTTATACCTTAAATTGATTTTGTCTTTATTGATTGATATTGTACTTGATTGTACTTGTACTTGTAAATTGATAAGTACTTTTAGGAGTACAAAAAGCAAATTAAACAGACCTTTCGTGAGAAGTGCCATGTAACTCGCATCACACTAAAAGCTCGTGGTATTGGGTCCTACCTTTCACCTCACCTGCACACGGAACCCTAAATTTTTGTTTTACTCCTACACCAGCGTCACTGCTTATTTCAAAACATACTGAGCGCCAGGAGTAAATATCAACTCCATCCCAGAGGTCATGCCGTTTGACACCCTTTTGCAATTTAACATGTCTGGCGAAACCGCGCGCAGAATTCCGAGTAACAATTCCAGCACTCGGCAGCCCGACATCCGTACATTTCAATTCACGCGCAGTTAGTCATGAAAGGTGGCAGTTACCCCGTGCGCGTCCAACCTCCTTCCCTCCTGCCCCTCCCCTCCAACTCACGCGCCCCCATGCTAGCTCGTTACCCCGTTCGCCCAACCTAATCAGTCACTCTCTCACGTTTTAGGTCATTGGCCAACTTACACCATCTACTCGATCACCGGCCGATATTCTTCGACACGCCCGTTGACGTGCCCGCCACCTATCCTCCCACCAACCTACTCGCCTACTCACCTACTCACCATCTCGCATACACTGACGTCATATCGTTCGCTCGCCTATTATAGTCCGCCTACTCACACGTTTTCCTATCCTACACCCACCCTGTCTCCTGAGCAGTCCACCAACCCACTGGCCCGCTCGCCTGTGCTCCCACTAACCTACTCGCCTACTGGCCTGCATTGGCGTCCTATCGTTCACTATCGTTCACACTCGTGTATTAGAGTCCACCTACTTCCCTTTCTCCCGCACACTTACTGTCCCTATCTCCCGACCACTCCACCCAACCACTAGTCCTCTCGTCTGCCTTCCCACTAACCTCGCCTACTCACCTACTCGCCTCCACTGACTCCTATCGTTCGCTCGTCCATTAGAGTCCGTCTACTCACCCATTCTCCCGCACACTCACTCACCCTGTCTCCCGACCACTCCACCAACCCACCAGCCCGCTCGCCAGGCCTCTCACCCGTTCGTCCGCCATTCACCCGCTTCGTCCTGCTTGCAACGCGGGCCGAACTGCGCTGACGGGCGACGCGTTTATTCAATATTCAACCTCGCTTTAATTATTTATGCGCGTCCCGTCCGAGTCGACGTAATGAAGCCGTAAGCTCCGGCCGCCGCTGCAGTTTATGAACGGTTTACAAATGGCGCCGGCCGAAAGGGCGCGGCGCGGTGGCGGCGAGGTCGTGGTGCGCTGGCGCAGGGCGCCGAACTCCGCACGCGCACGTAGTGGCACCGCGGCGTCATTCCTCTGTCACGCGTACGTTTCTGAAAGCGCCTTTAGTTCAATCGAAACCGTTCCTTGTGAATGATGTTAATTTGTATACTGTAGAACTTGTTTGATATGAGTTTAGTATTTATTGACATTAAAAGCAGGAGAGATACTATGCGTTAAAACAAGGCATAATAATAAAGGGATTTTAAGTGAAATTTAGTGGGAGATACTTTTAATGGTAACTTGTCAAAACCACGTCTAATATAATTTTTTATCGATAATAATACATTACGTAAATATGTATTTGCCTGAACATAATCGTCTCCTTGCAATACGTAAACACTTAATGTTTTTTTTAGTAGTTTACACAAAGACGTCAGAAAAATCGTAAGATTTCTTCTTTTGCTCCGTAGCGTAGAAAAGTTTTTCCACTGTTAACCTTAAATTTAAAACATTTTCTGCTATCGGATATATTAATATTTGTTTTGATATGAGTAGTACAATTATATTTTTTGATTTGACTGAATACAATTTAAAACCCTCGGTAGCTTGGTTAGTGCGCTCGCTTTTCACAGCCCAACCCCGCGTTCGATTTCCGGCCGGGGCAAAATTGTAACTGTGCGCTTTCTATACAAATGACTCAGAATCTATCGCTGTGTGACGACGAGAATGCTCGCCCTAAGGTTATGAAAACCAGTATATACGGTGAAGGGATGTCTTCGTGCCAACCACACGAACTCTTTATCCTACGGCCGAGTGATTAGCCAGAGACACACAAGACTAGATACACGCAGCTACTCGACCAAGGTCAAAAACCGACTCGACATCGGGATATCGAGCCAAAGGGAAGGATAGGAATACAGTTTCAAATTTTTCTATTACCGATCATCCTGTACAGGTTTCCTTTAGTAACAAAAATAACATTTATTTTAAATATAATTATATTTATTATAAAATTGAATGAATAATTCGGAAGACGCTGTGAACTTACCCTCGCTAGTTCGCACATGTCACAAATTAATATGAACAAAATTGAACTCTATGCTTCTAGAAAGGAAACATAAAAACCGTGAGTGTTCCGAGTTTCAACTCAGTGTAGTTTTTAAAGAATAATAGATGTAGAAGAAATAGAGAAGATGAATTTTACCAATAACTTACTCATTTAACTTATAACAGTGAGTTCCTGCTTCCAGTCACGTCTCCTAGGAAAGAAGTCCTAACTCTCAAAAGTTTCTCCACACTTAACACTAGAGTTCGAGAGCAGTGACATTTGTCAGCGAGAATAACCAATTTCCGACATTGTCACCTGTCCCTCTCTCCCAAAATTCCCACTTCGAGACGGGAAAATAGAGCGACCTGCCCTGGAGAGAGGAAACAAAAACGGCCAGAGCGAATGAAAAAATCGCTCTCTCCCGATGAAAGGCCATAAAGAGGGTAAAGCCGTAAAGAATGGGGATCGGCCACTGAAGGAGCGCCCTGGGAGGCGAAGAGGGGGTGATGGGAAGATGATGAGGAAGATGAGAAAGAGGATTCCGGGCGTGATTTGGGCTAATGCCGCCTCCGTCCTCACGGCGCGGGAGCACATAAAAAGAGGACGGATCGGGAGCGGACTGACCCGGCCCAGGGCTTCCAATACGTCTGCGATTCCATCTGCCATTTCGAAAGAGACATGTATTTATAGCCTTACGGCTAAAAATTTGAACTTTATGACATATCATCCTTACATGATATCATACTAAACGTGGTTTAATACAAAAACGAGAAAATATTTTTTTTTAGATTCTAAGTGATTGGAATCTGGTCGTAAGTTAAATAGAAATTTGTGTTTGCTCATGAAATGCAGAAAGTGGCTACGTCGATGGCGTAGGTTATGCAGCACGCACGTCGAAATAGACGGACACCCCCACTGAAAATTCCAATTCTTGTTGAAGTGCGTGAGTATGTAGTATACCCGGGAGCATCAACTTCTAAAGCCATTGCTCAAGTGTAGTGCGGGTTATGTCCAGGGAGATGGCGGTGTTCTTCTGCAGCTGGAACATGAGATTCGGCGCCGACCTATACGCTGGCTTGTAGGGTTTTCCCCTTCAGGTATCATCCCTAGCGGGGCATCTTTCCCTACTGAGGTACGCGCTCTCAACATGTGTGAAAGCAGAGAATACAAGTGAAAATATGTGTAAAGAGAAAGAAAAAGACAAATATGAGGAAGGAATTATCGCGCAATTTCCATGGGCTATTGTTCCAGCCATGGGCCACTATTTCGGTATTCGAATGGTACTAATCGGAGAATCCACAAGAAACGTTCAATTAGAGCAGCTGACAGGTAAGTTATCCCTCAGGCAAGTGGCTGAGTTCGATCCGTCTGGTTAGTTAGTATCGAAAATTCATCATCGTCGATATTCGAAATAGTCGACGTTGCTACAAAGTCCACAGATGTTGACACTGAGCAATTAAGTGTTGTGTCTCTGTAGTACAAGAACAATGTCAGTCTATCATGTACTATCTGTAAACATAGCTCCTTTCTTTTCTTGAGAAACTTCACTTTTGAGAAATATTTCAAATATCTTACATTAATTTATATTCACGGCAGAGGGTTAATACTTCCATAATATGGTTTATAACTTAAAACTTGTAAAATGAAAAAATGTTAATAAAAGTTATAAACTAGTATAATTCGAATTCGATCATAACAAACGTATGTCCAAAATGATTTACGTTTGAATTTAATAGCATTATATATTCGTATATTCATCATTAAAAAGATTATTGATCTGTCAAGTTGTAATAAACTATCAATCATCTCAGTACCTTTCAATGAGAACAGAGAAATTTCATTGAACCGAAACATCGAACACTCAATGACATTCACTAACATGACATGTATGGAAAAATTCAAAACACCTACACTCTTAAGAATTATCAATGCAAATATTTAACTCTACTTTTATTTCTGCTTATTACTTACTTTTTTATATTCCAGCATTACAAAAGAACATTTTCTGAAGCAAGAAGTCGTTCATAATCGGGCATTTTACGGCACAAATGATGAGTATTAGATTTTATGTTCCGAATGATTGCCTCATAACACATTCAGCCAATCGTAGCGAGAGAATCGGGGAGGGGGAGGGGGGCTAGAGCTAAACGGAACAGCCGACCACCGTTCACTCGCACGATATCAAATACCCGAGCCGTCACAGGGAAGTTGTTTCGCAAAATTAAGTTTGATTCTCATATACATGTATAATGCTGTTATAGAAAAAATATAGTATGCAACTCGTTTATAATGTTGCTTTATCACATTTGTACAAATTTGAAAACTCGCTCCTAAAGTCACTCGTTTTCAAAACATGTTCTCGTGCAATAAAGCTTAACATTATAAACTATTTGCATAAACTACTATTACTCCTGTTCAGTAATTTCGATGCATATATGAAGGAAAGTGTTATTCTCCATAAAGCAAAAGATGCGAGCTATACTTAGATGCCTTTAAAATTGCTGGCTGGAACCAAAAGGCTTTTAGTTGAGAAAGAAATGCAATTTTCTTCTATGGAGTTTTTTGCCTTGACCTACGGTCTCGGCAAAAAAGTTCGATCTCAACCATGAAAAGTACACCCACTTGGCGCATTTAATATGAAAATAATATAGTTTTAATAAAATTGACATTTAAAAGCTTTCAATATTGAAAGCAAAAGAATAAAAATAATAACTTATTTCAATGGACAAACATGAAACTATGGAAAAATCACTTCACTGATTTATTGGTTGATGTATTTCTCATAATCTACGCTGTAATTTATTGAGTAACCCAACTGTAAATTAAACGTCCTAACATGGTTTAATATATTTTGAATCACAATGCAGTCAGCACATCCACCACAATTCCAGAAAAAATACAGAATCTCTCCCGACGAATTAACTACAGGTCGCGTTGAGTCGTGCAATTATTGTATCACACATGTCTCCGGGTTGCAAATTTCCTCTGCTGTCGCTCACTGTTTTCCAGTTACGTGGCATGGTCGCGTGCGCTTCTGCGTGATGTGTGCATCTGCGCATAATCTCCACAGCACAATTTCAATCCCAGCACTTCCCAGCACAATACAAAGAAGTTTAAATTGCTCGTCTTAAATCAATTTCATATACCTCTCTGCGATAATTCACTAACCAACAGTAGTATATTTATAGTTTTTTTTACAATTTTTTTCGGTGGATTCTGATGAATCATTGATAACCGCCGTATTTCCTTAGCGTATTATAAAAGAGGTAGAGTTATATGAAACGTATAATTACATGAAGTTATTATTCGAAAAATATATTAATTTCACTGTGTCATGTACTAGTTAATCTCCATAAGTAGGCGTCATGGTAAATAACGAATATTCTCATTAAGGCCACATCAAAGAAACGATCAACTTCGCTCCATTTCCTAAATTACGTGGCAGCGCTTACACCTGTCGAACTAGCTGAAGCCCAGATACGCCGGAAACGGGCCGTTCCCCGTACCCAAAAACACTCCCGGATTTCAAATTCAATTACGACACATATTTCGACCGGGGTGCTCTCGGCCCGCCGACACTAATTTTGACTAATAAAACCTGCGCTTCGGGTAACGACCCAGCGCACCCGTAAATGCCGATGACGTTTGTTTATGTAGCAATTTTCGGCGAGTTCTTGTATGCGCGATCCAGAATGGCAACCATTTAATCCCCTATGTTTGCGTTTGAAACGATACCTGCGGCTTCACTGAATTATTGATCATCACGTTCCAGGTACACGAAATTAAAATTTCACGTCTGTTATAAAGCCCGGTCGTTGAAATTCTCTTGAAGCCAGACGAGTGGTATTGTCCAGTGCGTTGGGATGAAGGTGGTGCGTACAGTATATGCTGGAAGGGGGCAAGTTACATAAGTGGGTAAAATGTCTGCGTTACCTTTCTGAAACTCTGAATTTACAAATTAGATAGAGTATTTGAAACTTACACACCCATTAACTGTCGTATAGTCAATTACATATATTGTAAATTTATTGAAAACAAGGTGTTGAAAACAAAGTGTTGACAACAAGGTAAAAAGTGGAAACTAAAGCTTACAAAAATGTTCGTTCTCGTAATTTTAAAGTTACTTCTTATGCATGTTTACATCCATGATATTTCTGATTATTCAAATATTTATAATGTTTCACTCCCTTTCATTGAAGTATTTACACTTTCACAAATGAAAGTATTTTCCAAGTACCAACAACGGACACTGTTTTCACATTTGACTCCCTCGTCATCCAGAATTTTTCGAAAGGCTAGTTAACGTACCGCAGATCTTACAAGCTTATTTTATGCTATATGTTATGTTAGTGTATGTGATGCGGTGTAATAATGCAATTGAGCTCATCCTCCACTCTTCACCTTGTTTATCTTATTTATTTTTAAGCTCACGTCAGAAACTCACTAGGCCAAACTCGGGGTCTTACGCATCGCGCCGCGTACGTGATGAGTAATGTCTTCTTTCATCTAGTAAGAGCGTCTTAGGAAGGCGCGCGGATAGTACACTTGCAAAGATATAATCGATAGAGGAACGAACGAATATTAAAGAGTACTATTTATATTTGTGGCAATACCTCAGCCCATTACTATTTAAAACTCAACATCAAATATAATCACAAACCTCATCTATATATGGTAAGTTTTTTGTACTCATTAATGATAGAGTGATGCCTTTTTCCCTCTGCCCAAACATGCGGTGAGCAGATAGTACGGTTGGAAAGATATAATCGAGTAACTTCGAGCAGCATGGATGCCATTTACATGTGAGACAAGATAATTTTTAAGACTCAAAAATGAATACAATCGTTAACTTCAACTCTCAGTCTTTGTATTCAGAAATTATTTCAACATATGGAAAAAAAATGAAAACATTTTTGAAAGAGATGAAAGATAAAACTCAACAAGTGGAGGCCAATTTTATATAATTGATGGATATACTGGGATAAAAAATTTAAAAAAAGAACAAAAATTGGTGAAAATGTTGATAAAAATATGACAGGTATCAAGAAGTCAATCAATACTATTCGGTTCATTTTTACAATCCACAAATAAGAGGATCTGTCTCTGTTCCAGCACAACCATTGAAATATGAAATAATAGTCTGTACTCTCCTATCGACTTGAAAACATCACCCTCTAAAATTAGGAAGAATTGCAAACTTAAAAGCAGGAACACATGTCAAACTTTGTATGTGGTGGTATGTAGTAGTGTTAGTATTTGGGTGCAGGGCTAAGGGAGTGTGATGAAGGAACGATAATCTAACAATATACCTTACTTGGAAGGATCTAGTTCAGATTACTCCATGATCCGTGACATTCATAAACGTGATTTTAGAAGTTACTTTTGTAGTTTTCGACCGTCACAGCGCATACATTTGGAACTTCTCGCCTATGTAAGTTTTTGAAGTTGATCTCTAAAATTTTCATAAAACTAAAACGAACAAAATCAAGTTTTTGTATATTATTTGCCAATGAAAGACGTATATAAATGCTAATAATTCCAAACCCAAACTACCGAGAGGAGAATATTACGAAACAGAATTGCTCTATTGCCGAGAAAAGTTCGTAATTTTATGTGACGATTCTGCGAGACATTGCGAATCTGATCCGTCATTCATTAGTGCAGAATTCTTAGAATATCGGTTTAACAATAATTTGTTCTATTACTGTTTCTTTTTATTCATTTGCAAATTAAGCTTTTCTTATTTAACACATCAGTGATAGTACAACATGCTTCAAGTACTACATTAGGAAACGTATAGAAAGTAGCATCAGAAAGCAAACGTAAATCCAGCTATTATAGCATAAGACGACAGATATTCTAAGTCTCGAATGTTACGCTAAAAATCCAAATTCTGAACCATGTGATATCTGAAGAAAAAAGCAAAAATGAAAAGCTTAAAATTTTATCTGAGAAAGTTCAGTTTTCTCAAATTGGCCAAAAGAATTAACAAAGATAGAATTAATCGTCTGAAATTAAAATTCCAATCAGTAGTGACAAGTAAAAATGACGAAGAGTTTGTCCTTATATTTTATTAGACGATAGCATTATATTATGATTAGTGTAAGTTTAATATGCAACACTCATATTTTCAGATTGGAAGGCTAATTATGATACAGCGCTTGCAGGGCAAAACCCTCTCTCTTTGAATGTTTGCATCAATCCGAACAGGCAGCAGGAATCTCAACCTCTGAAATGTCCCCAAAAGAAAATCAAATCTTAAATTATATTATAACCACTGATTGCAGCGGTAGAACTGGTTTTGAGAGAAACTCTGAGACTTTTCTATAGTATCCTATGTTTGATTGATGCCGCTTCAAGACAACACTTTACACAAGAGAAACTTTACGGTTTCATATTTCCGACAATATCTTAATACACGAAATTCCTCTATTACTATAATACGTTTTCCTTACATGCAATTTTAGCAAGTAGTCTCATGTTGATCGAAATTAAGTTCTACCTTAAAAAAATAAAGTATTTGCGTCACAAATGTAGAAAACTTTCATTTTCATTAAATTAGTTTGTAAATAAACAACCTTTGCCACAATAACTTTTAGTAATAGAAGAAAATAGATGGTTGTTCGAGCTTACATTAGCACGAAATATTTAAGGTTATATCAAAATCTTGATTTGAAGTTTACATTTTTAATCAAGGTGGCGAAGTGGTGATAAATATCAATTAACATGAATGCAGAAAATCTACAAACTCGTAAAAATAATTTTATCGTTAGCTTAGCGGTCTGAGAAACTGTCGAAAATCAGGAGACCAAAGATGAAATTACAGGTCAGGGTGCCCAAAATTGAATTATAAATGTGGTTATTATGTAGTTACAAGGTTACATTGTTGAAAACATATACTAGGCAGAAAATAACTCCGTCGTAATTGCCTCTAGAGCAAGGTGAAAGTGTGGTGTTTTTTATTTATGTACCACAAATGTAACAATGTTCTCTGTTTTCTGTCTAATATATGCTGCTGCCTCATATCTAGTTACTGGGATCATAAATTTAATTTATTTTGTGTGATATTTACTCTTAAGGGATTAAAGTATAATTAATATAGGAAAGGCATATTGCGTTGGGGTGGAAGCAAAGGATAAATAATAGAGGACGAAGAAAGACGATTGTGACAAAAGAAAGCCACAGAGGCAAAAAAATACAAAAGAGGATGTAAGCATTTGCAGAAAATTAAGGAATAATGCATAAAGGTTGGAAAAACGAGGAGTTACCGAGACACGGCAAGAGAGATGTCATCCAAAATGCGGACGAGGGTGGCAATAAGGTGAAAGGTTTGCAGAAGGGGATGTAAGCAATCGCAGAAAATTAAGTATTAAAGCATAAAGGTTGGAAAAACGAGAGGTTACACGGCAAGAGAGAAGTCGTCTGAAGAGCGGCAGAGGGGAAGTGAGCGCCTAAGACGGCCGGCGAGGCGGGGCGGCAGCGGCCGCGCGAGAGAAAAGGCGCTGGGCTGTTAGCGAAGTACGTCGAGAAGGCGGCGCGCGCGCCCACACAGTGCCATACTTTCATAAATCACGGTGACAAAACTTGGCGAGCGACAAGTTGGCGATAAACGCTTTTTAAAGCGATTAGGAGCAGGCCTCGGCCCGAGAGCTCGCCGCGAGGCCAGCCCCGTCCTCCCCCTCCCCCCACCCACGCTCTGCCACGCCCGCGGCCCCGCCGTTCTCTTGTTTCGGCGCGGCTCCGTAATTTAAATATAAGAGCTACCCTCCTCCGCACTCGCCCTTTGCAAACGAGTTATGAATTATTAGGCAGAATGACTCGGGTCATCTATCACTTCGTTTTCAATGGTTCCTTTCCTTGGTGCGGAAGTCAAACTTCAGAGCGCTAGCGCCGCCCAGACCCATATATGCATTTTTCTGGGAGCAGACTTTGGCGCTTTGCCAGCGATACGAAACGTGTGTTTGTCACACGCTCTACGGCGCTGCAGGAAAGCGCGTCTCTTCACGCCACGAACCGAAAGAACGCGCATTATATTCTATATAGTAGGGGTCTGCTTTATTTCGGGAAGGCCGTTTCCGAAAACACGCATTCCTGTGTCGCATAAGAGCTTCGAGGGCGTTTACTCTCGCAATGAATTACATCAGGAGCAGTTATTCCGTGCATTACGATGCAATGTCCCCTCCCAGAGCAGAGAACTTTCCACTACTGTCTCCCATGTCGATGTGATCCGGGACTCCACCAGTAAGGGAGATGACGCGGCGATTCTCCCGTGGCGGGGAGGGAGTTGGGTGGGGGGGAGAGGGGCGCCGCTATCAGCGTTCAGCAGCGCCGAACGCCACTCTGGCGGAAGGAGCCGCAACAGTCGTCAGTGATTCTTAAGAAATGAGAAACGCGGAGCGCGAGAGGCGTCGAGGGCGAAATCCGGGACGTCGACCTGGAAGGAGAACGGTGGTGGAAGGAGAAGAAAAATTGAAGTGATGCTGGTTTGTGGGGTGGAGGATTCGCAGAAAAGGGCAGGAGGTGGACTAAGGAAGAAAGGTATTGATGGACTTCGAATGGAGATGGGTTGCAATAAGAATAAACGATAAAAGTGAGGTATCGTAAAAGGCATGACGGCTTAGAAGGAAAAACTGGTTGGATATATTATTGATATGGTTCTTGGATATGATGCTATAAATTAAGACTTAGCAATGAATACAGAAATGTAACTTCAAAAACACGATTGAAGAAAAATTACTTGCTGTAGAGACATTCTCTTATGCGTTGCGTAACATGTGACTGATACCTTTATTTTACCTTAAACGTACACTGTATAAGAAAATATATTCTATTAAAATTGCAAAAAGCTACAAGATGTTTATACAATGTATTAAAGTAATTGTTAACCCTGCTTAAAATGGTAGATAACACGAAATATTTATTACAAACTATTATAAGATGTTCTACTTTATTACCGAAGAACAAATAAAGAAATCTTTTTCAGAACTTAATAAGGGTGCTCTATTTAGAAATTGACGTTTTCACAAGGTCTTTGGAATAAATAGACCTAACAATTATAAATCAAATAAAAATGATTCGTATTGGGACATCATGATCCTTTACATATGACTACAAATATGAGAATTTGACCAAGAAAGTGTATCGGATAAAAAAGATGACCTTTCCTTCACTGGCTCTGCAATTACACTCTCTCTTTCTCTCTCTCTGTGATTAATGCCAGGCTTTCACTGAACATTTCGCGGCACATCACCCTTTCACCTCTCAATTTCGAGACTAATCCCTATCGACTGTCACATACGAGAAATCGAGGATATGAGCGAGGCATCTAATATTGGAAAATGCAGGACGCGACGAACCGAAAAAAAAGTCGCGAAGAAAAATTGGACAGAGAGAAAGCAGGAACCACAGACATGGCAAGAGATGAAATGAAACCGCGACCCACCCACGTTCAGAGGTGTCGTTATGCGGCGCGGCTAAATGTCCAATTAAACTCTTCTCTTCCCCTCTTTGCAGCCCGCCAGCCCACGACCCACCCTTTAACCATCCCCGCCAACGGCCCCTCGCCCCCTCCCGCCACGCTCCGCCCTGCTGAGACTCTGCCCCCTCTGCACTAGCTCTGCTGTCACCCCTGACACCGTTTCTCCCTGTCCTCCTAATCTCTCCCCCCTATTCCCCACTCCTTAGCCCCAAAACATTCTTTTCCACTCCCTTACCCGGACGCTCCGCTGACCCCTCCCCTGCTGTTCACTGCCCTCGCCTTCCTTCTGATCTCCTAACCCCACTCGCTCTATTACGCCAGCAAACCTGCCGTCACATTCCCCATTCTCGCACTCACTCCGGCTAACCACCGACCCTTCCTCTTTTGTCATCACTATCTCCCTTCCCAAACTACCACCGCCGCCTCCCTCATCGGCCACCACTACCCGCCCGCGCCTTTCAGCTATTCCTTCCTCTGTCATAGACTCCCCTTCCTCCTTATTCGATTCCCATACTCCGCAGACACTCGCCGCCACTTTCCCTTCCCCACTCGGCCGCCCCGCATCACCTTTCTGTCTCCCCTCGTCTGTCACCGATCCGCCCTCTTCCTTCATCCCCCACCCCTGCCCCGCGCCCCACCGCGCCCTCTGCATTCCGGCGCGCAGGCGCGGCGTCTTTCGGAAAAATCGTTCCGCGTTTCTCAGCCACTTCCCTTTCTTCGCGCGGATGATTGTGCGCATCCGAATGGCGACGCACAAGTGCTTCTCGGGCCCACTTGTCGCCTCCGCTCCCGCCGCCCGCCCCGCCCCTCTCCGCCCGCGCTTTGCCCCGCCCCCATCGCCCTGCGTCGACCGAACGAGCCCCAATTCCCGCCCCACCTCAGCCTCTCCCACACTTCCCCGCCCCGACCTCGCTCGCCGACGCCCGCCCCAACCCGCCCCGCCTGCCCTCACTCCCCGCATCCTCTCGCCCGCCCTGCCCCGCCCGCCCCGTCCGCTCCGTCCCGGCCGAACTCGTCCCCTCCCCCACCCCACCCCCTCTCCCCACTTTCCCCGCCCCGCTCCGCTCCGCCGCATCCCGCCAACGCCTCACTACGCCCCTCCCCTCCCCACCCGCCCCGCCCCGCCCCGTCCCATCCGAACGCGTCCCTACCCGCCCCGCTTGCCACCCCTTCCCGCGCCCCACCCCACCCTGAACGCACCACTGCTTTGTTGGCGCGGGCTGAGAGATGGCGAGCGGCGTTCAGTGAATGCGTCAGTTGAATCCGTCCCGTGGAAGAGGGACCGTATGGTTGCAGTGAACAGTTCTAGTTATCCGCAGGTGATCGATAGATTTGTTTGATTTTCTCACATTTTTAGAGGATTCTTACGTGCTCGAGCCATTTTTCTCCATTGCAACTGTCCAACCTAACCATCGTTTCTTTTTATCGGTATTTTGTCCCAAGTTTCCTTATTTCTTTTACAATTATTACTACTTTTTACATTTTCTATTATATTTTTCCTTTCTCACATTTTTTCTCGCATCTTTCTTCAACTACTATATTGAAGATATGTATTTTTCTTAATAAAATCTGTTCTTCGAAATTTGATATTTAAATAAGGTCGTGAATAATTGCTTGAAAATATGAATAATATTTGCGTCACTTTGTGTGAATCAAGGCAATTTTATAATCAACATTATTTAAAAAGGGTTTCATTTTTGTCTTTAATTGTTTGCTTGGATAGTGAGAAATATATTTGTAAAAATTGGATAGGTCCGAATTTCGTCTGAATTTAAAAAATTGCAAAAGTTACAAAGCGCAAAAATAGGTGATGTTATAGTTCTGCTAGTTTGTACCTAAAACGTTTTGCCTTGTTCGAAGGTGTAGTTTGAAAGTGTAGGTTTTGAAGGTGTAGCTTCTGTCCATCAACGCTGAGACTCGTCGCCTAGTGAACTTGAGTCACGAATTTCCAATTGTAAATAGTTTATGGGGAAATGAATCTGTGACAGTAATATATTAGTTTGTATTGCGGTCCTTGGATGTGTCAATTTGTTTAACCAAATGATTTGCGATTTGAATATTTTCTCTTATTAAAACATTATAATTCTTTAAGTTTTCATAATTTATTTTTCTTTCATTATGGTTGATTTAATGTTTTAAGATTTATTTATTACATTTATTTTAGGCAAAGAAATGTATCTGAAAATGGAGACACGCAGATATCTGAAACGTTGTATGTCAAGATTTAGTGGTAAAATAAACCAACTTTTCTAATTTTTATTTACTGAATTCTAAACTTTAACCACTTTATATATATTAAAGGGAAATTTTTGTGATACAATTATTGTTTTTTGTGGAAATACATTTTGTTTTGAGTTATTTTGTGATTTTTTATTGAACTATTGTTTTTGTCATCAAAAATTATATGTCAAACATGTTAACAATTGACTTATATGTTCTTAATTGAGATACGTTTTTGTCGACAATAACATATACATATTCATCAACCAGTATCATATAGCTGCACAACGGCAAAACTAAATGAAGGTTTATTCTGACCACACAAATACATACACGAGTGACTCATCAATGAAAACGAATTGATTGGAGATTAATAATTTTTAGGAAGTGTACCTGTGCCGGTATGAATGAAAAATAAATATTCTACTGAATTTCTGGATTTTGCACATTTATTCGAAACGTTCTTAATTTGTGTCAATGTTAGGAACTTTTAAACCTAAATTAATAATGCTACATATGCATTTTCTGATTGAATCTCAATTTTTAACAACGTACATTCAAGTAATCTAATAATATTGTAGTTCGTATGCAAGTACATGATGTCGCAGATTTTAATATCACTGATTTTAATGCAGAACCGGGATCAATGTGTGGTGATTTTTAGATTATTAAATTAGAGTGCTCTGAGAAACTGTGCTCCAACACTCAGGATTCTTATTTGCCACATTAAATAGAGTACATCTGCCAATGAGAAGCAACGAACCATAACATCATTAGCAACGAGTCGTAGTATAATTTAAATAAAACTAACACCAGTATTTTCCCATTCCTTTATGTCCACCGCATGTTTTTGAGAGATTTTATCTGGTTTTCTCAAATTATAATCAGGTCATATCAGTCTTTCCCGAATACTATTTATTCCCAGATTTGAAACAAGTTTTTTCTATTGAATATTAGTATACAATGGGTATGATGTTCATTACTTTCAAACGTAAAATCGCAGGATGCACGTTTTTGCGACGAAAAAACTTTCAAAACCTCTCCGCCATACGTTTCTCTCAACCCCGACTTTGTCCGAATGGCGCGGAACTGCGTCTGGTCGTGCTGTTGGTGGCGAGCCGTCAGACATTCGCCATCCAATATTTGAGAACAGACTTCGATCAGTTCATGCGTGGTTCCGGAGCTGTGATATGCTATTCGCACCTCATATGGTATCGAGGACGACAGCAATCGCGAAATTATTGCTGGCCGTGCTCGCCTCCCCTATTCCGATGCTTTATGATCCTGAGCCTGATGGAACAACATGGCGTCCAGCCATTGGTTGGCGCCGCGCATCCATCTAGTTTCATGTAGTTTCATGGTCTGTTTTCTCTTTCGCACGACACGATATTGAATATTGGCAATGAAGCTCTGATGTTTATTGAATGATGGGATATGAAACACTACTCTTTATTCTTTTGAGTCAAACAGTGTCAAACACGAGAGTGCTCATGCATAATAGCACCTTTCTCTAGAACATGTTTCAAATTCTAGAACGAACGGGAATACAGCAACAAATATACATCAAACAAATGCTCATAGTTTTATTATAATTATTATTTTTATAAAATTTCATTACTTGTACTGTGGCAAATTTAAATATATTTTTGGTTACTTTACTTTCTCTTCTACTACGTACTAGCGAAGTAAATATAAATGATGCAGCGAAAAGTGACGGATTTTTATCAAAAAACTCGGGATTGTGAGTCACTGATACCAAAATAGTGGATAGTAATTTTGTCTAGACGTTGTATTTTTTTTCCTTTTTTGCATTGTAAAGTCAGAATCTGTTTTGTGAATTCTTGAAACCGAATGCAGAAAAACTTCTGTCTGCCTGTCCATCTGTAGACAACCATAGCACATGAGCAGTTCTAACGATTTTCTCCGTAATTTGACATTCCACGACCGATCTGGTCCAAGGCTACACATTTTGAGATTATTTCATTTCTAACTACTCTTACAAAAATGGCACAGGTTTACCTTTCTTTGCAGAATTTGAATTTTTGAAAACAGTGAAGGTTCACTTTTTTCGGGGCAACCTAACAGTCCATTATTAAATACATTTTTCTCAATAGAATTTGTTCAAGGTATTTTTAAGATCGGTCTTATACAACTTTGCGAGAATGTGTGGAAGTTTCGCATAATTTTGCGTGAATGCTAGGCAATTTTAAAAACAATATTTTTTCAAAATTGGTTCACATTTTCTTCTTTCTCGCAAATTATAAAAGTAGTATAAAGACATTGAAGTAGTGCTGCATCTAAAACGGCGCTAATTGTGCAGAAAAAATCATATTGTACATCCCTAATTCCAAAAATGTTGTTAAATCCTGATTTTTTAACCTATATCCAAACACGCTCTAATAACTCAAATTGTTGCAAACAGCTCTGAAAATGACATAATATTTTGAAACTAGTGATGTTACAGAATTGCACAGATTTTATGGTACCAATTATTTTTCTTATCTCTTTAGTCTGAGATAGCTTTTCGGTTTTGCCCCACCCTGGGAGGGAGAGAACAGGGGAGCGATAGAGACTGGGAGACAGAGGGGAAGAGAGAGGGGGAGAGTCAGGAAGAGAGATGAAAGAGCGAGAGAGAATGTTTTGAAAAGTACCTTGCCGACGATGAAATTTAAAAGAATTCGGTATTACCAAACGATTCGAAGCATATCCCAGTAATTTTAGTTCGGTTTCCTTTGAATTACTTTCATGGTCGTATCATTTAAATGGATAACTGTCAATGTTTAAATACATTACGTGGAACAGAAACTACAATTTCTAAATGTTCACAAAAAGTTTAGCTTCAAAACGGGTTGGAGATACACTTTATATTTATCAGAATTTCGTTTATTGCATACACCAATGTGTTGTAGTAGTTTCGACTGTACATTAAATGAACCAATGCACTGTATTCTGGGCACGATGTTAAAATTCACTGCATCTTTTAGCTGCATCCGAGAACGTTGTGCATCGTTTGGGCCCAGTGTGCGCCGGGCAGCCTCGGGACTTCGGCGTCCAGAGTTCGAGTACCGCCGGGCAGTCGCCGGCGCGCGCTTCCGGGCGCCGATTGGTGCGATGCCTGGAGTGTTGTCCCTCGCGCCCGCCTTCGCCCTGCGGCGGCTGGCAGGCCTGCGAGCGAATCCACTTTCATACAACACGCGTTGCGAGAGATTTGCACACACATTTTGCTAACAGGATCATACTTTTTGTTATAAAAACCGTACATAGAATGGTTACGAGAAAAATAACTTAGGAAGAAAAGAGAATTCAAAGAGGAGCTGTTTGGAGCCTGAATTAGAAAGATAAACATTCATTACGTAATGTTCTGGAGATTTCACAAAGTTTTACAAAATAGCGTTCATTTGAAATTACATGCGTACGAGAAGCTTTTTCATACATTATCAATTAACACATCGAGGGTTATGACCACCAAAGTAGTTTGCAAAGTTTGCAAGGAATAGTTGAGTAGCATTAACCAGCAACTTTGTTGCTTAATCACGAAGTAATTTCGTTTGTAACAAAAAATACAAGTCATTTAAAACATGAGTATGGTAATTATACTTCATTAAAACAGTATATGCCTTCAGGAAAAGAGCTATAAAGGAATGTAAATACTTTATGTAGGAGAGATAATTACTTTTTAAAAATAAAAATATCCAAAATGACTGTACAGAATTCTAGTCGGCATCTTCCATACTTTCTCGTTTGAGCTTCAAATTTGGATGTATTATATAATCAAGAAACACTTTGTTTTTGAATTTCATATTTTAACTTAAAATCCACTAGTTCAAGTTACCCAGTCCGGATACTTTCGAATATATCACAATCTTCTACTTCACTGCAAAAGGGATTTTTAACATAACATAAAATAGGAAACGTAAAAGTGAAGAACATATATTTATAGCACCACTCATATTCAATGCCCCAATTTTCGGCAATTCTGCAACCGCGACGACGAGCTCGGGGAGGCAGTATTCAAAACAGCAGCAGTGCCGGTATACAGTGTATGGACAAACAGGAGCCACAGTGGGCGCTGAAAGAGTGAGGATAGTTTAGAGAATAAGTCAGGTGCCTCGTGAGTTACGTCGTTTAGGCCCTACGAGTAATGTCCTGATCTCTTCTTAGAATGATTGTGCCTGCACTATGTTTTGAGACATCTTCTAGTCTACAGTACCTTCTTTGTGGACTTCACAGTTTCTCCTGGAAAAAATATATTTTAGAGAAATAAATATGTACCTTAACGAAATATGCAAAATTTGATCCTAAATTTCCCAAATATGGACCAATTCGAAAAATTCATTCGACCAATATGCAGTAACATATTTATCTACATGTCATCCAATTCTAACCAAATGTCATGAAAGTTCACGTAGCCACGCCCCGAACCAACAGACACAAGTATGCAAATCCTTCGAAATTCATTCCGTAATAACAACAAACGACCTGCCAAGGTAATCGATCCGCGATCGGCGGAGCCGGTCTGAATTGCTGCAACTCCTTGGAGCGCCGGTCGCCGGCGTGGGTGGGCGCAGCTGTTCATTCCGCGAGCGGTGCTGAGCTTCGCGGTGCGGCGCGGCGCGGCGCGGCGGCGCGCGCTGATAAAGAGGCAGACATTTGTCCGTCCGCCGGCCGCCTATCTCGACAAGAGCTCCGTCAGGCGAATGCAAATGTTGCTCCGGGAAGAAGCGAGCACCGTATCAGCGCGCGCGCCGGACGTCATATTAATTGCGCTGCGGAGGAGCCGGATTCCGCGGCAGCGACGCCAGGCGGCGCGGATGGAATCACGGACGCGCAGAGCCGCGCACGCGGGGGGAGGAAGTCCCACATGCGGCAGCTGCGCTCACAGCGCTACATGCACGCGCCAGATACAGGAGGTCTCGGAATTGAGGGAGCTGCCAACCTTAAAATGTTTCATATTTTTTTACATTTTTATTGAGTGCTATGCGCAGTTTTATTCTTTTTTCAATGCTTGCAACCATTTATTCTACGTTTATTACTTTTGGGGTAAATATTTTTTACTTTCCCGGACATACGGAGTTACATACGCAATATAGGTTATGTAACGAAATGTTACGTAATGCTACGGAAAATTGATTTCAACGGAAATTCACGTTTTGAGGTCCCCTGATACCGAAAAACGTAAAAATGTCCGTCTGTCTGTCCGTCCGTGCTGGCGAGGCGGCGGTGCGGATGTAATCGCGGACGCGCACGGCAGGAAGTCGCCCAAGCGGCAGCTGCGCTCACGGCGCTACACACACGCGCCAGATAGAGGAGGTCTCGGAATTGAGGGAGCTGTCTCCCTCAAAATGTAAAAAAAAGCGTAACATTTCGAATTTTATTCCAATTTTTATTGAGCCGTATGCCCTATTATATTCTGATTGGTCGTTAGTGATTCTGGGCGCGTCCACTACTGAGGTCTAGTCCCGTAAGAGTAGTATATAGTTTTCCTCGGGATGTGTCAGAGGTCGTCTCCCGGTGGATGGCGAGATCCGACGCCGACCTACCGTCGGTTAGCGGGGTTTCCTCCACCTTCCTCCAGCGGGACAACGGCCCAGTCGGGACAATCTCTAAGACACCGACCGGTCTCCAAGCATGCGGTATGGTAGTGTAGTTCATGTTAGCGTGTGTGTAAGGGGTGAGGAGAGAACAAGGAACGATTGCACGTGATCCGTGGCCCGTTTGATAGAGTACTGCTCCGGTATTCGCCTAGTGTCGACCGGAGAAAGCACGGAAAACTACCGATCTGTGCAGCCGCCCGCTAGAGTTCTCCTCCACACACTGATTCTGATCAATCGTGGACTTCGCAACGGGTTAATACTGATTATGAACCCATCTTTATTCGGGTGTCATATTGAATGTCATTTTGTTGCGTTTTGTTGTCAAGTTCTCTTCTTAGTTAGTAGTTCAAAAAAACGGCGAATGTCTCTAAGTGGAAGATTTTTGTTGTTAATTACAATAATTATTATGTAATTGAAAGTAGTTGGAGTATTCATACAGAAATTTTTTATTCATGTAACAAAATAATGTACAAAAAACCTTCTAAAATGTGTACTTCCATCCCCTAAAATGTAATTTAATTTTCATTTGAACGCATTCTCAAATGTATTTTGATTATACATAGTATATCTTTGGCAGACTAGATACGTGTTATTATACTTTTGTATACCACAAAACTTAACAAAACGTAATTTTTTTAATGTTTAAGTCAGTATAAATTCAATACTTGCGTCTGAGAGTGAGTGGGTACACAACTATAGCAAGCGTGTTTCAACACCAGAATTTGTAACCAGAGGTCCCATACATTTCATCACTACGTCGACTCACAAATTATAGGGTAACTTATGTGACGTGACGATATTCACAACAGTAACAGGGTATTAAGTGTTGTTGTTCATCATTCGTTTCAACTCTCCGACCCCAGCAGTCAATTATTTGCCAACCGTAATTAAGAAATAATGCTCTAATTTTCTAAAGATTTGCTCAAATATTTTGGCATACTTTGTAATTTAATACTATATCGCATCCCTAATCACACTTTATTGAGAGATTTCTATATTTTCTATTTTATGAACGTGTATGTTATATATTTTTTCATTTACATAATAAAGAAGTACATGCAACTACGAACTCAGACAATGTATCTTACTTAGAGCAGTATTATGTATACAGAATTTTTAATTAACATTTGAGAGCCTTTGGGGAATCATGAATAAGCTTCTAATAAATCAGTCAGTATTGCATAGGTATGAATCGTTTAGCAATTATTTTATCATGAATATTGTTCATGTCAAATTGTATAAATCAAAAACTTCAATATCTCAAGAATTTCCAAATTTTGCTTCATTAATCTGCTTGAAGTACAATAAACTCTACTCAGTTTTCGTAAATTCTAAAACAATTATGCATAAAAACTATAATTTTAGTATAATAGTTTATAAATATTAAAATAATTTTAAGGGCAAACGCACCACCAGGGCTATTTGTAGAATTATCCCTTTTAATTGAAAATAAAAATCATTTAGACCTATATTATCAGCTTTTCAGTTTAATGATGCTTCATTTTTTATTTCTTCAATCAAAAAAAATATTTGTAATATACGTTGTAGTTCAAATTAAGAACATGAATCATGCTTAACAGGAAACGTCAAGTGGTTGAAGGTGTTGAAAGATTTTAGGAAGGTGTTTGCCTTGTAATTGTCAAATTTGCATCCTGTCAGCATTTCGCGCATTAAACGTGTAAGCAATTTGCAGTAAGACCCTTATTGACTGAATATACTGGTCACATATTTACAAACCAGCAATTACAAAAACTTAGCAATTGACGATACCCCTGTTACAAATATTGCCAACTTCTGAGTTACAATAAAATATTGCTACTTTTCATTGCACAATTGTTGCCAAGATATCCACCTACGATTTTTTAATTACAATCTTTATTCTTGGTGTTTAACTCTGTGATCTTTACAAAGGATTTACATTTACAATAATTTGTTCACACTTTTTATTACATCTTGTTTACAAAGAAAAAAGTTTAATTCTATAACTTGTTTTGACGGCTGAATTTCCTCTTTTGCGCAGGTGACTGGCATCGTCGGTCGAGCGGATGTGCTGGCCTGCGTCTTCTTCCTGTTGTCTTTCCTCGCTTATCACGGGTGAGTAGCGCGCTGCTCTCTGCTGATTACACTTCGGGACGTGAAAGCGCGAGTCAACACAGCTGAACACGCTCTGCCGTGTGAGTGCCCTGCAAAGCGCTTTCGGGCACTTTAAATG
Source organism: Gryllus bimaculatus (assembly GCA_017312745.1). Taxonomy (NCBI): domain Eukaryota; kingdom Metazoa; phylum Arthropoda; class Insecta; order Orthoptera; family Gryllidae; genus Gryllus; species Gryllus bimaculatus. Next base: position 276,289 of record BOPP01000238.1, on the reverse strand, counting down.
TCTGCAGCGGTGCACGCAGCGGAATCAGTACATTCATCTCCTTGCCCGACATTTGAGATGGCATTCTGTTTAGCATTAATCCAGTTCTCATCTCCTGAACGCAGATATATTTTCCATCTCATTCGTATTACAATGCAGAAAAAACTGAACGAAACTTCAAAATGCTGTGTGATATCTGTGACTTTTGTTGTTTAGCTCGTAAATTGTTTGCGTCTTCTCTTGTTACATTTTTCACAATTCAATTCAAAACGCGCCTTATTTTGTACAAGTAAGTTTCATTCTCTTTTCATCCTCCCTTCTGAATATATCGTCCATGAATCATGATACCCCATTCGCAATTATCATTTGCGCCAATGTACTCTCACCAAAAGTGCAGCACGAGCTCGCTAGAACTATGTACACTGCTTCCACAAGTATTAGTGACGAAACTGCCTTGCCTGTTTAAGCAGACTTTTCATCCACTTCGAGATCACTACGGAAACACATGTTTTTAACAGTATCAGAAAATTTATCGACACATTTTCATTTAGTCGAATTTTAACAGATATGTATGGATACACATTGGCATACCATACATCTATATATAGGGTATGCCAATGTTGTAATACAAATTGATTTTTATATACCATATATATATATATATATATATATATATATATAATGTGGTACACAAAAATCATTAGTAATCCGGTTAAGAAAATAAACGTTTAGTATATTTCAGTAAAACTTTTCAAATTAATACTTGTAAAAATTGCAGTGCTTCTAATTCTTTTTCGTAGCCCTTCTATTCGTTAATTATTAAATGGAAATAAGCGTAGGGCTTGAATTTTTGAAAATTCAGAGGCCTCAACGAATATTGTTTCGTTGTTTGAATGTCATTCTTACAACCGACCCTTGTTCTATCCATGAGGGAGAAATAAAGAAAAAAGTGTGCAGCAATGTTTACAGTACAGAGAGTTGGTCAGATGAGGTGAATTGCTTTTCCGATATCAAGGACCCACAGAACATGGATTCAGGCTACACAAATGTTTGTGACTACACAAAAGATTTGTTACAAACCTGTACAAGGCGATGAATTTACAAGTGTGGCATACGTACAATGATAATTTTAATAACTACAATACAATAATAAAAATTATAATTATAATATACATTTCAGTAATTGGTCTCAGTTTTAAGTTCAGCAATAAAATGGGAACACATATCCTATTTCGCTATTGTCAAGTACAGTTGCGACCCCGTAGCTACGTAACAGTATCAATCTAATTATATAAATGATGTTTCGATTTGAATGTGCAAATACATTGAAACGTCAACCGAGGAACGAATTCAAAATATATGAGAATACTTGCGCCTTAGAGCAATTCTCCTTAACTCAATGGCTCCGCGAGCTGCTCCGGGAGCACTAGGCCTCAAATTCACTCGAAATTGCGTTGTTTCTTTTCTTGTTTTGCGATTCCGGGGCGCATCAAAAAATGTTAAGGTCATTAGTCCCGTAAGTGTAGTGCACGTTTTATCGTGGCGGTGATCCTCTCCTCTATATGCTAAGATCCGGCGCCGACCTAACGTCGGCCAGAGAGGTTTTTCAGAACTAGGTATCTCCCATCAGCAGGGTACCACCCTAGCCTGAACAAGCTCTAAGCTCCCGATCGGACTCACAAATGTGGTAGTAAAGTGCATTTAAGTGCAGGTGTGATTGGACATGGAAGATAAAGTAAAGATAGCGCGCGGTCCTTGGCACGTTTATTAGGGTACTGCTCCAGTATTCCCTTGGATTTCATCGGAGAAACCACGGATATCTGCCGATGAGAGCAGCCGGCCGCTAGGATTATCCTTCAGACAGCGCCTGAATTCGACTTGGAAACGTAGCTTGTGTCGAAAATCCTGCCACCGTCGGGAGTGAAAGCGTAGGACCTCCTGATCAGAGGCACTGCAGTGACATCAGTTGATGAACTGAGCCACCTCTCCCGGCCCGAGCTGCGTTGTGCGGAGGGGGTTGAAGGTATGGATGCCACTCAACGGAAGGGGAAATGGCTTCGAGAGCGGAGGGCGGGGAGGTTGAGCGCCTAACAGTCGTTGGTTTCACAGATACAGGAGCACGATACAGGAGCAACGCGAATTATCTTTGCGGACTTTGTATGGACAGTGCGTCGAAATACGCAAGGTGGCGTAAATACAATTCGAAAGAAACATAATATATTTAGTTATTTAATGACCATGGGCTAAATATTGTGTAATTAAGAAAATGACTATGGAATTACAAATCATTTGGTTTGCCCAATTCACAGCATCCACTCACTATGAACTTGTCATCTGCCTATTTCAATTTTGATAGTGCCTATAACGATCTCACTGTCCTCTTATTTCTCCACTACAAACAACCTTTCGCGATAACTTGTACCTCAGCTGAGAGCAGAGGTCTCTAACAAGAACGAACTCTTCTGAATCCAGTTACACAGTTCTGCTCTACAAAAACTGGGTGACTACCGTGAGATATGGGTTGAATACTCGGATGAAGTAGTCAATTCTTTGAGCAGTTAATATATCATTTATTATTATTATACTTTAATATGACTGTATTGAAAAACCTGAGCCCTATTGCTAGATGTAAAATGATTAAATGAATAGATGAATGGGAGATTATAAACATATGACAGGATGATGATTGAGCAGAGCAGGGGGGAAAAGGGAGCATCGAGAAAAAACTGCTGTAAATCTACTTTATCTACCATACATTTCATTTTAATCGACCATGATTGGAAGCTCCGACCCAGCGAAAGAATGCGAGAGGTGTGTCCGCCCCAACACGGGTCTCCGGTCGTTATCTTCGATCCCACTCAAAAACTTTTCTACCCACTGCCTTGACCTTCTTCGGAACCCCATCCTCCCACCC